>CM073771.1:126063901-126588975 GCA_037158775.1 Hetaerina titia | reverse complement strand
AAGAAGCCCACAGAAGGAGTGTGTTTGCTGTGTGCATGGGGATGGGGGTTTTGAGGGTCGATTGCAGGTTGTCATTGCGAGGCCACGTGCCAAAGAATACCTTCATCTGCATGAGTTGCGGCCGAGGATAGTGTCCCCCGCTGCCGTGTTTACGTGCGTGCACCTCCGACGTGGGTCACCACGGCTCGCGAGGTTCGGCAGTGAAAGCCTCCTTCGCGGCCGCCATGCCCCCTCCCCCTAACGGCGGTGGCGGTCACCTAATTTCGTCACAAGGAAACCGTTGAGGTGCCCTCCCGGCTGTGATGTTTACAGCATCAGCTCGAGAAGCAGTCGCACACGCGCGAAGGAGGATCGTAGGGATTCCAAGAAGAGTAGCAACAGCAGGAGGGGGGCGGGCGGGGAGGAGGAGGCGGCGACGCTTTTCTTCAAGTTGGTCTCTCGCCGCCTCTCATTGAGGAAAAATGCCCTCGGGTGTCCAGCGCGTCCCTCGCCGCGCCCCCCGGTCACCCCCCTTCCCACCTTCGGGCAGCTGCTGCTTGCGAGACCTGTTGATGACGAGTGACCTTGGCCGCATTGGTGCCATTCTCTCGAGAGAGTGCAATGCACGCACAGTGACCCAACACAACAAACACGGCAAACTGCAGGCAAATGATGAAGGCTTTTTGTGGCAAGTGTGGAGGAAATGTATTTCAAGTTCACAATTTGGGAAGTGGCACAAGCCGTTGAAGGAGGGCCGGGAGGTGGTCGTCGACGAACCCTGTTCTGGACACCCAACAACGGCCAGAACCGACGATAAAATAAATCTTGTGCGCGAATTTTGCGGGCAACATACATGCAACGAAAGTTCGAGAACTTTCGTTGAATGTATGCATGGTTTTTAATAAAATTACTATATTCCACCACCAATCTTTTTCATAATCCAAATTCCACCCCTCTCCCACCCGCTTTTTAAGTCCCTCTCACCTTTTCGCTAATCTTAATCCACCTCCAGCAATGTAGTTTACCTTCCGAAGTTTCAACTGGACAGTCTACCACACCCTTCAATATTAGACACGATAACCACCGTGCCTCATCCAAGAATTCTACCCTGATTGGTGTGCTCCCAATCCCCAAACACGCCTCCGAACACAACACTCCCCTTGACCAATGCTAGAGTGTATCCATCCTAGCATCCCTCTCACCCTCAGACCCCCCACTGAAAACAATAGAACGTGCATCTATCTGGTTAATCGACTCCTGGATTGAGCCAGCTTTTAATATCAGGCACTAATTTCCCCAACTTGCAGATATTTTTATCCTCCCTACTCTCGCAAAATTTCCCATAAAAATCCCACAATTCCAAAGGTTCCCCTCCCAAGTCCTCTCCTTCCAAAACACGCCCCGCTTTCCTCTTCCACCCAACGTCCTTGCCCTCCTGTTCTGTCCTGTTGAAACTATCTCCAAAAATTCGACTTTTACCCAGAAAAAGGTATTCTTGCCTCCGTAAAGTTCGGCATACGATATCTTACTCCATAGGTTGAATTATTTGTATATGAATACATTGAATGGGGTTCCCAGAGAGATCAAGGACTAGAACATTCGCCCGGCAAGGGAGGAATATATAGAAATATTGTACGATAAGTTTGATATTCCATGCAACTAAAGTTATTCTCAGGATCATCAACAAAAGGATAGAGAAATTTTAGAGAAACTGTAACAGTAACTTTAACGGAGTCACCCGCTATGTGTGCATTATAATGCAACCATTTCAGAGAGTAAAAATCATTCGCCTGGACCGGGATTCGAACCCGGATCCCTCGATATCCGGCCGAGTGCTTTAACCAATTAAGCTACCGAGACGTCCTCTTACACTCTGAAATTTTGGGGGCTTTAAAGGAACAAGATGTTTATGACGAAATACCGTACATATCAATGTCACAGGCATTCGTAGTAATGCACACATAGCGGGTTTGTGTGCATTACAGCCGCGGCGGTTTAAAAGACTGCAGCACCCAGATATGTGCCATCTCGCGGTTCTCACCTCTATGCCGCCTGCGGAATTTGGAAGGGTTTCAATCACCGAAACGGAGAAGCAGTCATCAAAAGACTGGTTGTGGGAAGCATTGTGAGTAGGGATGGGATAATTAAAGAATGTGAGAGATTTGGTGGAATTGCGGTGGTTATTCATTCGGAGGGAAAGGGTGGTCGTGCATTCACCCGCGTAGAAGGCAGGCAGGAGTTACAGGAGAATTCTGCCGGTGATGCAGCATTACACCCCTAGAATCTGCAAAATCTCTAATTAGGGCAGACGGCTGTGTTTATCCTGATCATTTATTGATCGCGGGGAAAATACGCGTTTAAACCTGTTGCTTTTACAGATGTCCTGTCAAAACTTATTTTATTGATCTCTCTTAAAACCAACTTACGGGTGGTACCAGTATACCATGTATACATCTACATCTACTCAATACCCCGCAAGCCGCCGCAAGGGCGTGTGGCGGGGGATGTTTGGGGACCACAAGTAATTAAGAAAAAAACCGCATGCAAAAGCCACAAATTTATACAGTCCACAAACAAAACATGGTAAACATTCATGCTAAAACCCTTAAAATCCACACACATGCAAACGCACAAAATACCAAATAATATACACATGCACCTACAGATACACCTGATAACTTTTCAATGTTTTGTTCCGACTTGTAAATTAATTATTCTTTTATTTCTAAAGTGACTTCAGTTTCATGCTATTATGATTTTCGATTGCTCGGGGAAAGAATGAGTATTCGTATCTATCTGTATTGGAATCTGTGTCACTTACCTCACCTAGGTTGTGCGGGGTCGCTATGATTTCTTTGGTTTCATGATTTGCTAAATTTTACTAACGATTCGATCGTATTATTTGGATCGGATTTTGTTGATAGTAGCCAATGAAATACGAGGAATTCTCTCGGAACACGAGTTTCTGGAGTTTCGAGCACTGGCCATTTTTGGTTACAATCGGACTCTGCATGCAGGAATGGTGCGAATACATCAGAGTCACACGCGATCCGTTCCCATTTGTGCGCCGAAGGACGACTCGATGGAGCGCTCGCAAAAGGAGGGGGGACGAAGGGGGGTGGGGTTGGGGCCAAGGGCGCGTGCATCTCTCGTCGAACACGAAATGGGAGCGTCGGGCACGAAGGGCGAGGACTCCACGTCGCTCCACCCCGAAACGACAGTCTTTATTTCACGACATCAAAAAAATCCCCCGAGTCCGACGAGGGCCAAGGGTGAGGAGGAGGAGGTGGGGGCTTTTGGGGGTGGCTGGGGTGGAAGCTAAGGAGAGGGAATATTTCCTAATCCATTTCCACTCCTGCAATTCCCACTAAAAGGGAAGAGGGAGGAAGGGAGAGAGAGAGATAGAGAAAGATGGCAGGCAGGTAGCATGAAGTGTTAAAAGTCTTCGCATTAAGAGTTAAAATGTGCATGAAATTAAATTTACGAACAAAAGGAGGCCATTTTCGGAACGCGAAAACGGATATTAGACGTTGTGTGAGAGAGAGGGAGTAAGGCAGATGGAAAGAGGCGGAGAGAGAGGAGGAATTTCGACTTGAAAACTTGATGTGCACCAAAGCGAGTGTGTAAGAGATAGAGTTTGTGAGTTTTGAGTGAGCGGGGGGAGGATTGGGTGAAAAGAAGGGTGAGTGGGCGGTGGAAGGGTATGGTATTTTTTCCTGCGAGAGGCCTCTCTTTGATGGAAGGGGGCGCGTGGAGAAAAGAGGGGCGCTTTTAAAGTGGCGATGCAGGGGGGGGCGTGGGGGCGAGCGAGGTGTGAGCGGCAGGCGCGGCGGAAGTGAGAGTCGGATGATAATATCCGAGTGGCTCCGAGAGAGAGGGGGGGTGCGGGGAGGGAGAAAAAGGGTTTGCTAGGGGGAGCAAAAGGGGTTCGGAGATAAGGGTTTAAGTAGGGGGAAGGGATTGGATGAGGGCGCAACAGCCCCCACCGCCCCGGGAGTTGCCCCCGAGCGCCTCGTCGGAGCACGTGTGCGCCGCGATCCGTCGGGAGGAGAGAGCGAGGACGCAAATGGGGTGGGCGTGGTGCTGCGGGGGGGTGACGGAGGTGCACTTATATGGCGACATGGTGAGATAGGCGCAACTCGAGAAGCGTTGGATAAGAAGCGGCAAGAGCCACAGCCATGGGGGAACCAAGGGAGGCACTGCCCAGAATATGGTGTTTTGCCAGGCCGGGGTCAAAGGAGTGGAGAGGGAGATGGTGGGCGCAGGAGAGCAATGAGGCACCAACCAGCACTCAACAGGCGACCAGGTAGAACTGTTACTTAGCATCGAAGCACGATGGCTTAAATGGTTAAGCTGCCCGTTTTCGTCTTCATTATATTAACGCTCATGATATGAATAATAGAAAATGTTCGATGGGCTTGTGCTCTATCGTTATCTAGCTATAGAAATGCACAGAATATATTACTGGCGTTTGAGTTCAGCCTCGCAACTCGCCATGAATTAATCAAGTGATCAACCAGACCGGTAAGACTGGTTTCATTTCATATCTTCAGGTACAATTGCGATTGTACCCGAGCATTGCACGCATGTGACGAGGTGAGTCGAACCCTGCAATGAAGTTTGATGAAATCTGGTAAACGTTCCTAAATTCTTAATACGGGATTTTTCGATGTTGAGCCGGATACCACTGATATAAATTATCCAAAATGTGAACTTTTAATGTCTCGGTGAGGTATTGCCAACCATAGTAAAATTGATGTTCGTGAAGTGCTGAACTGACACCGTCGTCGGTGAAGTGAGCAGCATGATCACAGATAGTATATTGGCATTGATAAGATACAGTGCACACACCATTATCACTGAAAATTTGGCGATGCGAATTATCTGCACTAAACTCCTCCTCCCGAAGGTTTTGACGGACGACTAAGAGCAGATTAGAGAGTCACTGCTCGTGAAAATCTTCTGTAACGACGTCGCGACGATTCCCCAACCCCCTTGCACTCCCGACATGGCAGCATCAGACTATTTCCAATTCCTAAAATCCTCCCTCTCTCAAAGGACACCACTATGTGACCCTTAGTGCCATCAAAGAAGTTCGCAAGCGTAACCTTGAGGACCTTCCGCCTACCAGGGAGCCTTCGAGTCGTGAAAAACCCACTGGTAGTGTCAACGCTCAACCAATGTACTGATTGAAGACTTTTCAAGCAATATAGCAATAATCAAAGGAAATCTATTTTTCTGAAAATTTTTCCGAAACTATTATAGAAGCCATGTACAAGGCAGAGATCGTCCACTGCGCATGCCAAGGGCGGCTGGAGTGACATCAGGTTTGATCCTCTCCATGGAACACTCGGAGGCAGTGTCGGTCGTGTCCCCGAATGCCCGCGTGACCGCTCGGAGTCTGGTTTCGCACGACTGCGGGGTTCCGCAAGGCACGGGAGGTGGCAGGAATGGGGCGGGTAAGATGGAAGGGTCTTGTGCCCTTCTCAATCGATCCCTCGAGAGAATGGAGTGAGTGCGATATTCCTCCAGTCGTTTTAGTGCACGGAAGCTCTCCGTATCTTGCCCCGTAAGCCACCACGAGGACGTGTGGCAGGCGGTGTTAGGTCACCTCGGTCGCCGCCAATAGATTAGATTATTCTCTCTCTGTGTCGGAGTTAACTTCTACTGATTTGCATTTGCCTAAAAAAAGTCGTTTATGCCATTTTATTTGTTCCTCTCAATTCAGGTTTTCATGTGATATCGTGTTCCTGACTGATCGCTCGGGAAGATTCTCCTTGAAACGGAGAGTGATTCCCAACATTTTGAATTTTCCTGACGAATTCGATTTGAGATCTACACAAGTAGCACCTTTCGTATAAATAGTGGTGGCCCCATGTAGTTTTTAAGGGAAGATAATGCATTGGGTGCTTATCGTGCTTTGATTACGGCAGCGAAAATTGCAACAGGGCCCAAGGGTCTGAAAAATATCGTTTTAAATTTCCGTAAAACTTGCAGTTATTTACTTTTGGGTATTGCGGGAAACTTCTGAAAGTTTGAAAAGAGATTAAAACCCCGAAAGAGCCGTTGAACCAGCACGTGTCCATAAAATTGATGTGTAATTTGGCGTTAAGAACATTGAAAACTATGAAGGAGTTTCAGATAAGGGCTCGATTATCTTGAACTTTCAAAAAAATGAAGGGCATGATGTCATTACTTAGAAAATGGACACGACTGAATTAATGAGTTCGGAAAAAATTTGTACTTAGAAGTTATTAGTGCACAAAAATTTTCATGGACTCAATTTTCTAAGAATATGTGAGCTTCCAGCTCAATATGATTTTAGGTTCATAGCCGAATGAGTGGCATAAAACTCAAGGAGAAATGTTTCTTCTCATTATCTGGAACAATTTTAGAGAAGTTGACCCAATCAAGATGCATTCGGAGTCCATCGAACTCTGAACATATCTCGATTTTGAAATTCATAAGGAAGGACTTTGATAAAGCCCACAAAATATCCATTATTAAACCTAAAAACTAGATACATAAAGAATTCGAACATGGAGGAAGTAGTAAATTGTGCAAATTTCAAGAAACTGCGGAAGATGCCACAACAGTAACTTTTAGCGGAGTCGTCCGCTAATATGCGTTTCAATGCAACAATTTCAGAGTGTAAAATCATTCGCATTGACCGGGATTCGAACCCAGATCCCTCGATAACCGGCCGAGTGATTTAGCCAGTAAAGCTATCGCGGCGTCCTCTTAAATTCTGACATTTTTTGGATTTTAAAGGAACAGGATGTCGTGACGAAATACCGTACATACAACGTCACAGGCATTCATGGTCGCACGCGAAGCGCCACAGTTCACGAGGGTAAAGCCAACTTGAAACACTTGGGCTGTTTATACCTTAGACAAAAGAAAAGAAAAAATTTTAAGAGGACGCCTCAGAAGCTTCACTGGCAAAAGCACTCGGGCGGACATCGAGGGATCCGGGTTCGAATCCCGATCAAGGCGAATTATCCTTACATTTTGAAATTGTTATATTGTAGTGAATTGGGATTTGTTAATTACTGGAGGGAAGACATTTTATTGACCATGGTAAATTGGTTGAGAGGCGGCAAAATATTTTGTCTCTCCAAGTTGCTGTGGTATTATTCTCTTAAGTTACTCTTTCGTTATCAATCCTGTTTTTTAGATATCTTTTTGCTAAAGGAGAGAACACTAATTTATGACACTGGTGGATTAGTTAATTGATTTCCGGATGATTTGGCTATTCTTCGCATGTCCACCTTCGGATTTTCTCCTACTCACGGGGCCACCTTGTCACGCCCCGAGTGTCTGCCACGGCGGAGGATGGAATGGCCTCAGCAAAGTCGAAGTGCGCGAACCCCAGCCTCTTGGTAATCCTCGAGAAATCGATCGGAGACTCGAGGGACTTAAGGAAAGAGGAAACTTCTTGAACCGGGGAGTAGTTCTCTCCTTTCCGATAATCGCCGTTGCGCTGAGGCCGAGAGCGCTGTTTTGTGCACTTCTAACGATTGAAGGAAGGGCGAAGACAAAAGAAGGGACATGTTGAGGTTTTGCATATTTTATTTTTTTACGTTCAAGATTTTTTTGCACCAGGTGCAAAGACTCTTTTCCCGATTTTTCCGATATGTGGCGTGAACGGGTGCGACCAGTTACAAAGAAGTGTTCATTCAGTCTTGAATTTTTCGTAGGGTTTATTCGTCCATAGACTTCGTCTTTTTGCTTCTCTTCATTTTCACATTTGCAGTTTTTGGCTCAGACCTCTTCCTCTGATGATCTTCGTCACAGGCACTTTGACTCCCACATAGCAAGGTCCAAGTTATTTTTCCTGCCGCCATGTTATATCCTTGCAGCCTTGATTTCTGCTACTTTTACTCGAATTGGAAAGAGGGCGCTTACTTGCATAATAGTAGGAGTATATAGATTCCTTCCATTCTTAATATGCGTAAATTCCTAGGGTTACGGCTTGAATTATAGTCCCCGGTTCCATGAAATACGACCAGGTAAAGGTTCTGTTCACCCACTAGCTTTTTTGACGCTTCTCTCGCTTTAACTAGATTCCTGCGTCAGTTTTCTTTTCGTATTTCATGAAAGAAGTTCCGCCTCGGTGAATTCATTTTTTCTCCATCGTGGGAGAATTTCTCTCCGCGTCTCGTTTCTGAATATAGTCAAGGTTCTGGAAAAGAGGCTTTAAAAACTGATTTCAGGTCGGGAAAATTGATTTTTTTCGAGTGTATGCTTCGCGACAGAAGTAGAAATGTTTCAGTCGTCGGAGGATGACATTCGTGAAACCTCTTTGGCATCTTCCGTCAGGTAGGTGGAGCAGGTCACTTCCTAAGAGATAGACCTGAATATTTAAAGTAGCAAGCACATAGGGAGCAAGGTGATTTCCCTTGATTGAGTTCTTGCGAAATTTTTAGGCTTCGCGGTGGTGTTATGTATTCCAAGTATGATTTGGCCCACTCGAGAGTATTTAAGAGTCGATATTTATAAGTTGGAAATTTGGATGAAACAAATAAAGAGAGAACCCTCTTAGATGATATGTGTATTGCACCCTCTGCTAGGGGCTACTATCATTTCAAGTGCTAATCGGTGCTTCCAGAAATTAAGCCAGATTTATTTGTCTGTTTAGGTAACATCGGTGATCCTGAAAAATACGTCAGTGCTTCAGAGTAGTGAGAAATAAAGCAAATAGGATGGACTGAAAAGTTCCGTCACTTTATGTTTTTCAAATAATCGCCATATGTACTGTGGGAGTGCGTAGCCGTCGAAAAATCTTATAGTATCGATCTCGATTTTGATTATTAGGCCCGAACGCGATGAAATTTGGGTACTATTTTGAATGGTTTATTTGCTTAAATAATGATTAGTAATGTTGGCGGAAAAAAGTCCGATAGCTGAAGAATATTTCTCTGTACAAACGGTGATAATATAATGCTGTGAAATGCCCGTTGCCTATTTTTACGCTTGAGTAGTCCTCTGAATGAAGTATTCAGCGAAGATTATTATAGTAATTAATAAATAATTGTTATGATATGATTTTGAATGAGGGATTATAACGAAAAAAATTTGGCATTTTTACCCTCAGAATTTCTTCACTCAGTGAAGTAGGAAGTGCCGAGACAGATTTCTCCCGAGGTTTTAAGAATCGAGTCCCTCCGAAGTGCTTTTAGAAGTTAAATAATTCCTGCCTGTTGGTAAGGTCCGGTATAATTGATTGCTCGGGTGACCTTGGAGTACTGCCTCTTGACAGGTAAGTCGAGCGAAGGGCGGCCTTCGATCTCGGCCCGTTGCCTCCCAATCCCTTGGGGCGCCAGCGAGGAGGTTTTGTATGTCGACACGCGGTTGGAATTCCACGCGCCTTCGGTCTTCGCTCCATCAATTCTGAGCCCCGGGTATCTCGCTCTGCCGCTAAACCGAGCGAAAATAGCCGGTCCCTCGAAGATAAAAAAACGCGTACGGGAAGAGGGACGGGGAGACCCTGGGATTGCGACCGGCCGCCGCGTTGAAAGAGTCCCTTTATCGCGGGTGTCGCCGCGATAAGGCGGAAACGATGGCGTCGCCTCGCTCGCTGGGATTTGCTCTCGGGCAGATAAGCCGTCTGGCGCCCGGGAACGCCGTACGCCGGCCCCTCCCGAGCACCACGCCGGTGCCCGGCGAAAAGTGGTGTACGGGAGTCCCCGAGGGTCGTAAAGATTCACTTTAGAGGGACGACTACGAGGGCACCTTATTTGGCGAAACCTTTCCCCACGCGCCCCCAGCAACCGTTGTCAAGTCTACCTCACATGTTCATTTCGCACGTGCGGATACGGGTTTGGCCACGGAGAGAAGTTCGCATCGGAAGAGATCTCCGTTGGCCAACCCTCGCGACTCGGGGTCGAATGTGCGTGAGGATATCCGGAGATAAGAGTCATTTCGACTCTGGGTGTTTAACATCAAAGCACTTTCACCATTCATGCACCCATTCATCCGAAGCCAGCGCACTACCATTCTGATTAATGGCATTACATACAAATGTTCCCGGAAGGTAAGTCATAAATGTGATCTTATTGGTGGTTTCCCTAGAAGTTTCACTCACCATTATCATGCAGAAATATTTGGAAAGAAAGCAGTTACTAGCACAAATCTACTGCGCTTTTATTTCACAAACATATAAAAACAATGCAACAATTCCAGAGCGTAAAAATCATTCGCCTTGACCGGGTCGATTCCCGCTTAAGGAGAATGATTTTTACGCTCTGAAATTATTGCATTGTAATGGATATTAGCGGATGACTCCGCCAAAAAATTACTGCTGCGGCATCTCCCTCAGTTCCTTGGACTTTATGTGTAAAACTTTGTTCTTAAATGGTGTGCCTTTCTCATATTTAGTTTTAAAAAATGGACGATGATATAAACTTATAATGAGTATCGTATTAACCCGAGAAAGGATATGCACGATTAGCAAACGTAATTGTACTAGGGCATCATTTTCCCATTTTTTCAGAATTTTAATATGTATATCTTCTGAGGAAACGTGGGCAGGTTTACTTATTTTTTCACTAAACAATATGCTATTTCTTAAAAAAATGCCTTTATATTTTCAACGTATTTTTCCTTCCGATACCAGCGTATTTCCCTAGTAAGACTCGATATTCAACACCATCCGAGAGAACACACATTTCGGGAGAACTTGGAATTTATTAAACAAAAAATTGCAAATTTTTCCGGTGGATGCCGCGTTTCTTTGGCACCCACAATTCTATTTTCAGTTATATTTTCGGGCGCTGCACAGTCGCCCACTCTACGTACGACTCACATCCCCAAATTTAAACCGAAATGAATCAATGTTACTTTCTCATATAGGTGTCGATATTACAGAAATAGGCTATCTTGCGACGCCCTCAACGCTCTATTTATTTACTAAGTAAATTTGTTTTTCGTTTGTAAAATATTATTTTTGTACAATTATTTTTATTATTTATTTTAATTTTGTTTCTGAACGAAAAGGAATTTTTTGTAATTATTACGATACCTATGCATAATAAAATCAAATTAAAGGGAATAATGATACTTCTTACAATAAATGTATTTTTATGGTGGTAGATACTCATAAACAAATGCATTGAATTAAGTAATGGCGGGGTTATGCTGAGAAAAATAAGTGATACAAGTAATTATCGACCGCTAAATATACCAAGTACATTTGACGAATAATATTCGCATTAGTGAGACGACGGATTAACTTCTCGTATTTGCGACACTCATCGATGAAATCCGAAGGGGTAGAGCAGGCTATCTGATTCACTTCGCTGTCGTAAGATGGCAGTCGCTATTTTCTAATACTGCCATCTTGCCATTGTGGGCTGCAATACTCCTCGGATTACATTTGCAAGTTTTGTATTTATGTATCAGTCATATGTCGGATAGCATTCCTTGTGAGGTGACGTGACCTCATTTAACGTCCTACTTTTAAGCAGGTCAGTTTAGGAACAATTATTTATAAATAGTGACTAATCCACAACACGCAAGGGGTTATTTAATTAGAAAACCTTGTTTCCATACGTCATGAAAACTGCTCATTTTCTCATCAGAATTCAGAAGGCAAAAAGTTTTTTCATCAGAATACCACCAAATACCGCATGCCTTTTTGGATAAAATTACGTTATGTCCACTAGAGGCGTTTTTCTTCCGAGATGATGGAGCATCGGCTCTTGATTTGTTTTAACACTTTGTATTGGCTTTGTCGAAATAAAACGTGTCGTGTATATTATAATATAATTATGTGGAAATATCGATACATAGAGCTGCTCGTAATACGCTGGGCAGCGGTCATTCAAAATATTACGGCAGAAAATGATTAAATATAGAAAAACATAAAGATGATACACTGTGATTTTCTCAACGTTTCGGATATCTACTTCGTCAGACGGAGAGAAGTGACCGTTCTCTAGATCAAGAGGGTTGGGAGAGGGGCACAGAAGGAGGGAGGGGTTCAATGGACGGAGAGGTGAAGGTGGGGCAACGCGATACGAGAGGAAGAGGGCAGTGGGGTTGTGAGGTGAGTGAGGAGATCTCAGGGTGGGTTTGGGGGGGGCGGGAGAGGGGAACATATGTGTTCGTAAGGCGTGGAGGAGGGGGTAACCGTGGATCACATTGATGCCTGGAGCGAGGAAGGGTTTATTTATCCATATGTGAGCCATCTCTCGGATCTCTCATGGGTTACGGTGGCAGGTTCGGGAGCAATGTCTAGCTTTGGATATGAAAGCCACCGTCGAAAAATCAGATATATAGGGAAATGTGTTTTGTGATAGGCGGATTTGGGAGAGACGATAATTGTTCATATAGATGAGGGAACGGGGATGGTTAGTTCGCCGATGTAAAGAAAGGAAGAGAAGTTGTAAAGCAATAGCTAAAAAATAAAAACAATAACCAACCCTAAATGTCGGTTGGGCAGGCGATAATAGAGTTCACCCAATACCAAGACTTCTATGGGATTTGAAATTGTTTCACCCACCAAAGGAGAAATACACGACACACAAGAGGAAGGACAGTAGGCGAGAAATCGTTCAGTATAATAAAGGATAAGGACAGTGTGTTTCGTAGAAAGCATAGCCAGAAGAAAGAGAAGAGTCACATTGACCAAATATATATTCGAACACAAAATCCCGACATATGGAACAGCTCCCTGTTGCCATCTCTTGGCCAAACAATTAGGGCAGTTGATTGCTATAAGACTGGAAAATGTCAGAGCAAAGTTTCTCGATAGCTCAAGCGGCTAGAGCATCCGCCTAGCAAGTGGAAAGATCCGGTGCTCAAATCCCGGTCAAAGAAATATTTTTAAGTGTTTTGTCTGATTCCTGATATATATAATATATATTATTATTAGGTAATCTACCGGTTAAGGTAGGTTTCTGGATGGACACAACTATCAAATAAACATTTTGTGACTCCCCACCTTGCAAACTAATCTATATCAGGTCCCTCTTCATCTCGATGTACTTCTTTCCTCCCTTCATCCCAACCAACATCCCAATCCTGTTCCTACCCTTTCCTCGTTTGCCCAACATTCTCCCTTCTATTACCTTCTTCAACATTCCACTACCGCTCAATACGCCTTTCATCCATTTTTCCTGCCTCCAAAAAATTTCTCTCAAGAAACCCCTCTCCTCACCCAACATCTCTAGTACTTCCTCATTTGTTTTCCTTTCGGTCCATTTCACCTTCTCCATCATTCTCCACACCCACATTTCAAAAGCCTCCAATCTACGTCTACCCTCCTGCTTCAGTGACCACGTTTCCGCGCAGTACATAGCTACGCTCCATATCACAGTTTTTACGAGTCTTGTCTTATCATCCCTACTCAACGTCCCCGCCATCAACTCCCTCCTCCTTGAGAAAGCCTCCTTGCCTAGTGCAATTCTTCTCCTTACGTCCCTACCACTTTGACCGTATTGGTCCAAAACACTTCCGAGATATGTAAACTGTTCTACCTGCTCTATTTTTTCCCCGCCTATTTTAATATTTAGCTTAGCCTTTTTCTTTCTGGAAAATCGGATAACCTTGTTTTATTAATATTGATTCTCATCCCATATTTATCGCACTGAACCTCCAATTCACTCAACAATGCTGGCAACCCCTTGGCTGACTGAGCAACTAATGCTTGGTCATCAGCAAACCTAACCGATTTTAAGAATTCCCCTTCGACTTTCATTCCTACCTCCAGTTCTTCCCATGCCTCTTTAATCATTTCCTCTACATATACGTTGAACAGTACCGGTGACAATGGGCAACCCTGCCTTACACCTCTTCCTAACACTGCCCATCTGGACTCTCCGTTCCCCACTCGCACCTGAGCAGTCTGATACATGTACAGGTTGCGGATCAGTCTCCTGTCCCTCCAATCCATTCCTATTTTCTGCAATACACGCATTAAGTTTCCCAATTCACTCTATCAAGCGCTTTTTCGAAATCTACAAAACAGGCAAAAACGTCCTGATTGTATTCTTTATTCCTCTCGACTAGTGATCTCATTACTGCAATGGCATCACGCGTACCTCTTCCTTTCCTGAACCCAAACTGATCATCCCCTAAGTAATCATTTGCCTTACTTTCTATCCTTTTGTTGATGATCCTGAGAATAACTTTAGCTGCGTGGGATATCAAACTTATTGTTCTGTAATCCTGACATGACGTAGCCTTTGCCTTTTTTGGAATAGGAACTAAGACCGATCTCACAAAATCTTCCGGCCAGATTCCTTCCTCATAGATACTACGAATCAGTCCATATATGGCCTTCTTCCCACCTATACTTAACCATTTTAACATTTCTGCAGGAATATTGTCCACCCCCACAGCCTTATTTGCTTTCATCTCCTTTAATGCCCTTTCTATTTCATCGTCGAGTATGCCTTGACCTAAGCTATCTTCTTCTACGTCATGATCCTTTTCTATGTCTAACCTTGTCGGCCTAAGTTCTTTACCATACAGTGTTTCTATATACTCCTTCCATCTCTCTTGGATTTTTCCTGGTTCAACTATTATCTTACCCCATTTATCTTTAACTGTTAGCACAGATCTTGCCTTCTTACTTCCCGATAATAACTTTACCTTGCTGTATAGAGCACCAATTTCACCCTTCTTCTGTAAACTTTCCATATCCTCGCATTGCGTTTTCCACCATTCTTCTTTTGCTTTATTTGTGGCCCTTCTCAATTTATTGTTTAACTCTTTGTACTTCATTTTGCCTAACTCTGTGTTTACATTTTTCCATCTTCTTCTCTCATCCATCTTTGCAATCATCTCATTCGTTACCCATGGTTTCCTTATCCTTTTCCCGTTAACGGTTCCTATAGTGTCTTTGGCGACATCCAATATCCCTTTCTTGATACATTCCTATTTTTCTTCGATAATACTGAGTTCTTTAGCGTCATCCATCATTTTCTCTACAGCCTGCTGATACTCCTTCCTCGTTAATCCATTTACTGCTTCTAAATTCCATTTCCTAACCCGCCGCCTTTGTCTTATCTTCTTGAAACGAACATTACATTTCATAACAACTAAATTGTTGTCAGAGTCCGCATCCGCTCTGGGAAACTGTGAGAATTTATCACACTGTACCTAAACCTGCGCCTAACCATAATATAACCTAAATGATACCTTTCTGAGTCACCTGGCATTTTCCATGTATACCTACGCCTTTTGTGATGTCTAAACCATGTGCTAGTGATGACTAACCCCTGTCTCCTGCAGAATTCAATTGCTTTCTCCCCGCGTTCATTCCTCGTGCCTAACCCATAGTCCACCACCTCACCACCATCTCTTCCTTCGCCTACCGTCGCATTCCAATCCCCCATCACTATCAAATATTTCCCTGCAGGAACACTCGCGATGATATCCTCTAACTCATCATACATCCTATCGACTTCTTCCTCCTTGTGGTTGCTCGGTGGCATGTATACCTGAACAAAGACCAAGTTCGACGGCTTTGCTTTAATCTCTACGAGTAAAATTCTATCAGTTGCTTACTCCATGTTGACTACGCTTCTTCCTACCCCTTTTTTTTAAATTACGGCAACCCCTCGTTGGCTCTTGTCCCCGCCGCTGTATATCACTCTATAATTGTCACTCCAGTAATCCCCGCTATCTTTCCATCTCACCTCACAGAGACCTAAAACATCTATATTACCTCTATCCATCTCTCGCTTAATATTTTCTAATTTGCCTCCCCTCAACATTGTACTGACGTTCCAGGTTCCTATTCTAACTACTTTCGCCTTCTTCTGAGTTTTCTATCCTGCTGCCGTTATTTCTTCCCTGCAAGGGTTTCGTGGGATGACGACCGCGGAAGCCTTGCTCTCCCGCTGCCGGGCACGACACACGGCCTCTTGGGCCGAGTCCCGTAGTTTCCAGGACTCATATTATCTATAGTGCCCATCATTATATTCTTGGGAATCAAATTTGAGGTGGTTTCCCGCTGCCTTCCTCAATAGTGTTTTTAACGTGACACCATCACTTATTGGCCGCCCCACTGGGGTCTGACGCCATGGCAGCCGCCTCACTGAGGAACAGACGCTGCGTGGACTACCTTTCGTCTGGCTCCTAACCTTCGACCTCTCTGGCATGGGTGACCCTTCCAGGAGTAATTATTATTACTCCCGCCAGCACAGCTCTAGGGGTCATCGGAACACACAAGCCCTTCCACCACGACAAGGTTGTAGTCCATGGGAGGGATATATATATATATATATATGTATATATATATATATATATATATATATATATATATATATATATATATATATATATATATGTATATATATAATCACTTTCACTAAAATCCCACGAATGTACACAATAATGAAAATGGAGTAACTAGTCGACACAAACACAGAAACTGAAACATATAAAAGAGGGACTCACTTGTTTTCTAATTTTCGGTGGTGCAACTACCTTTCTCAAGTGGAATTAGGAACAGAACTGAGGCAGAGCGGGGCCCGAAAGAAGTGGGTGGAAACCACTCGGCCCTGTCGTCGTCATTAAACGACGACAGGGCCGTCGGAACGTCAGTACATACTGTGAGTGTCCTTCCTTTATATTTCGGTGTGTTGAATATTTTGTACCCGTGTGTTTGTTCGTCGCCGGAGAGAGTCAATTTTAAATATATATATATATAACTTTTGGACGGCACAATAGAACATAGAATAAAACAGATAACACGTAAAAGGACACTCACACTGTAGATGTTTTAAGCTTTCGGCCTACTCCGAGGCCTTCTTCAGGTCAGACTCAGAGTCTGCCGAAGCAGAGTAGGCCGAAAGCTTAAAACATCTACAGTGTGAGTGTCCTTTTACGTGTTATCTGTTTTATTCTGTGTTCTATTGTGCCGTCCAAAAGTTATATTGCTCTCGTGAGTACTTTCGCATCATCTATATATATATATATATGTATATGTGTATACTAGTATAGTACTAGTATATACTATACTAGTACTAATATATATATATATATATATATATATATATATATACTTATAAATATGCATAACGACTTAACAAAAAAACATTTTGTAACTCCAAACAAAACCCAATCCAGCAACCAAATCTACACCAGGTCCGTCTTCATCTCTGTGTACTTCTTCCTTCCCTTCATCCCGTCCAACATTACTATCCTGTTCCTGCCCTTTCCTCGCTTGCCCAACATTCTCCCCTCTATTACCTTCTTCAGCATTCCACTACCGCTCAATACGCCCTTCATCCATTTTTCCTGACTCCATAGGATTTCTCTCAACAATCCCCTCTCCTCCCCCACCATCTCTAGTACTTCCTCATTTGTTTTCCTTTCGGTCCATTTCACCCTCTCCATTCTTCTCCACACCTACATTTCAAAAGCCTTAACTCTACGTCTATCCTCCTGTTTCAGCGACCCCGTTTCCGCGCCGTACATGGCTACGCTCCATATCAGAGTTTTTACGAGTCTTGTATTAACATTCCTACTCAACGTCACCGTCATCAACTCCCTCCTCCTCGAGAAAGCCTCCTTGCCTAGCGCAATTCTTCTCCTTTCGTCCCTACCACTTTGATGGTATTGGTCCAAAACACTTCCGAGATATGTGAATTGCTCTACTTGCTCTATTTTTTCCCCTCCTGTTTTAATATTTAGCTTAACCTTTTTCTTTCTGGAAAATCGCATAACCTTTGTTTTATTAATGTTGATTCTCATCCCATATTGATCGCACTGAACCTCCAATTCACTCAGCAAGGCTTCAACCCCTTGGCCGACTGAGCAACCAATGCTTGGTCATCAGCAAATCTAACTGATTTTACGTGTTCCTCTCCGACTTTCATTCCTACCTCCAGTTCTTCCCATGCCTCTTTAATCATTTCCTCCACATATACGTTGAACATATTGCTCTATCCGTTGCTTGCTTTATGTTGACTACGCTTCTTCCTACCTCTTTTTTTTATATTGCGGCAACCCTTCGTTGGCTCTTGTTCCCTTCTGCCGTATACAATTCTTTAATTATCACTCCTGTAATCCCCTACATTTACGTAATACCTTACAAGCCGCCGCAAGGGCGTGTGGCTGGGGGTGCTAGGACACCACCCAAAAATGGGAAAAAAGAAAAACCGCATTCAAAACCAGGGCATACATGCAAAACCAAATCCACAGTGGTGCATACATTATTAGAAAAATCCTATCATTTTACACGCATGCAAATACATATATACCTCATTTCATTTTACTCGCAGGGAATTACATATGCTATAATCCAACAAATGCTGGAACCTTAGGATGCAGTAAGAAATTTATCCAATAACCTGCCAGCTAGATTTTGGTAAGTAGCAAGGCTGTACGTAGCTGTAACTGTAAATAGCAATATTTTTTTTGGGTTTTTTTCTTAGTTGAGATAAATCCCCGTCTTAATAATCAATGGTATTCCAGATTTCTTAAAAAATGTTGCGATTTCAAATTTGTCGGTGCAAATATAGAAAGATGGGATGCCTTCGACTTGTTACTCTTTCGTCGAAATCGTTCCATGAGTTTGCGTCTGAGAGCGTGAGTGTGCATCGATGCAATATACACGGTTCTTACCGCACTTCCTTGGGGAACCCTTTTAAAAAAATATGAAAACCTCATTCGGCGCATGTTTTATCCATCGGAGCCAAGATATTGCGCTTTATTTCCGCTCGGCGTCTTTTTGAAAACATTATTATTCGGGAGCACCACGGCTCCCGTCGCGAGGCGGCTGATTCCGCACAAGGGGTTGAAGACGTTCCCGGCTGAGAATATTGGTTGCTCGCATTGACCTCAATGTGGGCGTTGTGCCTGGAGCGAAGTGAGTTTTCGGGGGAGGCCCGCGTGGGAGTAGGGATGGTTTTCGCGGAGCTTGGAGAGCAATCCATTTGGCGCTTATTTTAATTAAGGACCCCACCTCGACAATTTCCTGTGACGGGAGTCCGCGTGTTCACGGCGCGTGCCTCCGCATCTGGAACCGTCCCGGCCTCCTCCCTCCCCTCCACGCATGAGTGCTGTTCTTCCATCGTCCAATCAGGAGGACTCGATGGAGAGGTATCTTCCGCCTCCAGCTCCCCCCCCCCCAGCTCCCCCCCCCCCGCATTACCCCACTCCCTGCTGACGGCGTGAAACGAGCTGGAGTGTGCGTGTGCGTGCGCCGATGGCAACACTCTCCCCTTCCTGCTTAATCATCGAAAGCAAATGAGATGCAGTTGGCGCTGGCTTTTGTATTCCACTGCGATGTATCTTCAATTCGGGAAGCCTCATTATTTTTTTATTCCACATTGCTCCGATAATTATTTGTTTTGCATGATATGCGAATGCGGTATTATTTTTTTCCAAGTTATTATTATTAGGGTTTTCCAGCACTGTTTCTCCAGCACTCGACTCCGTGCTATCCGGGAGAAAGAAGGGTTGGGGAGGGAGTGGTTGTATGGGAGAAAGAGACGGGATAATTCCCGTCCTCGCTGGCAGATGGCATCGGATCCGGCTCAGCCGGTGGTTGAGAGAGCGGCGAGGGGATTACACGTCGAGACGACTCTCGTCAAAAAGGCGCGCACGACCGGGGAGAGGAGGCACAGGCAGCCGAGGGTTAAAAAAAAGACTTTCCTCGGAAATAGGTGGCTGGGAAAGAGTCATTCTTCCTGGGAGTGAGTGGCAGGGGGTGATGGTGGAGAAAGATGATGGCTCAGTCTCATGGGAGCCACACTGACGCGTGCGTGCGAATGTGCGTCCGTGAGAATGCGTCGCAAAAATATGCAAATTGAGATATAGTATAGCGTGATGTATTATGGAAGGACGCGGTTTTCATTGAACAGCAATAACGTTGCTGATTCCAAAGACGAGGAGGTCACCCTGGACGGGTAATTCAACTCTCTCTTTGCCGGAATCTTATAAGTAGTAATAAGACGGTTTAAGCGTCGATCGATGAGAGATGTCTATTTTCCAAAACTCTCGATCGAAGCAGAAAGGTGTCGGGAGTGCGAGGCCCCGCAGCAAATTTCTTTGAATGGCCGAGAGTGAGGAATCCGATTATGATCTGGGAAATGCCGCCCGTGGTACGGTAATGCATAACTCATGTTCTTTAGGAGTTTTTAGTGTGCCTCTACAAGTCTGCATGAAGGAATATTATCAACATCATCTCCTACTAAGAACCTTTTTAAAATTTTTAGCTTTTAGAGATCTCGTCTTCTCCTTGGTTGAGGAGTGGTTTCGACTTCAGCTCTATCGGGCGAGAGGAAAATCCACCAAGGACGACGGTAGAATTTCCACGATGCTCGCAATTAAAAAATGGAAGGAACTTAATTATTTGATACTTTATTGCTATAAATTAAAAGGTACTTCACGAATATTCTTATCAGTTTTGGTACAAAGAGTTTCCAGATTTATTTGTTTCGGTTGTGACCCTTTACTTTCTTTAACCAGTGAATTCGCTAACTTTAAAAAGATCATTTTCGCTAAGTAGATACGGGTCAAATCTTAATGGGTTTATATGCTTTTAAAAATATATGTCAGAATAACATATTTTGCCGTTCAGATTAATACTTTCTCCGTTATTTTATTTTCAAAAAACCTATCACAGATACATACGACAATCAGAACACTGAAAAGGGATCATGGGGCCTCAAAACAGCTAATATCAAGGGAAAACCCGGAGCCGAATTTTCTCATGAAAACAATACTTTTCGCTGAATGTGCTACGAGTGGAAAAAAGAAAAAGAGAGGCGTGTGGCTCTATGAATCAGATGCCGAAAGTATTTCCTCTTCCCGGGAGCGTAGTCATTGCACCCTCCTCATCAACTTCGGGACTGTTCTTATTTGTGTTTCAATCGAAGGATTGATTGACGCTACTGTGGAAGGTGTCGCAACCTACAGTATCCCTCTTCACTTGGATCGCACATATTTACTTCCTCTGCTATCCCTCGCCACTCCTTCCCTCTCATATACATCCCATCAGCAAATCCAATGTGCCTCTCAATGTTTGAGTCCCCAAACCAACAAAGTGCTCCCCTTCCTTATCGCGCTCTCGTCTCTCCTCATTTGCTCTTCCGTTTACTTCTTCGACTCTTTTATTATGTGGCCTTAATCCCGTGAACTCTAAGCCTTTTTTCCTTTCTTTTCTACTATTCGAATGGCGGTTTCTTTGTTACCCCTTTCCCTACGTCCTCATCAAAATTGCTGAGAGTCTCCTGTCATCGTGTCGCGTAGGAATGTGTCACGCGCACCATTTTAGGTGCTCGTGCATGCGTCGGTGCATTCGTTGTGTACAAATCTGCAGGGAGGGAGGGGGAATGGGATTCGGGAAGAGGCATGAAGTGGAAGGTGCAGACGGGCGGGACGGCGATGACGACGCGGGCGGGTGTCACTGCCTGAGCGCGCATTCGTGAGCTCTGGAACGGTTTGCTACTCTCTACCCCTCCCCCCCCCTGGGGTGGGGAGGGGAGGATCCGAAGGTCCTCTGGATTGCAGTTCCCTGTCATTCGCTACTGTCTTCCCCCGCGATACCTCCGAGGTGTCTCGGCCTCCCTTCTACTTGCTGCCGCTTCACGTGGAATGGTCTTCCGCATATTCGAGCGTCGCATTGGTGCTAATCCAAAGCATCGTCGCATAAAATGTTATCCACTAAGGGAGCGATATATCCTACGGGAACTGGCTCAATTAACAAGTGACCCGAAATTACAATATTCATCGATTGTTTCAATTCCTAATGCCTGTTGTAGGGAAGGCTTAGGCTAAGGTTATAGGTTGCCTTGGTCAGAGTAGTAAAACATATGACATACTTTGCGCAGGTTTTGGAAAGTTCCTTGCAACTATTTTGTTCTAAGTATCGCGTAAGATCCTCTCTTTAGCACATATAACTTTGTCGGTCTATTCTATGTACGTAATACCCGCTTCGATGTCGTCCAAAAATCCTATTCTCGCTCTGAATTTTGAGTTGAGGAAAAATGACGTTATTTTATGGCGGCGTACGAAAACCTTTATCCTCGGATTTTCTCTAGGTCAATGCTTCAGCCATCCAATGCCCGGTTCACAGGACAATCAAAGCGCTTAGTTCACACGGTATTAACAGACGTTATACTTAATTAGTATTCTGGAGCACTGAGGAAAATATGCAATTTTATTGTTGTATATTCTCACTGATTCATGGTCCTGAGTTTCCTGAAGTTCTTCTCCGCCCTTCCATATTTTAAGTGAGCTGCCCTCTTGGAATTCTTATTTTATCCGCACGTAGACCCTCAAAACTTCCCCATCAGTAAAACATATGACATACTTTTGCGCACGTTCTCTGCCACGATTGATATTTTCCTCTCAACACTTATATACCGCTTTTCAGGGCGTTATGCCCCTGAACATTAGCGAACGGTATTAGGGTTAACCTTGTGAAATTTATCCATGATGAAAAGGAGACAAAATATGCAAATTTCACTTGAATAGAGATTTATTCAAGACCTGAAGATGACATTAAGTGTTTGAAACCCGGGTCGTGAATAAATCTCTATTCAAGTGAAATTTGCATAGTTTGTCTCCTTTCCATCCTGAGCATTAGTTTATATTAACTGAAATAATGCACAATATACATAGATATATCCATGTAAGAGTATAGCAAGTCTCGTATAGATAAGTGCCTTGTGTAATTCATTAGATTAAAAATAATGTTACTATAAAATACACGTTCGTCGGCATGGATCAACCTTAGTGATAAACGAATTCTACGTGGAAAACAAAGTTTCTTCTTTCATCCTGAAGAATTTCCACCATGTTACACCTGAAAAGTTGTCATTCCGGATCAACCTTCTTTGAATGTTTATCGATGTTGATTGGTTCATCCCAGCTGGCAGCCGCCGTCGGGAGCTCTGCATCCAACCAGGACCTCGCTCATCTCTTCGTCGGTGGCGTAGCACTCTAATTGAATGACGTGATCTGTGCATTCCCCCGTGAAGTGCACGCTGAATGTGCAGCAGGGAACAGCAGGGACGCCAACCGTGAAAATATGTATAATGCGAGAGATAAACCCAGTAAGAGAGAAGGTCGGTGTTAATATACTAGGTCTCCACGTTCCTTGTCCCGTGTTCATCAGTCGTGCAAGGGTTAAACCAATCTCCGGAGCTAGTAGACATTATTGTCTCTAATATCCTCGTACTTTTCTGGACCGCAGACGTGTTTCGGAAATTGGCATTCTTTCCTCGATGTCAAGAATGAAGCCATAAATATTCAACTCAAGTACCCTTTACGTGACTGGATTATTTATTTTTCGTGGTGGATCGTGGAGTTTATCTCATGAGTGACGCAGAGATAAGTCACAACTGCTGAATAGATATTTCTCCGGCCGCGCCTCGGATGCTGTGTAATCTTTTAGCTTTGATGGACGTGGGAATCTAGTTCGATAGAGAATTCATTTTTTGAGGAAAAAGCGAGAGTGAAGGCGGAGCGGAGGGTGGAAGGAACCTCGAGAGTGTGTATCTAGAGGTGTGGGGGTGCGGCGACATCTGATGAATGATTGCTTCGACGAGACTCGCCGAGAGAACTGGCCGGATGTCACCCTCGGGGCCGCTCTCCGTTGCATCCAGGAAGTTGGCTTCCTTCGCCGCCATCGTGAAGATCATTTTGCCGGCAGTGCTTATGGCGACCAACTGATATGGAGCAGCTTTCAGAGTTGCATCTTAGAAGTCTATTTGTGTGAGTTTGAAATTAACTCGCGGGTTCGGTCGGAGGGGGAGTTTGAAGGAATGTCTCCGTGACGTGCTGATTAACAGTGATTGGAGAACTTACTGAAAGTGGTTTCGCTCAAGGGGAAATATAAAAAAGTGAACATATTGAGAGAGAGGAAATTGTGAATTATTGAAAATTAATATCGTTGCTAAAATAAATACGTGTTTGTGGAGTTGAAATAGCTTTTGTAAAGTGAGAGAATGTTTGAATGAATGAAATATGATGTCACCGAGACAGTCGCATTGTTTGTGAGATGATTTTGAAGACTAATGCTAGAGCGCTATAGAAAATAAAAAATTGTAAAAGTCAAATAAAAAATAACACGTATCCATTCAGCATCACATTTTTTTATATTGCAAAATATATCTTGGAGTTAAATCTCCAGCAAGAACAACCAAGAGGTTGGCTCCTGCGATTTTAGTTTCGGCGCCCAAAAAATCAAGCATTTCTTTTCAATGCTATTCAGGTCGCTTAAGCACACTTTTGAGCTCTCAAGACTTCAAAGTGGAGAACGCTTATGGGCTGAAAGTTTATTTTTGGAATAAAACAATGCTGTTATAGTGTCTCTGGAGACGACTGGTATCTATTCCAATATTTTGTCCACGATTTTTCTGGTGGAAGTCATAAAATGTTTCTCTCAATAATTCTGCATTATGTTTTGCATTTACTTTTGTGTTTGATCGATGTCCAAATTTTCCATGGGTTAATATCTAAGGATGCTTTGAACGGGACAGTTGTAAACCATCTGCATTATACCTCTGAAGTTGTCTTGATTATCTACCAGGAGAGAGCCTAAAATGGTTTTTTTGCGATTGAGCGGAAACAATTTTCGGGAGAAAATATTTTCATGGGATTCCATTGTCTACTCTATCATCTCCAGAACCTAGAGCTGTCGGAGACTTCAGACATCTATTTCCCTAGCATGGAATCCCTACGGACAGCCGTATTCTATGGAGATGTTTTTATTAGAGATTTTTTCTGTTTTATCCATTTCACCTCGATATCCGCAATGAATGATGTTTTAGATTGACCTCGGGCCAACTTTAAGTTATACTCCTTATCAGTAATTGAGCGTGTTATTTTATGTTATTGTAGTTCCCTTGGAAATATTTTCTTCACGATAAGATTCCCAAAACTGCTAACTTCTAGAGGTAATTCAAAATGTACTGTCTGGTTTTTAAAGGATTTTGCTTTTCTCGTGTTCTCTAAAAATATTTCGAGGTCCTTGGAGACGTACCTAGAATCTCTCATTAGCGTTTGCTGACGCAGTTAATAAATTTATCGTTTTATGATGTCCCTTAAAAATCCTTTATTCCGATTTAATGATGTAAATAGTGGGGTTGAAATCAGGTATGATAAATAACATCCCAGCGGAGGGGGCAAGTGAAATATTAATATATTTTTCTGGAGATATTAATTATCTTTGATTTATAAGAAGTATTATATTATATCCCATGGGCATTATCGACATCTAGTGACACTGTGATCCGTATCTTGATGCATTTGGGTACTTACAAGTAATGCCATCCGATACCTATATGATTTGACTCCGAGCGGGAGGGGTTTGTGGGATTGAACCTGCTTTGGTTCTGGGTAAATGTCACATGATATTGAATGCTCAAAAAACATATCTCTGTTTGTGCGGTGACAGCAGCGGCCCGGAATGCGGGAGCGTCGTCTCCGTTCGCCCCCGAGCCTCGGACTGGAGCGTGCACCACTATTTTTCTTTTCAACTTTATTGGCTTCGTGACTCATGACTATCAATTCCGTTTTGTGTGCAGGAGGGAATGAATGGAGCGATATATTACTCCGCCCCGGGCACTTCTCCCCCTTGACCCCCTTCCCCCTAGCTAACCTCGTTCACATGACAACTCATTTTGAATCCGCCGAAACCAATTGGGTTACCGTGTGGCTCCCCCCCCCCCCGTGTATCCGGAAACGGTAATGAAAAATAGTATACACGGCCCGGTTCCGATCCCGCAAAACTATACTGTTGAGCGCCTTGTTCAATGAATAAGCTTCACGAGAGGTTGAGATAAACTACCCCGAAATTAGTGAAATCGATTTGCACATTTAAGCAGCGCAGAAGCGGTCATCCTGAAAAACAATTATTCAGTGCATTTCGAACTTCCTTTATTTTAACGTAGCTTTTGCTTAAAAGTTGACATTTTCGACAGAATTATATTATTATTATTCCACTGGGTCATCTTTCACGATGCACCCTTCGCTGGTGAATTCGTGGCTCTAAGAGCCCGTGTCGCTGCTGTGTTGGAAGGTATAGTGTCAGAGCTTCGGTCGAAGGTCGAAGGGAAGGTTACTCTTCTGCAGAAGGGCATGGCTCCGGATGGAGTTGCGAAAACTCGCCGCGCCAATGGGGCCGCAGGGGTTCGCCCGAATGCAACAAGCGGTAGGGTGATCGAAGGGCTGCCCAGGGTTCGGTCTTCCGATGAGGGGGAGGGGCCATTCTGGAAACCGGAAGATTGGAATATTGTTTCGCGCTGCAGCGATGGGAAGTCAACACTGCAGCGAGGGATGGGATATGCGAAGGCAATTCTCATCCTCGTCTCCAACAGATATCGGGCGCTCTTTCGGGGCGGCATATCATCACTTCGATCACTTCGATCAATGGGATTATGTTTTATGTTTTTGGAAATGAACCCGGGGAAACTTTTATTGTTTGATTACCGCAATAAAAATTATGATCGTTTTATTGCAGGTAGCGGATTAGGTCAAAATTTTAAATATAGTTATGACCGAAAGCATCCCGCATCCTTCACCTACTTCTATGTCGTTCCCGTGTCATTCTCAAGATCCGAGTTTCTTTATCAAAGATGCCGGCGAAGGACCAAGGGTAGACTCCTTCTTAGACTTAGTAGTGTTAAATTTCCATAAAATGGAACTATAGTTTGTGTTCGCAGCCAAGTAAACCAATCAATATGTATAACTTAAAATTAGTTGTAGATCCAGGGTTGGTGCTAATTTCTATTGTAACTTAAAATTTAGTATCTTTAATTTAAAATTAGGAGAAAGTTTATTTGACCCTGCTCATTTATATCCCTTTTACATCGTCATAAATATAGTTCATAATATTTTATGAAGCCATTTGAAAAATTAGGATTTTACGAGTAAATGTATCAACTTAAATATCCACAGGTTGTTCTCACTTGGGTGGAAACAAGTTTGGAAGAAATGTTGCAGTAAAATTACCATGTTACATGCAAAATAAAAGTAGCATCTCCATGTAGAAATTATTAAAAATAATCCTGTGATATCTACAATATTATTTTGTGCCACCCGCGAAGAAGTTATTCAAAGTAAATCGAGTGATATGGGTAATTTCATCGACATTAAGTAATTATCAAATGAAATATTAATGCCATGCAAAAATAAATGAATTTCACAGCATATGCATATCAAATAATCAAAAGCAATATCATTTCTGCAATATTTTGGTTAAACACACTTGGCATTACCTCTACTGACAAGGTAACTTTCTTGGACATGATGAAATTTCGTGGTCATCCTGCCGATCCTTTGCTTCATACTCACTTAAAAAATGATTTGGTCATTTCGCGTATTATTTCGAAGACAACGCGTGGAATATACCTGCATGCGATGTTTGGAAACAATGAAGTATGGTGAGGGCTTTTCTCCATCAATCCAAATGAGGTTGACAAATACTATTCGGAGAATCGTCTACGAATCCTCGTTTGGAATCTCTACGTTTCGTCAAAAATAAGTGTCCTTTGAGATATAAGCGTTTGGATTGCACTCCAGGGAAAGGATCCATAGAGGAAAATTCATACCTTATAAGGCGATAATATTAGGGTAACAATTTGAAAGCAGTAAAAAACCATAACTTAAAGATAGTTACAGGTTTGTATTAAAAGTATCGGTAACAATTTTTTCCTGATGTGTGCGTGAAGTGCTCAATTTAGATCCGCGGTTAAGTGTCCGCATGATCGCGTGTCATTATATTGGCATTGATAAGACAGTGGCATTGGACACTTTATTATCACTGTAAATTTGGCGATTCGAAAGATCGGCGCGGAGTCGAGTGTGTCTGCTTCCTAAGACCTTCTGCAGCGACATGGCGACGAATCCCCAACCCCATTACAATCCCAAAAGTAAAATACACCATCCATTAAAGGACACCACCTTGAGACCCTAAGTGCCGTCAAAGAGGCTTGATCGCGTACCCTGAAGGACCTTCCGCCTACCAGGGAGCTTTCAAGTCGTGGAAAAGCTGCGTCGTGATATGTGTGTCGTCGCTCAAGGGATGTACTTTGAAAATTTTTAAGGCATTGTAGCAATAACTGAAGTATATCTTTTTTCCGATACTATTTATTGAAACCATGTAAGAATACATTTCTAAATGATACGATGGACTTCAAAGATAATGTACCCCTATATTTGATCTAACTTTTGGTAATATTTATATTTGCCATTGCGCATATAACTGGATGCATAAGAATTATAAATGATTTAAAAACGTCCCGGAGTTTTGGAATGTAATAGTTACAATCATAGAGCCTATTCCATTTGGTCAAAAAACCGTTGTAGCAGAGCTCTGTTGAAAAACATCTCGCTGATTTGTTAAAGCTAACCGTCTACTAAATATAATTCAAGCGGATTGTTTTGTAAAAATATCACTTCCATCGCAGCTGCATTGGAAAATTGGAAAAAAATAATGGCGAAATACTCGCCTGTCTCTTTTACAAATATACTCCGATAAATACTTTTTTAAAGAAATTCACGTCCTTATATTAAATGTATATGCTCAATTTATTTAAAAATAGCAGGAAAAATCGAAAACTTAGAGAGCTTTGTCACAGCTCACTCCCTAGCGTCCTGGTCACCGATGAATGTTCGACATCCCTACTTCAATTACGGCGCATTTTTAAATAATACTGTGAAACCCTGAAAAAAATGTTAAAATTTTTGTCTCTTCCCCGAAATATACACTGTATACCCCGTCCTCTGTACGACACACGTAGTTTTCCGAAAATATTTGAGTCGCAATTTCATGCTTGAGAGAGGAATTTCACTTTTGGTGAAATATTTTACCAAAAATAGAAAAATCAAGCGACTGAAGATTCACATACCCGCTAAATGCAAGAAGGAAATTGCATATTTTTCCAACAGTTTCAGAGTAAGTTACTACCTTGATCAAAACGTTCCCGGAATAACCACCGTGTGGCGCTCCCATCGTTCCGATTTGAGTTCTGTTTTTTTGTTAAATTGGTACATCTGTTGTTGATATTCCCTTTAAATCTTAGTGTCATAACTTGACATTTGCAAAAGTTACGTAGCCAAGAGTACATCTATCTCTGTGTGTGCTGGCGATTTTTTACAATTGCAGAAATGGATTTAAATTTGCAACAACGAACTTGTATTAAATTTTGCGTAAAAAACGGATTTAGTGGCGCACGGACGTTGTAAATGTTGGAAAAGTGTTTCGGCAACGATTCTCTAAAAAAAACGGTCGTTTACCAGTGGCACGAGCGGTTCAGAAGTGGTCGTGAGTCAATCGAAGATGATGAACGCAGTGGCAGACCATCGACATCGAAAGTCGGTAAAAAAATTGATAAAGTAAAAGAAATGTTGGTCAATAACCGCAAATTAACCATCAGAGAAATAGCGGAGGACTTGAACATTGCCTATGGATCCGCCCAAGACATTGTGGTTAATGATTTGGGTTTCCGTCGTGTAGCAGCAAAGTTGGTGCCAAAAGACTTCAATTTCATGCGAAAAAGAGACCGTGTTGACGTCGCAAAAGACATGATTTGCGAGGCTGAATCCGATCCCACATTCATCAAAAGGATCATTACTGGAGACGAGACGTGGGTTTATGAGTACGACACGCAATCCAGACATCAGGCAAGTGAATGGCGTTCACCAAATGAGCCGAGACCAAAAAAACCACGTCGTTTTCAGTCAAAAAAGAAGGCAATGCTGACGGTTTTCATGGATTACAACGGTGTAGTGCATCATGAATTTTCCCCAGAAGGCCAGACAGTAAACAAAGAGTATTATTTGGGCGTTATGAGACGTTTGCGTGAAGCAATTCGCCGAAAGAGACCAGAAATCGTCGCACAGTGCTATCATTATTCGTAATTTTTTGACGAAAAATGCAACAAATACCATCCAACAGCCACCGAATTCACCTGATTTGGCTCCCTGTGACTTCTTTCTGTTCAATCGAGTTAAAAAACCATTACGGGGAACGCGTTTTAGCAGCCGAGAGGAAGTAATGGAAAAATCGCAGGAAGCACTGATGGACATACCGAAAACCGAATATAAAAAATGTTTCGAGGATTGGATCAAGCGCTGGCATAAGTGTGTTGCAGTCGATGGGGATTACTTTGAAGGGGACAATATAGATTTAGATGAATAAACTTGTATTTTTAATTTTCTGAATAAATTCCGGGAACCTTTTGATCAAGGTAGTATGTTGCGAAGTGAGTATTTGATAGGCGGATCTGCATTTGAATAAACGTCAGTATAAAGCCAAGAATGTCTAAGATTGTTTTAAGGGTGTTAATCATCTTAATAATTCATAGCTGAGTCAGATGACGGACGCATTATTTAACGAATATTGAAAAAGAGTAATGAAATAATTTATTTCCCGAAAAACCGATAAGATTAATTTCCATGATGTGAGATAATTTAGTTGAAATTTGTCTTTTGCAACCTCTTTATTCCTCAAAGTGAGGCTAACAATCATTATGTCTCTCTTTGTACCTAATACTCATCCAATGACTTTCACAATTGTTAATAATGTACAATATCGAAAAAAGGAAGCAAAGGTTACTAAACGAAACGCAAATATTGTGAAATCGAATTCCGGGAAATAATTTACTTGAACATTAGGTTTTGATGAATAAGCTGAGCGAATTAATTACTGCAAGATGTGCCGATGTATTTATATGCATGTGATAGTTAGCTAATATCTTTTCAAGTATACAAGGCTTTCGAGGTATTTGATAGATTTATATTTAGACACATTCATTGCAGGAACGATCAAAGAAGTTACTGCAAATAATTTTCACCACGCGCCACGCCATACTATTTCGGGAAGATCGCTTGGGAGACGGCGGAAGGTTATTCAATTATTCCCTCTTAGAATTTTTTACGCCCTTGTATCCACGATGCAGAACATATATTAACGAAAATAAAAACAAAGGGCGTATAAAGAGCGCTATTTTTGAGTGGAGATAATATCATGTTTCGAATTAGACTAATACTTCAGTGAATTTAAATTTAGTAAAAGGCGGGTTACGATCTTCTTTATTGGTTTTGGTATATGTCCGGGTCATTTGAAGGATATGAGCATGATCACATATTCATTTGGCCCTTTAAGAGTGTGGGCGTTGAGTTGCTACGCAACTACGATATTAATGGTAGGATTAAGGTATCTATAAGTGTTCGCCCCATCCGTTAGATTTTGCTTCATCTGCTGGCTGGTTGTCTAACAACAGAGATATTACAGATTCACATTTGCATAGGGCATTTTTACTACATCGAATTCGATTGAATTCCATGACGACATCTTGATTTCTTGATTTTAATATTTAGTGTTTTGTACAAATTTTAAATGAGTACTTGTTTCGAGTGCGGAGTTTATAAATGTATATTTGGATTATTTTCACTCTTGAGCAGTGTTGAATTCTCGTTGCCTTCTGCACAGAATGTAACTTTTATCAGCGTGGTAGTATTTTCCACCACGGAGAACATGGACTCCAAAGCTGGTTTGTATCGACGTTTTTCTCTCGTAGCTCCAAATATTTACCGTAAGCTAAATAATTTGATTTCTCATCGATCGAGATTTTGCTGTGGACGTATACTTCGTATTGGAAACGAAAAAATATAACGAGCCCGAATGAACAAAAATAATTCCTACGTCCCTATTTTCTTAAATTGTGCTGAACGTGAGCTCTAAATTTCATCTAACCTATATTTTAAAGATTTATCTCTTGTTTTTATATTTTTTTATTTTGATAGCACGGTTTTAGCAAATGGAAGGCGAATGCATGGTCTTATCCGTTCGACTTCATCGGAAAACATTGTTTATCCATTTCCTCCGGTCTAATATTTAATTAATTGACGTGAGCAAACGTTTTACACCGAGGGGATTTATATGCACCGTCGATGTTTTGACCTCTAACAATTGCGCTTATTGTTGGGATTATATTTCGCTCTATTTGCTCGAGGTGGCCTGATGACCCTCCAACGCTTAATGCAACATTCTACGTATTAAATACGGTTTGGTTGCAACAATATGTTTGCTACTGACCAAACGTTCCCTTGAATATTTGGCATTTATTTCTAGGTTGAATGCCATTCCAAATTGAGTTCGGCTCGATGGGTTTGGAGTAAACAGCAGTAGCGGTTTTAAAGAGCGCCCAATTGGCTCTTTTATTGATTCACAAGAGGAATAGATCGAATGCGATCACTGTATTCAGAATAAAAACTGAGATTAATATACCATATCGACAAAAATGTGCACGTAAATCCAAACCAGTCGGCTCATGATAGAGACGGTTTAAGTTTATCAATATTTCATAGGAAACTGGTTCTAGAAACTAACCGATAAAACTGTTATGCACACTATAGAACGGAAGAAATGAAAACTCACCTTTACTTACTGGGAGCAGTCATAAAAATACCCTTATATTTACCACAGAAAACTATCAGATTAAAATTTGAAAGCTCTCGCATGAGTTTGAGGATTGCCTCTCGGGGTACCGAGTTCATTTCTTCCCTGCTATGACTTCACTCCGGGAGTGTGTTTCGACGTAACGTAATATCTGGCGACGCTCCCGTTTGGGTACGAATGCGAATCGTATTTTTGCCCACTTCTCAAACCCATTCTCTCATCCCATCGACATGGATCATCTTCCACGTCGATTGCAGTAATATCCGCTTAAAAAGAAAATCACCAAACAAATTTAATCCTTCACTGCAATTATGAATATGGAACCTTGTTGAAAGTAATTTTGTCGATAGGACGAAGAGAAACACTAAAGAGGGAGTATTAAATCTGGCAAGAGAAGAAGTGGGTGTGGTGAAGTGCGGAAGACTGCGGCGATAGCCTGAATGTTATGCAAGGGGGGAGGTGGAGTAAGAGAGGGAATCGGTCTTCGGCTAGAACGATAAATGGGCGCAATGGCGACACGTATAATAATTACTGCCCAGAGCACCTTGAATGTGTAGATTAGCAGCGGTGATGCTAGGAAAGTGATTGCGGGAAATAACTGCTGCAGGTGTCCCTTTGGGTGTGAGTTCTTACGGAGGAATGACTTATTGTGCAAACCTTGCATGAGGTTGGGGAAGTAAGATGGAAGTAAAATATGGATGTGCTGAAGTTAATGAGGACTACACTAGGTTATAGTAGGTGGAATTTAAAAGTGGTCCACTGTAACGTGGAGTTCGGAAGATCTGAATGTTTCGTGCTAGGCGGAGCTAAGCGTTGCTTCAGCGTGCACGCCACTATCAACTCTGCGCTACACTGCATGTTGTTGTATTGCACTGGATCCATCAAAAATCTACCTGGACTGTTTGGCTCTTTCATATCGTATGAATTAGTTGCTTTTTTATTTTAATTCACTTTTAAGATGCACTTTTTCCTTATTTTCTTGGACCCTTCAGTCGATTTAGGTCTTTATAAAATATTAGCTAACAACATATTGCGAAATTCCAAATGGTTGAGCATGAGGAGAGAGAGGAGTTGTGCGGGCGCACCCTTGACGATGGGCGGCCCCCGAGGCGGGGGTTTCCTTGCCTTTCCTTCCACGGGGCCACCCTGCCCCCTCACGCCCAGTTGGACGGCTCCGCCCGCTCCCTTCTCCATCCGCCTCATTGCTTGTTTTCTTAAGCCCCCCTACCCGCGGGCTCCGCCGCAGGGGGAGAAGGAAAGGGGGGGGGGCAGGAAAGGGGGGGGGGGGCAGGAAAGGGGGGGGGCAGGAAAGGGGGGGGCAGGAAAGGGGGGGGACAGGAAAGGGGTGGAGGTGTAAGACCTGCGTTGTTACGCAAACACATAATGCATTCCGGTCAAATGAAGTTTAGCATCGTATTTTGGCTCAATATTTTCTTACAAGACGAGGCGTGTGAAATTCACTCATCAACAGGGTGTTAAGGGGAGCCAGTTCCTTTCCCGGTGCCACCTCTGGTTTCCCAAAAACATTTGACACCCGAAGAATCACACAGCTCGGGTGAAGATGAGGTCTAAAGGCGTCCCCGGAAATCGAACTCGGGCCCCAGATACGGTAGCTCAGCGCTCTACCCCACTGGACTACCGCATCACTCTATTATTGCAAAGTTGTTGAAAATTAAATATTTATTAACCATATGGAATACGCGTGTGAAAGTACGTTTCCACGCCATAATTTGAAAAATATGTTCGCAAGCTTACGTAATTGAATGAATTAAAAATTAAGTATAATTGACTAGAGGTAAATACTTTGTATTGATTTATCCTGAGGCATGCTAAGAGAAATATTTCGTATTCTTAGCACTAACTTTTCTTTCCTTTACTTCTTTGAGATCACCCCTGGTTGCTTCATTCGCCCCAGGCGGAACCGCGGCGAAAGCGCCCGCGGATGGAGAGCGTCTGCATATGAGGACGCGGCAGTGGTGGACTAGTCGTCGAAAGGGGTCAGCAGGCGTCCGCTTGTTCCCGGCCGGGTCCTCGTTTCAAGCGCCCGAAATCGTCCGCGCGGTTCTTTTGTTTTTTAATCGGAATTTCACGCAAGGAAAAGTGTCAGTGTGTATGTGCAATTTCAGCGTGTAAAAATCAATCCCGCTCAAGGCGAGTGATTTTAACTCTGACGGTGGTTTATGTGCCACTCGTACGTCAGCCATTCGGGCGAATGTACTCGCTTATTGTAGTGCCCTAATAGTCTTATTTTGGATAGTCTCATGGTGGCGCCAGAGCGTTTTCTTCATAACAAACACGGGGAAAGCGTACAGAAACTGCGGGCGAATGATCAACCTGTAAAGTCGCGCCCGAAGAGTCATTGTCGGCCTTTACGGGCACACACACACGGTCCCGGTGGGCGAAAACCCACTCTAACAGGTCATTTAACATATTTGATAAAACCATGACAGGTCATTTAACATATTTGATAAAACCATGACATTCCAAAAAACCTCTCAGTCGTGTGCATGTTGTTTGTGAGAAACGAGGAACCTAAATTATGATTAAACTATGCTATAAATAAGGTCTACAATGATATTTGAAGACGACAGGTAACGGCTCATTTAGATACTAAGTTAACCTAGGCCGGGGAAGATTATGGATTGGGGAGCACTGAAAGGAGCTAAACCTAAGGAACAAGGACAAAAGGAAACAGGGTATTAAAGAAATGGACAATAAAGTGGGAGTTCGCGGATTTATAAGCGCCCGACGCGAAAACAGGTGACCGGGCGAATGCACAGGACTTCCCAAAGCCTTACCTAAATACAAATGCAAAGTGGAGGATACAATATATGTTGTCTTTTTTGTTTGTTTTTTTTGATTGAATAATAATTTTTGTATGAGAGTAAATACTTTTTTATATATTTTTTTGGTACCATACAAAGTGGAAATTTTTGCGTCATTTAGGGATATTGTCCGTGCAGGTGGACTGAGGCGGAATCGAAACGCGAGATACAAACTAGCATGAAGAGGAGAATGAATAAAACTTATTAGTCACAGGCATAGGAAAGACTCATAGGCGAGTTACGTCCTTAGGCAGTGTATATTTATGCTTATAGTTGATATCGTAATCCCAGATGTCTGATAGAAGAGCATTTCCAGTTTGTGCAAGTCGCGAATGAAATTTCGCGACTTGAGAGCGGACGAAGTCCGCGGCGGACGGAAGACGATGAGCGGCACGCACCTCGGCCGTACGCGTAAAGCGGCTAACCTTTAACAATGTCGTCGTGACTCAGAGGAGAAATCACGGAGGAAAGGCAGCCGGGGCGTTTCCTTGCGTCCTGTGCCTTCGGACGGCAAGAGTCGAGGTGCGGCTGAAAAGTGAGCTGGTTGTCGAGAATGACACCAAGAAATTGATGCGAAGAAGCTCTCGGTGTGCAGGTGGAAGAAAAGTGGAACGTGGGGTGTGCGTTTTCGTCTGCGGGAAAATGAATATATGTGCTTTTGTCAGGATCGATTCGAATCGATTTTCCTGGTGCGTGTCCACAGGTCCAGTTTTTCAAGGTGTGTTGTGAGTCGTCTGATGTTCGCGGAGCATGTTCGAAATGTGGCGGCGATGGCAGTGTCATCGGTGGGTTGAAGGGTAGACGGAGGTGTTCTAAGGTGTGGTTCAACATTCAATCTTATGAGCTGAACTAAACTGTGACAATTTTTTCAATAGGGTGCTAATTACAGTTCTTTAAGGGTATGCTACAAAACTAAAACTTAGCACAGACTGTTTCGGGCTAGCTGAAATTCCAAAAAATAAAACCTTTCAAGGAAGAAGTCCGGGTTTGACACTGGAAGTGCACTCTTTTGCAAAACTTGCAGTGAATGTAAGTGCCACATATCGAATGTTACTGGCAGCTTCGAAGTAATTTCTTTATTAATACTCTATTATCTACTTGAATTTTTATCCGACGGTAATGATAACTCTCATGATGAAAAGTGTCTGTCAAAGTGCAATGTTATTGCTACCATTCCTATCCTCGAAACTAATAATTGATAAGGACCTCTAGCTAATTTATTTACGATAAGAATCCGCGAATAAAAGTAGGAGGGAGTCAATGTCTATGAAGATAAAGAGGAAATGTTATTTAAGGATTTTAATCCGGAGATAAGCGCTGTATAGATCGGAAAACTGGTCTTTGAGGCAAGAAGTTAAGCTCATATCGGAAGAGATGATTGGATGGTGAAGCGATTCGGGAGCTGAGGGCGAAAAGGTCAAGGAGAAATGTTATCTGTCGTTGGTTAGGTCTCATTGAAACTGTGCTCCAAATATATTATGGGTTCCTCACGAGGTTGAATTAATTGCCGAATCGGTCCGCGAGCAGCGTGAAGAAGCTAGATTTGTGAAACGTTATTATGATAAACCGAGTAGCGCATCCAAAATATTAGAGTGGCTAGCCTGGGGATCACTCACAGAGAGAAGGTCCAATTACAGATTAAATCTCTAAAAATAAATTGGAAGGACGTCTCTTTAGCAGTGATGCCGAAATGTGTTATAAACCCCTTCGTACTACGCTAGGAGAGATCATGAAATAAAATTAGAGAGATTGAGTGTAGAGCAGATAGATTTAAAATGTCATTTTCGCACCCTTCAAGTCCCTCTGGTGGTGGCATGCAGGGTTCGAAAAAATACTAAAAAATACAGAAATAAATAGGTAAGTAGGAAATAGAGTATGAATGGCTATCGCGGTGGGAGAGAGGAGGAAATTCTTGGCGATGAAATACAATATCTCCGGTTTGCAGATGACATGGCGAAAGTTGAGTCGTGGCGAAAACGCGAAAGGACCAGCAAGCAACTGTAAGTGCTATGGATCAAGTGCTGGGGGAATATAATCTACATCTACATCTACATAAATACCCTGCGCGCCACCAAAAAGGTGTGTGGCAGGGGGTGTAGCACCATGAGGGAAGGGTAAGGGTTGAGGGGGCTTGGGGTTAAGTGAGGAAAGGTGGGGGGAACCTGTAAGAAAAAAATATATATATATATATATATATATATATATATACATTTCTACATTTTTTACATACACATATACTTATACATACATACACACATGTATACATATCCTCGCCCAGTCCCTAACCTGTACGTTTATACTTATTGTAATGAACTAAGTCCTGGGGAATTTCGGCTACAAGCATTCTGGTCCCTTATCGTTCTTGGAAAAAATGACATTTTAAAACTGTCAGTCTTGCAGTCTATCTCTCTAGTCTTATGGTCGTGATCCCTTCGACCGTAATACGTTGGGGTTCGTATTATATCCTTGATGTAATCGGAAAAGGGCCCATCTTTAAATGTTTTTAATAAGTTTAATCTATTTTGGAAACGCCACTGTGTAAGAAAGTCCCAACCTAAATTGTCTAGCAAAGTGGATACGCTGCTGAGTTGGTCATAACAATGTTTGACAAATCTAGCCCCCCTCCGCTAATATGAACATTAACAAGAGGAAAACTAAAATTCTAGTGTGCGGAAGAGAGAAGCTGAATGCAGATAACACAATTCGAGGGGTGAAACTAGAACAAGTGGAATCCTTCATCTACCTGGGCAGCAGCACAACATGGGATGGAAGAAGTTCGACCGACATCAAGCGAAGAATAGCCCAAGCTAAGAACGCATTCATGAAAAAAAGGCAATTACAATGTTCAAAGAACCTAAGGCTGGAAGCAATTCGTCTAGACTTTCGTGTGGAGCATGGCGCTCTGTGGTTCCGAGACTTGGAACATTGGAAAAGTGGACCAGCGAAGAATAGAAGCCTCTGAAACATGGTGCAATTCAGAAGATTAAATGGACAGGCAAAGTAAGGAACGAGGAAGTATATAGAGGAGCAGAAGAGGATAGAACCGTATGGAGAACTCTATCTATAGAAAGAAGAAATGGATGGATTGGACACACATTGAGGCAGAATGGATTGATTAGGAACATAATAGATGGAAAAATAGAAGGGAAGATCACAGGGGGAAGACCAACACACATGTACATAGGACAAATCAGGAAAGACGTAAAACAGAGAGGGTATCAAGAATTGAGGGAATTAACATTAAATAGAGAGAATGGAGGGCTGCTGCAAATCAATCCTAGGATTGTAATACTGATGATATTCACACCCTCCCATGGACTACAATATCTTGTACTCCTTGACATGGTGTAAGGGCTTGTGTGTTCCGATGGCCCTAGAGCTGTGGGTGGTTGCAGCTTTTCCAACACATTTTAGTTCAAAATCATTATTATTTCATCTGCAACAAAGTCTCTGCATCTCCTTTTAGTTCAAATCCATCTTCAAGCAATTTTCTGGGACTGCCTGCGAATATAATGGGATTGAAATTTCGGTAATGAATCAACAAATTTGCTACATCTATGCTTGGATTAAATTGCGTCCTTAGATTGAGTCGTTTTTTTATAGTCTTAGTTTTCAATGCCGTAGACACTTTCTTTATGCTTTCAATTAATACTGCACTATTACGACTGTTTTGAATTGGGTATGTTAATGTGAGCAATGAATACAAGTTACCCAAAGCCGTACTCTTGGGGGCACTAGTTAGGGGATACGGGGGAGGGTGCAAAGAATAAGGATAAAAAAAAAAAAAACTGCACACACTCTCTCACTCCGGTATTTGCAGTGCAAATTGACCGTTGCAAGTCACGGACACACACGCACTCAGGGTTCACGGGGGAAAAAACCCCTCGCCAGGGACCACACACTCAGACAAGGCAAACCAAACCACACGCACTCCTTCACTCCGGTATATGCAGTACAAATTGACCGTCGCAAGTCGCAGACACACACGCACTCAGGGTTTACGGGGGAAAAAACCCCTCGCCAGGGACCACACACTCAGACAAGGCAAACAAAACCACACGCACTCCTTCACTCCGGTATATGCAGTACAAATTGACCGTCGCAAGTCGCAAACACACACGCACTCAGGGTTTACGGGGAATTAAACCCAACGGCAGGGACCACACACTCAGACAAGGCAAACAAAACCACACGCACTCCTTCACTCCGGTATATGCAGTACAAATTGACCGTCGCAAGTCGAAAACACACACGCACTCAGGGTTTACGGGGAATTAAACCCAACGGCAGGGACCCTTCACTCAGACAGACGTAAAGATAGAATAAGTAAAGGAACGGCACGCACTCCCTCACTCCGGTATTTGCAGAGCAAATTGACCGTTTGTGAGACGCAAACACACACGCACTCAGGGTTTACGGGGAATTTAACCCAACGGCAGTGACCCTTCACACAGACTACGAATACGGAAAGGAGGGAAGTACACTGTGATGCAGTGTACGTGGGGAAAAAATAGTGCCGAAAACCTGACACCAGGTGTTTCCGTGACTTGCAACGGTCAATTTGCACTGCAAATACCGGAGTGAGAGAGTGTGTGCAGTTTTTTTTTTTTTTTTTATCCTTATTCTTTGCACCCTCCCCCGTGTCCCCTAACTAGTGCCCCCAAGAGTACGGCTTTGGGTAACTTGTATTCATTGCATTCATTCGGCCGTAGTACGTTCCCTTTTGCTTTATTATGTTAATGTGACTTTAAGATATACCTGTACGCTTCCCGATTCATGGAGTGACTCGAGTGCTTTGAATTCCTTACGTTTTTCCTATTTTAGTATGTTCTCTAAAAATGAAGTTATATCAAAACTCTCTATAACTTTATCGAAATTCATTGTGTTCCGATATTTATAAGTAAAGATTTTTTAATACCATTTGTTGACACATATATTTTGTACTGAACCAAGTGCATTTTTTTCTTTTGCAGGTAAGCGAAAAATGATCTGGGTTTCCATGAAAATGGACTGCTCGTCGATGGGCGTGCGTGTGACTGGAAGTGCTCGTCCGAGACCCAACCACAGCTTGACGCAAGTGCCTGCATACTTGAGTGACCTCCATTCATTAGATCACATGTAAGCAAAAGGTGTAACCCGATTATGACGAAAGTATAGGAAATAAAATCTATCCGTAATTGAAAGGCTTTTAAAAGTGTTTCATATCGCATTAAAGTACACAAGGCCTGTCAAAAAATTAAGTGGAATAAATATTGGGAAAATTTATCTCAGATAAAAGTGCAAATTCCACAAAGTATAAATTCTTCAAAGAGCACCCTTATGTATCGACACATCGATGCGAGTTCCTCCGCCAGCTGTGGTGTACTTCCTGTAAGGCATCAACAGAACCTCGTTCGGGCACCTCACTATGGCCTTTTTGACATAGTTATATGGCCAATAATGTTACTCGAAGGAATTATACGATGGTCGTACTCAAATGCCCATGTCTCATCACCAGGAATCGCCTCTTCTTAAAAATTCGGGTCTCTCTCACTGTGGTGCAAGATGTCCAAGGAAAGCTTGTCTTACAAGCAATCTTTCGACCGAACCTTGGGGACCATCTTGGCACACCTTTCTCATGGTTAAATCTTCTGTAAGAATGCAATGCACTGTGGTTTCCTGGCACTCATCTGCTGACATCCTGACTCTTGGGGGTCAATCAGAATTGAGCTCGTGTCTCACTTTTTGCTCGTTTTCGTCACACTCTGTTGTTGGTGGATGTCCAAGGCATCCCTCATCGTCAATCTCCCCTCTACCCTCCCAGAACATCCTGCGCAAGCAGAAAGCCATCACTCGGGAAATTTCCTCATCTCCATAAGTATCCTTAACCATGGTTATGGTCTCCAAAACTGATTTACCGAGTTTAACACAAAATTTTATCGCATATCATCGCTCCATGGAGAGTGGAATCGTGAATTCGTGACGTGACCGTCGAACAGGCATCCAGTCTAGCAGCAATCCAAACACTAAATGCCCGCAGTTAACTGACGTGAGTTGCATTTATTCCCCAAAAAATGCCATTATCTTTCCCACCATAAATGACCCTACTCCAGCCATCTGCTTTGGTGGCAAAAAAAAACACTGTTTATTTTTGGAAAGGACCCCTTATTTGTGCACATATTGGAACAAAATTCAACATTCTATTTTTTCAGAGGTTGTCAAAAATAAACACGGAGTGAATTTCGATATTCAAGAGTGAACTTTATTTTTATGTAAACAGTTTGGTGTTCTGAAGTTATTGTATATTTAAAAATAAACTCTAATCCCATGAAATCACATAACTTTTCCGTGCTATGACGAGGCCTCACAGTCGGCACAGCCTCAATCAGTCAATTATAACCATCAAATATTCCATCTCCTTTCCGACTCGCGGAATGTATACCTATGTTTCAAAAAAACATCTTCACTTAGATCCGTCGATGGGTTGTACCCCTTATTCCTGTAACTAGAGAGTACTGTTCTCTATTTAACGCTTTAACAGGTGCAAAGTCATTTGGCGGCGTCTTCTCAGCGCCATTATGCGCTCTTCTGTTTTTGGCTCAGCCCGCCGATGACAAATAACGTCACGTGAAAAGCACTACCGAAATTACTTTGGGCGACGCTGGCTTTCTACCTGATTGAGCAGGCGGTCAGAAGGAAAGTGGCCGTGGGCAAATAGACCAAGAGCCTCCCTCTTCTGCGTAGTAATTACTTTTGCGGGTGGCGCATGGGCTTCGGAAGGGACCGTTTCCTCGGGAGGGAAGGGGGCCGGTGGTGTGACCGAATGAAGGCTTTTGCCCGGGAAAGCGAGGAAGGGGCCCGGCGATCGAATGGAGCCCTTGTTTAATTCATTTCCCTATTTTTAAAATTCCGTCTCGTAAACACTCTTGCGATTCGACGTCGACTTCCGCGTTCGACGTTAGTTCCTCACATTGCCATGTGCATTGGGGGTATCGCCCTAAGGATTTGAACTTGCATGCTCGCCGAATTCCACTATTATTAGAACAAAAGAAGTGAACGAACGGAGAGGGTCACGTTTTACTGGTTTGGGAGCACTGAAAACCTAAACATCAGAGGCATGACTATTTGCGTATCTCACAAATCAAAGTCCTAACCCTTGCATTGTGATCTCAATATGTTGGAAGTAAAGATACTTGAGGTATATTAAATATTACCGATTATATGCTCGCCAAAGAGTACCGTATAGACTGGTTAATTATTATGCCCTACGGATTTTAAAGTGCGCTAAATAAAATAAAAATCCCTATTGAAACTTAGTCTTACTTCCATAATCGTTTTGTTGGGTAAGGATAAACAATGGCCCGTTCAAGCGTTGTCGCTATACACAATCGATGCTGCTTCGAATACTAATCATAATCACAAGTATTTCTCGAGTACATAGCGACGTAGTCAGGAAACCATCGGATCTTATGGGAGTAAAGCTCACTTTGTTTAATTACATTTATATAAAATGAATGCTATTTGCATAATTTTTCCTTTAATAAACATAAATGAGATGCTGTTGAAGCATTTTGATATCTATTTTCCAATATCGCTGTTTTAATCACAATCTCAAACTATATATTCGATGCATTTGATTTCGTATGTTACTTATAAAGTAAATCCTAGATTAATCCTACTTTTCCAAGGTTTCCCTACAAACCTAAAAATATGAATAAAAAAACCATAAACACAGTAATCAACCCGAAGGTCGGTTTAGTAGGTGATGGTAGAGCTCACCCATGTACCAAGCCCGACGGCGTGTGAATATTCACACATCAGGGTAGGGGGGCCAGTTCCTTTCCCTGTGCCGGTTATGGTTTCCCAGGAAGATGTGGTACCCGAAAAATCAACTAGCTTGGGTGGAGCTGCAGGTGCCCAGAGTGCCTTGCCCGGGAATCGAACCCGGGACCCTCCGGTCAGCAGTCCAACGCTCTACCCGCTAGACCACCGCGACCCGCAAATATGAATATTGAACAATAATTTACTTACGGAAAAAGATAGTTTGTTTAAGTGTAAATGGAAAAAATAAGGAATCAATCTCTCCGGAATAATTTATGGGAAGATTTTTAGCTGTTTGATGGAATCAGTAAATTTACAGTGCAGTGTTTGTTCATAGAGGCGTGGCATTTCGCTGAGTAGAGCAGTTAACTATTTACCAGTTGCTCTCGGTTCGATTCCGATTGACAGATCGTTTGACACACTAGCTTCACCCAAGCTGTGTGGTATTTTGTGTGTCAGATCTTCCTGGGTAGCCACAGGGCAAAGGGAACTGTCCCCTCTCATTACCCATAGGTGTGAATTCCATACATGCCGCATAAAACACGTCTGTTATCGACGCAAAGGCTGGTTTGATAGTTGAAGGTAACGCTCACGTGATCTACGCTGCATAAGGTTTAGCATTATGTGTGTTCTTGCCTTAAAACTGAAATCAACCCTCAAATTGATTTTTAACTTTACAATATTTGCAATCGTTTAATGGAAACCTAGATCATTGTAAAAAGCGGAGGAAAAATGTTAACCAGCAGGATCATCACTTATATTTTGTGCCAACTCCGTAGTAGTTGATCATGAACGCAGGCGTGCCCATTTCTTGATTCCCTGAATGCCTTCCCATTGGCTGAAATATGTTTTCCATGAACGAATGAAATTTCAGGACACTGTTTGGCGTCCGTTGCCGCCAATTAAGCACCGTTCGGTGCTCCAAATGAGAGATAAAACCCACCGCTTTTATATCCACTTGACACGCAAAAAAGCTCGCTTTATCCTCGAGGCCGGAGTAATCTAGAGGATATCAATTAATATTGTGTCCAAAAGTGTTTTTAAGAAGCTAATTATCATACAATGATAATGCTGGATAGGTATCTTTTGTTTGCACCACAAGCCGCCCGAATTATTCAATTACCAGTGAAAATAATTGATTAAATGAGCTTTGATGCATTGAATGTGACTCCTTCACTCGTCTGAAGAGGTCATCTGTTTTTTACTACCGTTTCGATTCAAACTGCCCGCTTCAACTCATCACTTTATCGACATGCGCATATGCTGGAATTTGGATTCATTATTTCAAAGGAAAAATTGCTTCAAGGAGAGAAATAAATTAGTGCATCAAGATGGTTTTTACGGTAAACATCGGTTAAAAGTAATTATTGCCGTGGAGAGTCCTAGGGGTAGTGTAATGAGTCACACGATCTGCCTAGAAACCTATTAAATATCTATTAAGTACCACTCACTAGTGAACCTTCTGGTATACCACACTAGGCACCATGTGACTCAAGTAAGTTCGTTGTCTGATATGAAACATCAGGACCTGTTAATTAAAATTAGCAATTTTCCACAAAAATTTTTGTGGAAAATTGCTAATTTTAATTAATCATGTTATTCCACCATATCACGCCTGAAACGTCTCTTTTTATCAGGACCTGTATTTTGCGATTGGCTGTACACCTTCCGGATGACCCGATAATGACAGATTTGTCCCGTCACCCATGGAATGGACATTTTATTTCTGATGGTCGAATTTATTGTTTTAACGGCAGCGACAATTATTTTACCAAATTAATTGAATGAGTGCCATTGGTGATGTATGGAGCAACATACTAACATCAGGTGACAATAAAAATTGAGTAATGGACTGAGCTATGTTCTGGACGGACTGCATTTACACAAGGACGTGGCCACGAAAGGAATCTTTCTCTTCTCCACATGGTTTAACAAAAAACATTAGCACTTCACTCCCAGAATTGATGTCTAAGAAAAATGTTTCTTATCTCTGCTCAGATTAACCATCCAGAATGTGCATGTTTTTCCTCCCTCTGCCTCCCTTACCCAAAATTTCCTTTCTGCTACAACTTTTAACTTTCCATCGCCACGCAGTACTCGTAATCTCCCGAATCCACTTTTCTCACTCTTCCTTTTCCCTCCCCTCTTGCCCCCATCGCTTCCCTCCCTCCCCACTCTCCTCTTTATCGCACTCATCAGCTCAGCACAACTTCCTCTTCGTTGTGAATGTTCATCCTGCAAATTATCTTAATGTCCTCGAGAGTAAGCCCATTTTACCTTTAAGTGCGCTTCAAATGTGCAGGGTGCTGTTTATTCCCCGATCTGAATTGTACCTTTGCCGTTGAACCCTTCTACTGTATTTCTTCGAAATCTAATTATTGTCAACTTTATTTTGTAATTGGCTCATCGATGACTTTAAAACCTTAGCTGGTTGGTTTAATCGCCCTGAAATGTAACTCACTTAATTATGGACACCTGCCTGCTTTTATTTCCATTGCCAGTCTTTCCAATTCCTTTCTTGATCAGTTATGCAAACGCATGTTAGAGGAGGCCTTACTCTTGCCGATTTAAGCCCACAGTGATACTCTAATTGCTACCATTTCCCCTGATTTTTGACAAACGTCTTTTCTCAATTTGCTAACCGATCAAATATAAACAGCGTGGTTATAGATTCCTATGCATTTGATTTCTTCAAGAGTGTTATGGTGGTACACGGCTTCCTGCTCTTTCGTAATCCTATATGATCTTCCTCTGAGTAGCCGCATCTCTCTTGTCCAATCTGCACGTATTTTGATCATCCTTGGTAAAAAAAGAATTAAATTCTCTGTAAGCTTCTATTCTTCTTATTCTTCTCCTTATCTCAATTATTTTGGATATTAGTCAATATAAGTCAATCGAAATCTCTAATAAATGCTTCGCGGGACTCCTAAAAAATGTTCTCACGCCTTGTCCTTAATCCTGGAAAGTTTCTTCAGGAATCTTTCTTTGACTCCATTTTTTCTTGTGATTTTCCTCTTCCTTATATTTCTATGTACCTGTACTCTACCCATGCACATCTATAGAGACTGTGACCATCCAAAATCCATATTGATCGATAGAACACCAGAAGAATACGTATATTCATGGATTATATCGATATCGAAGAGACTAAGAGATATAAACTTTCATACAAACTAATCTCTTGCATGTAAGAAAAAAGGACCAGTAAATTATGAACGTAAAAATTCCCAAAATCAATAGATTTATCTTAAACTGTTAATTGGCGCTACAGCTGTTTGTGAATAATGTTTTAAAATGAAATAAATAAGATATAAAAATAATGTATTTTACTATAATAATAGTCTAGTTCTCCTTCTTGCTTGAATCTCACTTCCTTTGGTTAACGGTTTACTGTCTCGAATCTTCGATCGCAGGTGTATCTCCCTCATTGATGATAGATTTTTTATCTTCTTGGTTAGAGTTACTCTGTCTCACAAAGTTCTCTCGTTCCACTCGCACTCCACCTTCTACGACTTTTCATTCGCTGTTTTATATCAGATCTCACTTTGGTTTATAATTTTATCATCTATACTTCTTTCTCTTAAAAAAATCTAGTGGAATACACAACGGCCTGGGGAGCCTGGTGTGGCATCTTAACGCAGTCTGCTAATGGTTGTCTATGAGCAATGCACGGCCCGTTAACAGTAACATTCACTAGAAACCTCCTTCGTGATTTGCCTGTTATGTGGTCAACAATATTTCTCATACTTTTACCGCAAACTCGAGCAGAGTAATTCTGATCTCAATATTACATTTCAAGTATTTCTAGTGACCGTTGATTTTTCCAGTTTTTTGAAACGATTGAAAATACGCGAATAAAAATGAACTCGTTTTCATTTTCAGTTTGAAACTTTCAGCTTACGCTTACCTCGACCGTCGCACTCATCTCTTTAAATATTTTTCCCCTTGATAACTCTTTCTTGTTGTCGGTGCCCTTGGAAAAGGAACTAGTGCTGTCAGAAAACGGAATAAAGAATTGCAAACATGCGTGCTTAGTGTACTAGAGAGCTCTTTTCATGGATAAATCAACTCTAGTTAAAACTAAGTTTGGCGCTGCGTGAAGCATACACGGGTGGTCTGAAAATTTTCAGATCTAAAAATATTTACGAGGGATTTTTTTTTCAAATTTATTTTTATATTTCTACATAGTTCTCCTTTAATTTGTTGCGCATTTTTTAGAGATTTTCAACATTTTTAGCCCTTTCAAAAATAATTGACATCATTCTCCGCAAAATAGGCGTTCACGTGTACTATAATTCCCTCGCCTGGCGATAGTCTCTGCCCCCAAAGCGAATATTAAAGGTAAGAAAATAGAAAAAAGCCGCCAGGGAACTATTTTGGTGACTAAGAACAGTGAGTGGTCACCCAATTCAAGTGCAATTCCACAGCAGTGGTAGCAATGGCGTCCACTGAAGTGTGAACAGGTGTTTTCCTGATGAAAAAGTATTTTCTTCTTCTTCCATTGCAGTCGTTTTTTGGCAATATACGCCCTCAGCTTTTATATATTGATCAGAAACTCTCACCTAATTATTTTACCTTTTTTAAAGTATTTCATGAGCGAAATTCCAGGATTATCCCAAAAGGAGTTGCAATCAACTTCTCGATTAATGTAACAGTCTAGCATTTTTCGGAGCAGTTTGCCTTTGCAGTCCTCTGATTTGATTGTCCTTTCATCTCAGAAGTGTAGTTCCGGATCGAAGTTTTATCTACAGTATCCAATGGAGGCAAAAAATCCTACTCACTTCGCTTGACCCGCTCGAACAGGGGTTTGGAAGAGATCATTGGAATGCGTTTTGGGTTCAAAGTCAGATACAATGTATCACGGAGCACACGGATAGCTTACGGATATCCAAATGTTCAGTTTACAACATTACATATATATATATATATATATATAAACCATAAACATATACCATCCATACATATATATATATATATATATATAAACCATAAACATAAACCATAAGCATATATAAACCATAAACACAGTAATCAACCCGAAGGTCGGTTTAGTAGGTGATGGTAGAGCTCACCCATCTACCAAGCCCGACGGCGTGTGAATATTCACACATCAGGGTAGGGGGGCCAGTTCCTTTCCCTGTGCCGGTTATGGTTTCCCAGGAAGACCTGGTACCCGAAAAATCAACTAGCTTGGGTGGAGCTGCAAGTGCCCAAAGTGCCTTGCCGGGGAATCGAACCCGGGACCCATCGGTCAGTAGTCCAACGCTCTACCCGCTAGACCACCGCGACCCGCATATATATATATATATATATATATATATATAATCTTGAAAATGACGCATTCCGGCGACGCACAAACACACAAACACTAGGTTAATAAATATTAAACATACAGAAACATAAAAGAAGGACACTTACAGTAGATATTTACGTTTCGACGGCACGGCCGTCGTCATCAGAATCTATTGTAAGTGTCCTTCTTTTATGTTTCTGTATGTTTAATATTTATTAACCTAGTGTTTGTGTGTTTATATATATATATATATATATATATATATATATATATATATATATATATATATATATATATATATATATATATATATATAAACTTGGAAAAGACGCTCTCCGGCGACGCACAAACACACAAACACTAACACAAAAAACACTACACACATAGAGTCGTCACACATCAGTCGTCATCATCATCGTCATCAGAGTCATATTCTGATGACGACGGCCGTGCCGTCGAAACGTAAATATCCAATGTAAGTGTCCTTCTTTTATGTTTCTATGTGTGTAGTGTTTTTTGTGTTAGTGTTTGTGTGTTTATATATATATATATATATATATATATATATATATATATATATATATATATATATATATATATATATATATATATATATATATATATATATATATATTCTGTGTTCTATTGTGCCGTCCAAAAGTTATATTGCTCTCGTGAGTACTTCCGCATCATCGATATATGTATAAGAACACAGAATAAGACAGATAACACGTAAAAGAACACTCACATTGTAGATTAATTGAGCTTCCGGCCTACTCCGAGGCCGTCTTCAGGTCAGACTGAGAGGTGTTGAGGGGAGAGTGTCTGGGGAGTGAAGAAGGGGGGCGGAAGGTTTAGGAACTGCTGGGAAGGGAATTAAATATGGCGGTTAGGGTGGTAATTTTTAAGGATCGGAAATATAGGATGTATGCGGATTCGCGAGTTCTCACCTCTATGTTGGTGGCTGAATCGGGTAGTGATTCTAGAATTGTTATGGAAAACCTATATATATATATATATATATATTTAAGTTTATATATATATATTTATTTTTATTTTATATATATGTATTTAGCTTAGCCTTTTTCTTTCTGGAAAATCGGATAACCTTTGTTTTATTTATATTGATTCTCATCCCATATTTATCGCACTGAATCTCCAATTCACTCAACAATGCTTGCAACCCCTTAGCTGACTGAGCAACTAATGCTTGGTCATCAGCAAACCTAACCGATTTTACGAATTTCCCATCGACTTTCATTCCTACCTCCAGTTCTTCCCATGCCTCATTAAACATTTCATCCACATATACGTTGAACAGCACCGGTGATAATGGGCAACCCTGCCTTACACCTCTTCCTAACACTGCCCATCCGGACTCTCCGTTCCCCACTCGAACCTGAGCAGTCTGACACATGTACAGCTTGCGGATTAGTCTCCTGTCCCTCCAATCCATTCCTTTTTTCTGCAATACACGCATTAATTTTTCCCAATTCACTCTATCAAACGCTTTTTCGAAATCTACAAAACAGGCAAAAACGTCCTGATTGTATTCTATATTCCTCTCGACTAGTGATTTCATTACTGCAATGGCATCACGCCTACCTCTTCCTTTCCTGAACCCAAACTGATCATCCCCTAAGTAATCATTTGCCTTACTCTCTATCCTTTTGATGATGATCCTGAGAATAACTTTAGCTGCGTGAGATATCAAACTTATTGTTCTGTAATCTTCACATGACGAAGCCTTTGCCTTTTTTGGAATAGGAACTAAGACCGATCTCACAAAATCTTCCGGCCAGATTCCTTCCTCATAGATACTACGAATCAGTCTATATATGGCCTTCTTTCCACCTTTCCCTAACCATTTCAACATTTCTACAGGAATATTGTCCACCCCCACAGCCTTATTTGCTTTCATCTCCCTAAATGCCCTTTCTATTTCATCGTCGAGTATGCCTGGACTTAAGCTATCTTCTTCTACGTCATGTTCCTTTTTTATGTCTAACCTTGTCGGGCTAAGTTCTTTACCATACAGTGTTTCTATATATTCCTTCCATCTCTCTTGGATTTTTCCTGGTTCAACTATTATCTTACCCCACTTATAGCATAGATCTTGCCTTCTTCCTTCCCGATAATAACTTAACCTTGCTGTATAGAGCACCAATTTCACCCTTCTTCAGTAAATTTTCCATATCCTCCCATTGCGTTTTCCACCATTCTTCTTTTGCTTTATTTGTGGCCCTTCTCAATTTATTGTTTAATTCTTTGTACTTCATTTTGCCTAACTCTGTGTTTACATTTTTCCATCTTCTTCTCTCATCCATCTTTGCAATCAGATATATATATATATATATATATATATATATATATATATATATATGTGTGTGTGTGTGTGTGTGTGTGTGTGTGTGTGTGTGTTTTTGTGTGTTCTCCTATCCCCTTTCCTTATACCTATTTCTGTTTTAATGAATATTTGTGCGCCGTATGGCGGGATTTTCAAGTTTGAATATGTGTTTGGCCAATGTGGCTCGTCTCTAATTCTGGCGATGCGTACCATGAAACGCACCGTCCCTATTCTTTATAATATCGTATGAATGCTTTTCTACTATCCTTTTCCCTTCTTTTGTCCCGCGTATTTCTCCTTTGGTGGGTGAAACAGCTCCATAAAGCCTTCTCTCGGGCAACATCTATCGGAGCACTTTGGCGCTTTATAAGATCGCAGATCTCAAGGTAAATCAGGTTTCCTTATTAGCTCAACTGGTAGAGCATCCGCCCGGAAAGTGGAAGGTCCGTGGTTCAAATCCCGGATAAGGAAATATATTTACTTTCTTGATCTTCTCAAAAACCGCCTTCCCCACATGTCCTGTGTTCGTCTTTTTAATGTTTTCCTATCCCCTTTCCTTATACCTATTTCTCTTTGAATGAATATTTTTGCGCCGTATGGCGAGATTTTCAAGGTCGGTTTAGTAGGTAATGTTAGAGCTCACCCATGTACCAAGCCCTTTACGGCGTGTGAATATTCCAACATCAGGGTAGGGGGGCCAGTTCCTTTCCCTGTGCCGGTTATGGTTTCCCAGGAAGATCTGGTACCCGAAAAATCAACTAGCTTGGGTGGAGCTGCAGGTGCCCAAAGTGCCTTGCCCGGGAATCGAACCCGGGACCCTCCGGTCAGCAGTCCAACGCTCTACCCGCTAGACCACCGCGACCCGCTGTATATATATATATAGATATGTATATATATATATATATATATATATATATATATATATATATATATATATATATATATATATATATATATAGAGAGAGAGAGAGAGAGAGAGAGAGATGATTTTATGATATATTATGATGTGCTCTCGTGCGCATGTATAACACAGTAATCAACCCGAAGAGGTCGGTTTAGTAGGTGATGGTAGAGCTCACCCATATATATATATGTGTGTGTGTGTGGGAGGGGGGCAGCCCCTAAGAAATTGATTCCAGAGGCGCTCGCTTCATCTCGATAGGCACGCCCTTTCCCGCCCACAATAACTCTATCCTTTTCCCCGCATCCTTTCTTCCCACGGAGCAAATGAAATCATTAGAGTTCTTCGATGATGGAGATCTTGAGACCAGAAATGTATCGCAGGCTGGTGGCCATCTTATGCGGCGGGGCGCCCTTCCCCTCCGTCTGGGGTGACCCTATTGCGGTCTTGGATGGCGTTGCGGGGTCGACGGCAGGGAGAGTGTTCCGACTCTCGAGTCGTGGCGAAATTAAGGGGGCCCCTCTCTGACGCCATACTTAATGAAACTATTCCATTTAAAAGCAATAAGACGAGGACGCGGTAATTGAAATCCTTCGGCCCCACCCTTCCTTAACGGATACCTCGACACCGGGTCGCTCGCTTGCCGTCACTTCCGCGCCCGCACATAACCTTTGCCCCCCCTCTTCTACCCCATACCCCCAGGAGACCCATTTTAAGGGTCTAAAGGACTTTTGTCATCGTGTTTTCAGAGCGGTATAATACCACTGTGCTCACATAGGCCTACGCACGCACATACATGTCCTCCCCCCCCTGTTCCCTCCCCGCACATCATTTAACACTCTCTCTCCCACGGGGTGGGGGGATGAATCCTAGGGACCAAACCGCGCTTGCCCGAATGCGTCCTTAAAGCGATGCGTGGGGACGCGTGTGTGTTGGGTGGGTTCCGTCCCGTCCCACCAGGGGGATATTGGGGGTTCGTGGAACTTGAGACCGCAGTCGAGCTTACTGTGTCGCGACTATCCATGGCAGCGTGATAAAATAGGTCGGGAAATGTGGTGAAGGGTCAGCCCTTCAAACTCAGCCTATCGCCAGTTTGCTCTGAGCAGATTGAGCAGAAATATTTATCTCCGCGTGAAGTCTGTTTTTCGACTTTGTAACACGGGGGAGTGGAGCGTTCGCTTGACCATGACAATGTCCCCAGCCACACTTACTTCATCGTTACCAACTTTCTGACACGAAGTACGACCCCTGTGGTCCCACAGCCCCCTTATAGTCTCCGCCTTGGCAACATGTGACTGTTTTTGTTGCCCCGACTGAAAAGAGAGCTGAAAGGAAAGCATTGTGTGACCGTAGAAAACATCCAAAAGCATGTTACAACGTTCGTGGAAGAGACATTTCCGTCGAGAGGAGTTTCAGGGTGCCTTCCGGGAGTTGTAGACACATCTCCGCAAGTGTATTATTAATGCAGGGGGAGAGCATTTTGAAGAATTTTAAAGCATTTGTACAAGAACGATCAATAAATTTATTTTCCCTCAGAGAATGCACATTACTTTTATAGTGGGCCCTGTATTTTCGTGTACGACAGGCTCCCATTGGTCAAAGTAATTAAATTAAAGCGCCATATTGCCTGAAAATGGAAGTTACAAGCCATGGTGAAACATGATAGATTATGGCCTACCTTCAAGCCTGTTGAGTGATGGGACGTGACTAGTTTGTTCGTTGTTGCTTGCGCCTTTGTAGTGGTCGGAGGAAGTGTGAGCACGCCATAATTATTTTTTGGCGATGTGATGTGTAGTTACGTGAAATAAATTACATTGACTAACGAAGCTATATATAGACCTAGCTAAATGTAGACCGGCTGATTCATCGAAAGGAGGAAGTAGATGGCATGTTAAGGGAAATGATTGCCGGTGTACCTGGAAGGAAACATTTAATATTGATGAGATGGGTGATTGTAACGCGGTTAAAAGGCGATGGGAGAGACGGTGGTGAGGTGCGGGACTAAGGTACGAGGAATGAGTGAAGAAAGACAGCACTAGAATCCTGAAGCGTTAGATTCAGACGGAGGTGAGAGAGGCCATTTCAAGAAACAGCAGGAAATGCCGCGAGAGTAGATTCCTGCGGAATCATCGACTGAAATGCATTACAATGCCACAAATGCAGAATGTAAAAATCATTCACCTTGACCGGGAATCGAATCCGGATCCCTCGATGTCAGGCCGAGTGCTTGCCTACACGACTATTTATGCCAATGAAATTGTATGTAAGGAATACCACAATCACACGGCCACAATATCTTGTGGCTATAAAGACTCAAAAACTTAAAGGTTTCAGAGGACGCCACGAGAAGTGCTGTTTACAGTATTGTTTGCTCTGCTTTGCGTACCCTAATTTTCCCCTTCCACCCCTTGTCCCTCTCCTTGGGGGAGCCCTCCTCCTACCTGCAGCGTTGGCCCAAATTCGTCACTTTGGGTAGGAGAGCGTTTTATGTTGGACGTTCTTGTGGTGGTGGAATTTTGCCTTGCTTCTTACTTGAATCTACCTCTGACCGTTCTTGGATAAATTTCTTGCTGCATCCTAAAATACAATTATTTGTTATAATTAAGCATATGTACTTGCATTCTTGTGGAGTGAAGGGAGGTATATGCGTATTTGCATGCGTTTAAAATGATAGGATGTTTCTATGAATGTATGCCATACTCTGGATGTGGGTTTGCATTTATGTTATAGTTTTGAATTCGGTTTTTCTTTTTTCCTTTTTTTGGGTGGTGACCTAACACCCCCCGCCACACGCCCTTGCGGCGCCTTACGGAGTGTTGTGTAGATGTAGGTGATAACTGACTAAAGCACTCAGTAAGGTATCCAGGGATTGGGTTCTAATCCCGGTGAAAGCAGAGTATTTTTACACTCTGAAATTGTTGTAATGTGATAGGGTATGTTATGGTTTAGGGACATAAAGGCAAGATGGAATGGGTGCTAAAATAAAAATCACCATCGGTAAATAAGAAGAAAAAATAAGTCCACACTAATCGAAATAGGCCATAAATATCATTCGTTCGAACAGAAATGGCTCAAGGGAGATGGAAAGAATATTTTGCTATTTTTGTAATTTAAGTAATCTATCGGTACGAGTAGGTTTTGGATGGACACTATTAACAAATAAATATTTTGTTTCTCCTAACTTAACACAATCCGACAATCTACTCTACATAAAGTCCTTCTTTATCTCTCTGTACTTCCTCCCTATGTTCATCCCGACCAATATCCCTATTCTGTTCCTGCCCTTTCCTCGTTTACCTAGGATTCTCCCCTCTAATACCGTTTTCAACATCCTACTGCGGCTCAATACGCCTTTTATCCATTTCTCCTGCCTCCATAGAATGTCTCCCAACAAACCCCTCTCCTCATCCACCATACCCAGCACTTACTCATTTGTTTTCCTTTCGGCCCATTTCACCTTCTCCGTTCTTCTCCACAACCACATTTCAAAAACCCCCAACTCTATAGCAAAGTTTTTACGAGTCTTTTCTTAACATCCTTATTCAAAGACTCATTTCATTAACTCCCTCCTACTTGCGAAGCCTCTTTGTCTAGCGTAATTTTTCTCCTCAGTTCCGTAGTACTTTGACCGTGTTGGTCCAAATCACTTCCGAGATATGTAAACTGTTCTACCTGCTCTATTTTTTCCCCGCCTATTTTAATATTTAGCTTAGCCTTTTTCTTTCTAGAAAATCGCATAACCTTTGTTTTGTTAATATTGATTCTGATCCCATATCTATCGCACTGAACCTCCAATTCACTCAGCAATGCCTGCAACCCCTTGGCTGACTGAGCCACTAATGTTTGGTCATCAGCAAACCTAACTGATTTTACAAATTCCCCGCCGATTTTCATTCCTACCTCCAGTTCTTCCCATGCTTCTTTAATCATTTCCTCTACATATACGTTGAACAGCACCGGTGACAATGGGAAACCCTGCGTTACACCTCTTCCTAACACTGCCCATCCGGACTCTCCGTTCCCCACTCGTAGATTCTTCTTCCCACATTTTCGAAAACATTTCAACAGTTCCACAGGAATGTTGTCCACCCCCACGGTCTTATTTGCTTTTATCTCCCTTCATCTTCTTTCTATGTCATCATGGGGTAGCTTAACTGGCTAAAGCACTCGGCCGGATATCGAGCGATCCGGGTTCGTATCCCGGTCAAGGCGAATGATTTTTACTCTCTGAAATTGTTGCATTGTAATGCACACGTAGCGGATGACTACGTTGTTGATCAATTTGTGTTCAGGGAGAAAGGAGGTGCACCTCATGTCACGGCTACAATAAGGTCATTATTGAAGGGGCACTTATGAGTACAACCAAGTTTATTGTTTTCTTTCGTATTTTTTTCGATGAGGTCTTCGATGAAGTTGAATGGGTGGAATTGATGGCAATTTTACAGAAACCGTGAGTGACTTGGAGGGTTAGGCCACCTATTCGAAAAGGTGCATGCTACTCTCTGCTCAGGACCGCGCCATCAATCAGGAGCCGGGACGGGAAGTATCGCGAAGAAAGAGAGGAGACAAGGGGCACCACGCTTGCCAAATGCCGAGCAAATGCTACTAGGGGCGTTGTACGCCTGGATACTGGAGTCGTCCGGGTAGTTACAAAATTAAATTTGTGGATGGCCACGCTTTAGTTTGGCAGTCGGCCTTAGGATTGCAGTCATTTCTGAGGGTTTAGAAAATCAGTGTAATAGGTATGGGCAATACGAAAACCTTTTCGGACATTAAGTTTTTCTGATAGAGGGTAGCTAAAGCTAAGCGCGGGAATGGAAGGGCAAAAACTAAACCAGGAGGAAGTATTTCTCTGAAGGGTTTTGGACCAAAATGGTTCAATTAGTAAGGGAATAAGAAGAAAAAATGGCTTCAGGGAAAGAGGCTTTCACAAGGAGGATGGAATTAAAGAGAGGGACCTAAAGGATGTTTAGAGGAGATTTAAATGCTTTGATGATGATCATGGTTTTGTCAGGTGCGGAAACATTGTCCTTAAAGCAACATGGCACGTTTGTATTGGAGCCTTAAGAGAAACTTGGCCGAAATGAAGAGAAAAGAAGAAATACTAGGCATGAGAAGAGAGAGTTGTAGGAATAACTTCGGAGGAGGCATGAAAGGTTAATGCAGAGCGTACGTATTGATTAGCTTTGGAAGAGTTTGACAGAGGGGAGGGCGATATGCAGGCGGGTTAGAGAGTTAGGAAGGGTAGGCATGTTGGACGAAGGGAAGTAGAGCGTATAGGGAATTGAAGGGTTTTATTTTAGTGTTTGGAGTCTTGGTGGGAGAGGCTATATATCCTTACGATACGATATATCCTTGTGTAGTCCGTGCTCAATCGAAATCCTGCCAATTAGTAATAGGTGCCTTCCATTCCAATGATGAAGGCGGAGCCAGCCACCGAAACGTTGTCGTTCTTCCACTCCCAAAAGGGTGAAACCTGAGGCCTGTCCGTATTTCATTTTCACCGGGAAAGTGGTTGATCTTATAAAAAGGGCCAGGATAATTTATTTAGTGCGAACAACACCTAAGTTTGTGATAATATAAATTAGGAATGTTTTCGCTCGCCATTGTTACCTTACACTCATTATCGGACGGCAGTATTTAATGTACACTAGTTTTGTACCGCATAAACCGTGAGGAATAGTCTGGTTGAATTTAATGGATCATAGATCGTGTACTCATCAAAATATTAAAACCTTAGGATACAGCAAGTATTTTCTAAAATAAAAATGATAAAAAAATGTTATGTCCGAATAATAGTAGCCCTGCCCAATTCTAAGTTTGCAAGGGAATATTAAGAGAAGTAAGAGATATAACTTTGGCATTCACGATTAGCCTATGAATACAATGGAAGGTTGATTCGACCTGCTTAGATTCCGCGTCTACCCGAAATCGGAGATACCTAAGTTTTAATGCTGTTTCCGAATTAATCTCCCGTTCCTGCCTCGACGGAATGTGTCTTGCTTATTGTTATTATGTGTGGTGTTTACGTTTCCATACTCGTTATTTTAGTGATTATGAACTGTTTAAATAAATGATTCAGCGCATTTTAATGCAAGCAGCAATACAAAAATGGAGAACATTATTGTGAAAAACTGAAACCCTTCAGTGAAATACAAATAACTTCTGGTCGAATCTTCCAACTTTACCTCCCCTCTTCTATTCTTTTTATCTCCACATTCGACGCCAAAACCGAAGTTTGGATTATTTGAACACCATGTTTTCACTCAGCAACGTCTTCACTCAAATAGTATTCCTGTCAAAGACTTCCTCATTATCCTCCTACGAACATTTCTTTCTTTGTCTTTTGAGTTATTTCCTTCGTCCTATACCATTACCTAATACTCAGAATCTTCCTATTTTCAGTGTCTCTTAACTTACTTTGTTTTCGCGTATAATATATATATCGCGCACTTATACTGAGGCTCCGAAATTTGCTTTCTATGCTGTAGCGCTATCTATTGGTGCGATAACTCCAATGTAAAAGAATAATCCAACATAATCAACAATATGCAGAACTAATTAATAACGTAAAAACATTTTCTAATTGAATCAATTGCACTATTTCAACCATTTTTCCTTTTTTATCTTCTTGAATCTAGCTCTAATTAACACTAAATATTACATTATATTAAAACTAAATATAAACTTAATCCATATCAGCTATGTTAAGAGTACGTGCTATCTTTCTTTGACAGTACCCCACATAGGTGTTCAGGGAGCATTTGTGATCCAACTCTAAAAACACCGACTACATGTACAAATTGGATCAAGAAAAAGATAAGGGCCGGCAGATTCATGAAAAGTGGTACGAAAGGATACAAAACGTCATACATTTATTACTCTCTGGAATAAGACTCCTTGGACATGCAAATACTCAGAGATGGATAAATATATAGCAAATATATCATTCGTGCGGTTTTGCATCCGACGTACGATGGCTGACCAGAAAGTAACTTACGTTTCAGTCTAGCGTGGCGGTGGGTAGGGCTAGAGCCACCATCTTGGTGTCCAAACGTCCCTACAGTCAATGCTACGCATTCTGATGTGGTAGTGTGTGCAAACTGTCATTCTGTTATACCTTGCTCACATTGAGAACTGTTCAAATGTGCGCTGCAATAGAAAATCCAGCGAGTTGTGAAGCACGATGTGCTATTAGATATTTACTGGCAAAAAACTAACCCAAGCCAATTGAAATTAATGGACAACTTTGCGTGAAAAGCGTAGGGAGACGGAATAATGAGTAAAAGTGGTGCATTCAGTGTAAAAATGGCCACAGCATCAATGTTCGCGACGAGTTCCCCCAAAGTAGTATTCTTGTGACAGATTAATTGACCAATGGACATCGTGGAATTTTGTCCACTCACTTTTAAACGAACGACAACACTGACACACAACTCCTTTCACTCATCAAATTTGGTCCATTGAAAGCACGAATTTCCCGATTACGAATGTCAGTAGCTTTGAAGTTTTTTTATCAGTAAAAACCTTATCACTGAACATACTTCATATTTGACGGGAATTTCCCTTCTATTATTCATTTTGATTCGCTGATTGTAACCAAACGACTGGCGGCGTGGCCTTTCAAATGCTACAGCTAGAGGAATACTACCCTGGTGTTTGTGTGTGTGTCAATATAACGAACATTCGCACCCCCTACTTCGCTCGCTACACCCAAACGTAAGCTACTGTATGAACAGCCTCTGAAAAAGATATACTAGTAATTCAGCTTCGGATTACTCGTACATCGGCAGGACAGAGAACTGTCCCAAAATAAGAAGAATAGACTACCTGACGGGTAGAAGTATTCGTTTTTCCGAACCCTATTTTCGACAGCTCCACCCAGACTGAGATGGTAGGGCTATGGCGAAGATGGTCAGTTCAGAGCATACGTACAATTTACATTCGTCCGCAACCCACTTAATGGGTGGCGTCCCTAGCCAATCGCCCTCGTATCAGATGGTGCGGTGTAAATACATTTGTAGATCTAATTCATTTGTGAACTATGGATCCGTCCGGCCAAATGTATATACGTGTTGCGTATAACGAATGCTGCGTGAAAGGTGTCCGGTCACTCTCCTTCCACGTGCCCTTTCAGAGGATCACGGGGTGCCATGTGTATGTGGACGTAGTGGAGTAGAACTGTCACGACTGGTGGCCGAACACCTACCAAGGAGGTATTAGGTCACCAGTCATAACGGGGTCACCAGTTAGGTCGCCATAGGTCACAAGTCACCAACAAGGACTTCTTGCGGGAAAGTGATGGTAGTAGTGAATGTAAATGAATGCCCTTTCATATTACTGCCTATGTGGTAGTAATGACTAAAAAAGCGAAAGAGAAATGGTGGAAGACTCAGTGCGAGTATATGGAATGTTTACGAAGGAAAGGTGGAATGAGTGTGCACCACGGGAATGTGGAGATAGCGTCAGGAAAATGAGAAGTAATAAATCCGGGAAAACGTTCGTAGATGAAACTGGAAGACATGTATGGAACCGGGAAAGATTTAAGAAAGATGGAAAACACATACTAGAGGTACGCTGGACGTTACAATGGACTCACTTCTTAATATGAAGTTTATTAGCAATAAACGGTGACAACAAATTTTTTCTCGACGTTTCTTCTTCACAAATGCCAAAAAAATTTGGTACCTTATAATATTTGAAAATATTTTCCGTCAGCTGAGCGTTAATTGTTATTGAAGTTTTACATGTATTCTTATTTAATATTTAGTTAGGCAGGCGGCCGATGAGCATCGGAAAGTTTCAAGGTACGAGTTTTATTAATAGAGTGGTCCACAGTGTGATTTTTACTCGACGAGTCATTCAATCGGCTCGCCTGGCGCTTCAGTGGGGCCCAGTTTCTCGGTTCTTTGGGGCTTATTGAGCATGCCCCCCGCGGAAGGGCCCCTGTTTCCTGATTATTAAAATGAGTGCCCTGATGGCGTTCAGTCGGAGTGAGGGCGCGGAGGCGTGGGGGAGGCCGAAACCTTTGAAGCGAAGAAACCCTTTCTTGCTCGGATGGGCCACCCTCGTCGTCCTTGATCATAATAAGGGAAGGGGTTAATGCTGCTAAAACCTCCGATGCCCTTCCCTCAGCTCTCCTAAAACATCCCTCCCTTTGCACGGAATTAAATCTCCCGATTAAAGAACTCTCACCCCCTCGCATCAAAGAAGCCCTTCGCTGCCCCCGGGTGGCCCCGACCGCTATCATCCCTGGATAAAATGTGGCGACACCGTCCGAGACGGTGGAAACACTCGGAACTACGACTGTGACTAGATTTGTCCCATCTAGGTGGCGTCGTGATCGTGATGGTGGCAAGGGGGTGGCTGGATGTGGGAGTAGGGATGGGGATTTGGACCTTCCGGGTAGGATTGCGAGATTCGCCAGATTGAGGGGGGATGTTTTTCCGCGTGGCTGAACCTGCCTGATCAACGTACATCTGTGGCACTAGCACGTTGATCCGCTACATTTGATACCTCGAGTCTTGTACCACTTGTGTGAGTCAGGGGTTAATCACTGTCGTACAGTTTTCAACCTTCATGCCGTACTTTTCTGGGCTCGGCTCTATTTAAGTAGTAGAACCTATTTTCGGGTGACGTCAAGGAAACTTATGCTGCTTAATAATAATAAAGTTCATATTGTCTAGTACGAGCAAACTTATTTAATGTTAGCTTAAAAATTGTTTCATGTATGCTCTCCCGTTCGTCTCTAATGTTCGTGTTAGGCGCTCTCTTTGATCTTCGACCACATTCACCCACGGGACTCCTTTCTCCGTTCACCCCTCCCCCCCTCTTGGCAACGGACCCCACTCTCTCCCTCCCTCGGACAACTCGCCGTTATTGTCTCATATGTCAAGTGAGAAGTTCCACTCATCTATTCCTACTTGAGTTTTATAGTATTCAATTGTCTGCATTTTAAATGATAATGTTCTAGCTAGGAAGTTCTTACCACGGTCGAATATGGACTTAGCCTAACGTAAAGTCTAACGTGATGCTATCTTACTACTTTAGCGCCATGCATTCTTTATTCATTATTCAAAGAGGTCACGGGAAATGTGAGGAACTACTCTTCAAGATGGTGTAATACATTTTTGAATGGTGTCGTCGTATAATTTACTTTCTTTGGGAGTGCTATAAGAAATCAATTGCTACTGATTCAAATAATATCTTTTTTTACGCATTCGCACATTTGTAATTATCATCAGAATTAATTAGATGGTGTTAAGTTTACGGAATGGTAAGCGTGATAAATCTCGTATGGTATTCTTTCTTAATAATTTTATTACTGATCCTTTTCGTGATCACTGAAATTAACATTCATTGTTATTCTTCAGCAATGTTAATATTTTTTTAATTTTTCTGTATGACAACTCTGGATGTAAATGCATAAAAGATAAGATGAAAGATAGAAACCAGGGAATTTGTTTATCTATGATTTTCACGTGTTGCTTATTTATATATTGAACTCGCGAAGGCACGTACTGATTCCCTAACTACTCACATAGGAGTTGCATTTCCACCGTAGTTGTTACTTTCATCATTAATGATTACTTGCGAGATAAGTTATGGGCGGTCCCTTATATTTATCCTAATCCTTTATTTGAAATTTAGTCTTGACTTTTTAGTACTTATGAAATATATGTCTCATAACACTTTATTATTGACCGATACAATGCCATTTCGACAAACATCCTCATGTTTTTCTTCGTCATTGCTAGCAAGCTTAGTTAAAAGCGTTGATCCATGTCAAATAAGTATATAAATGGAATATAGCCGTCAATTGCGAATTCATGTTGCCAGATACAAAATTTCCTGAAATCAATATCTCGAAATTCATTTTGGAGCAGTGCCCGATTTTTCTAGTTTTCATCGACAAACTTGAAATTCGCACGTGGGAATTTACGCGGAACAAATGACACACACAAGGAAAATACTGACTGTAAGCATCATGAAAATGGAAGATTCAGCCTCGAAATGGAATTCGGTTTCTACGGGAACTCTCAAATTGGCTTTCGAAATATGTTCATTATTAATATCATGGAAATATCATCATTTAATTCAATCACTGCTTCGTTAAATACTACGTTTCCATTCAGTCTAACTTATGGTCCCTACCACTTCCTCTCTTCCGAATAGAGCTTTTTGACTGTTTGTATTTTTATATCCGGAAACGTCTTTGTAAGGGACGACGACACGACCGGAAATCCGCCCCACCTCCGGCCTCGCCAGGTCCATAATATTCTCCACCACCCCCAAATCCCCCATGAGCCACCCTGCACGCGGATGGGGCAAATAGCCATCTCTATTGATTCCGTCTCACGAACAGCACGGGCCGACGTAATTTTTATGATATCGCACGCTTCTGCCGGACGGAGATCCCACGATATGGGATTTGCGAGAGTCGCTGGCGAGGCTATGGAGACCGGAAGGAGAATATTGTGTCTGAATATTGGAGTCGGGAGGAGTCGAGTGCATAATTTTGGTGACTTGAAAACGCAAGCACTGCAAAAGATATGTAAGTCTTTATGAGAAAATTATTAAGGAAGGACCTAAGGATAATTGTTTCCAAAGTGGATGCTATTTTTGAGATAAATATATTTATTTTTAGCGTGAGAACGAAGAACGTTAAATAAATGAAATTTGAAGATAAAGAGACAGAGAGAGGAAGAATCATTACGAAGGGGTAATTTATTTAGGGCCGATACAACAGAGCAAGCTGCTAGTGGTGCCTAAAAATGACTGGAGAAGAATTTGGATGAGGCATTGAAACATATCACTATTATTGACTAAAGCCTTGACGTGGTAGAAGCGTTTATACGATCCGATAACCCCCTAGAGCTGTGCTGGCTGGAGTAATTATAATTGATCCTGGTTGGGTCATGCATGGCAGATAGGTTGAAGGTTAGAAGCAAGACAAAAGGCATTCCACGCAGTCTGTTCCTCAGTGAGGCGGCTACAAAGACGTCTGACTTTAGTGGGGCGGCCATTGAGTGATGGTGTCACGTTAAAAGCACTATTGAGAAAGGCAACGAGAACCCACCCCTACTATCATACCCAAGAGCAACATTATGGACACAATAGAGAATATGAGTCATTAAAACTACAGGACTCGGCCCAAACGGCCGTGTGTCGTGCCCGGCAGCGGAGGAGGCAAGGCTTCCGCGGTCGTCATCCCACGAAACCCTTTAAGGAGAAAAACGATAGCAGCAGGACAGAAAACGCAGAAGAAGAAGACGAAATTAATTAGAATTGGAAAATGGAATATTAGGACAGTGTTGAGGTATGCGAGGTGAGATGGAAAGATAGCGGGGATTATTGGAGTGATAGTTATAGAATAATATACATCTACATCTACATAAATACCCTGCGAGCCACCAAAAAGGTGTGTGACCACCATGGGTCACACACCTTTTTGGGGGTGTAGCACCATGAGGGAAGGGTAGGGATGAGGGGGTTGGGGTTTATTCTAATGGGTAGGGGAAGGTGGGGGGAACCTGTAACAAAAAACATATATATATATATATATAATTATATATATATATATATATATACACATACATATACATGCATACATACACACATGTATACACATCCTCGCGAAGTCCCTAACCTGTACGTTAATACTTATTGTAATGAACTAAGTCCTGGGGAATTTCGGCTACAAGCATTCTGGTCCCTTATCGTTCTAGGAAAAAATTACATTTTAAACCTGTCAGTCTTGCAGTCTATCTCTTTAATCTTATATTCGTGATCCCTCCGACCGTAATACGTCGGGGTTCGTATTATATCCTTGATGTCATCGGAAAAGGGCCCATCTTTAAATGTTTTTAATAAGTTTAATCTATATTGGAAACGCCGCTGTGTAAGAGAATCCCAACCTAAATTGTCTAGCAAAGTGGATACGCTGCTGAGTTGGTCATAACAATGTTTCACAAATCTAGCCCCCCTCCGCTGAACTCGGTCTAATTCCGAAACCAAATTTGTATTATGAGGATCCCATATACTGGCAGCATACTCTAGGTGGGGCCTGACTAAGGCAAGGAAACATCGTTCCTTCACTTTTTCGTCGATTTACCTAGCACTCTTTTCACAAATCCCATTTTTTTATTAGCACGACCGCATATTTCTCGTATGTGTTTTCCCCAGGACAGACCGTGAGTAATTGTTGCACCCAAATATTTAAAGGAATCTACCCTCGCGATTTTGGTTTGTTTTACTTTGTAATTATAACGGAGTGAAGTACTCTTTTCCCAAAAATGTATTTCTGTGCATTTTTAAAAATTTAATTCCAATTGCCATGTATCGCACCAATTTTGAATTGGATCTAGGTCGTTGGCTAACACGACTTCGTGACTTCGGATGTCCCCATAAATTACTGCATCATCGGCGAAAAGACGGAGCTTGCTATTAACTACGGTACTGAGGTCATTTATGTAAATAACGAAAAGGAGGGGACCTATGACACTTCCTTGTGGTACACTCGACGTGACCTTGACAGTATCGAATGATACACCGTCCAGGACGACTGTTTGGACACGATCACATAAAAATTGTTTAATCCAGTTAATAATACTTTCGTGTATTCCATAGGTTTCCAATTTCGCCAGTAATTTGCAATGAGGGACTTTATCGAAAGCTTTCTTAAAATCTAGGAATATCGCATCAACTGGAATATTACTTTCACCGGAGTTCAATACATCATGTACAAAAAGTGCGAGTTGAGTTTCGCAGGATCTACCCTTACGGAAATTATACAGCGGCGGGGACGAGAGCCAACGAGGGGTGTCCGTAATATTAAATAAAGTTAGGAAGAATCGTAGTCAACATAGACCAAGCAAATGAAAAAATCTTACTCGTAGAGGTAGAGATTAAAGCAGAACCGACGAACTTAGTCATTGTTCAGGTATACACACCACCGAGCAATCATAAGGAGGAAGTCGATAGGATATACGTTTACTTGGAAAATTTAAAAGCCTTATGTCATGGGAGATTGGAATGCGACGGTAGGCGAAGGAAGAGATGGTGATGAGGTGGGGGAGTATGGGCTTATCACGAGGAATGACCGCGGTGAGACATCAATTGAATTCTGCAGGAGAAAGGGGTTAGTCATTCCCGACACTTTGTTTAGACGCCAGAAAAGGCGAAGGCATGCATTAGAAATGCCTGGTGACTGTGAAATGTATCAGAAAGATTATGTTATGGTTAGGCACACGTTAACGAACAGTGTGATGAATTCGCACAGCTTCCCCGGAGCCGATGCGTATTCAGACAGTAATTTAGTTATGAACTGTCGCGTCGGTTTCAAGAGGATAAGGCAAGAGTGGTGGGTTTGAAAATGGAATGTAGAAGCATCCAATGGATTAACGAGGAAGAAGTATCAGCAGGCTGTAGAGAAAATCATCAAGGAATGTAAAGAGTTTAGCTTTATCAAGAGAAAAAGGGAATATATTGAAAAAGGAATTCTAAGCCGCGAAAGAAATTATAAGAACTGTGAATTTGAAAATAACAGTAGAAATAAGGCTAACAGACTTAGAAAGAGAAAGAGAATATGAAGTAGATGAATATGGCTTATGTCCTGGTATACCCGACGATATGATGGAAGGCGCTTCGAGGGAGATAGAACGAAATAAGACTAAGGGGCTGGACAACAGTTCTTTGGAACTACTAAAAGGTTTAGGATAATATGAAAGGAAGAGTTCGTAACATATATGAGAAATGAATCTGGCTAGAAGATATTGTGAGATGAGTGACAGGTCAAATTCCGACAAAGGTAAAGGCTGCATCATTTGAGGACTGAAGAAAAATAATTTTTATTCCCAAAAAAGCTAAAATTGTTCTCAGGATAATCGACAAAAGGATGGAGGGTAGTACAAATGATTACATAGGGGATGATCTGTTTGGGTGACCATTATCACGGCGCTATTCAACGTACTATATATGTGGAGGAAATTATTAAAGAGGCATGGGAGGAACTGGAAGTAGAATTGAAAGTCGGAGGGGAATTCGTAAAATCCGTTAGGTTCTCTGAGGACCAAGCTTTATTTTGTCCATCATCCAAGGGATATTAAGCATTTGCTAAGTGATTTGAAAATTCAGTAGGATAGATACGGGATGATAATCAATATTAATGAAAAAAGTTTCTGCAATTTTCCAGAAAGAAAAAGGTTAAGATTACCATTCAAAAAGGAGGGATATAAATAAATAACTAAATATATTATATATATATATATATATATATATATATATATATATATATATACACAACCAGTCTTTTGATGACTGCTTCTCTGTTTCGGTAGTTGAAACCCTTCCCGATTCCGCTAGTAGTATAGAGATAAGAACCCGCGAGATGGCACACATCTGGGTGCTCCAGTCTTTTAAACCCCCCGGGCTGAACCAAGCCCACTGATTTCATCCGATGCTGCCTACATATCCCCTCCCCCACCTTGTCCGTTCTTATTGGCCCCTTACCTCTCCTCCCCTCACCCTTCTCCTGCACATATCCTCTCCGCTCTTCCCCGAGAACGCCATTCTGATGACGATGGTTGAGGCGTCGAACGTCAATACATACTGTGAGTGTCCTATTTTGTGTTACAGTGTGTAGATATTTTTTATCTGTTATTGTGTGTGTATATATGTATATATATATATATATATATATATATATATATATATATATATATATATATATATAATTTCTTCGAAGTAACACGGAAGTGTTAAATAAAAAACTTAGAGAGTAACACACAGCACGAGAACACATAAAAAGAACTCGAGCACCGTCTTCTTCGGAAGATAAGATATGACTGAGTCATATCTTATCCTTTGAAGAAGACGGAGCTCGAGTCCGTCGAAATCATCAAGACATTATTGTGAGTGTTCATTTAAGTGTTCTCGTGCTGTGTGTTACTGTTTAAGTTATATATATATATATATACATATATATATATATATGTATGTATGTATACATTCACATACATATGCATACACGAGGTGTGTTAAAAAATAATGAGAATTTTAATTTTTCGGACAATAATATTTATTTATCTACATCTACGTAAATACCTTGCGAGCCACCAAAAAAAGGTGCGTGGCAGGAGGTGTAGCACCAGAAGGAAAGGGTAAGGGATGAGATAGTTGGGGTTTTTTCAAATAAATAGGGGAAGGGGGGAACCTGTAAGAAAAAATATATATATATATATTTATATATGTATATCCACGCACAGTCCCTAACATGCACGTTAATGTAATGAATTGACTCCTGGGGGATTTCGAACACAAGCATTCTGGTCTCTGTTCCTGTCAGTCTTGCAGTCCATCTCTCTAATCTTATATTCGTGATCCCTCCGACCGTAATACGTTGAGGTTCGTATTATATCCTTGATGTCATCGGAAAAGGCCCCATCTTTAAATTTATTTAATAAGTTTAATCTATATTGTACAAGCCGCTGTGTAAGAGAATTCCAACCTAAATTGTCTAGCAAAGTGGATACGCTTCTGCGTTGGTCGTAACAATATTTGACAAATCTAGCCCCCCTCCGCTGAACTCGAACTAATTCCGAAACCAAATTTATATTTTGAGGATCCCATATACTGGCATCATACTCTAGGTGGGGCCTGACCAAGGCAAGGAAACATCGTTCCTTCACTTTTTCGTCGCTTTTAACTAGCACTCTTTTCACAAATCCCAATTTTTTATTAGCACGACCGCATATTTCTCGTATGTGTTTTCCCCAGGACAGATCGTGAGTAATTGTTGCACCCAAATATTTAAAGGAATCTACCCTCGCGATTTTGGTTTGTTTTACTTTGTAATTATAACTGAGTGAAGTATTCTTTTCCCAAAAATGTATTTCTGTGCATTTTTAAAAATTTAATTCCAATTGCCAAGTATGCATGCAATTGATAATTAGGCTATGCTTAATTTTGTGGGAGGTTAAGCTTTGTATCTGTCTTTCTAGATCTGTTATTCAGTTAATGCTAGCGTGGGGTGGTCTATAATATGCACAGATATGTATTCTTTTCGCTCTGGGTGTTTTCACTGAGCACCAAACACTTTCTATACAACAGTCCTCCTCCGGCTCTAATGTTGTCACCTTCAAAGTAGTCCCCATAGGAGATTATGCACTTGGCCCAGCGCTTCTTCCAATCCCCGAAACACTTCTCAAACTCGATCTTTGAGATAGCCTTTAGTTCTTTCAGCGATGCGCTTTTAATATCATCTACGGCTGTATAACGATGGCCCTTCAAGGTTCTCTTAATTTTTGGAACATCTCTGGCGAACATGGAGGCTGGCGTATCGTTACAGTATTGTTTTTGGCCAAAAATTCACGAACAAGCAATGAAGTGTGAGCTGGTGCATTATCGTGGTGCAAAAGCCATGCATGAATTGTTTTTCCACAGATCTGGACGTTTTTTTCGGATTACTTCACGCAAACGGCGTTGAAGTTGTGGTACTTTTAGTGACAGTTTGACCTGGCGGCAGGAATTCATGATGAACTATTCCATTAAAATCGAAGGACACAGTGAGCATAACCTTCACATTCGACCGTACTTGTCGAGCCTTTTACGGTCTTGGCGAGCCTGAATGCCTCCACTGGGATGATTGAGCCTTAGTGGCAAGGTCATATCCATTAACCCATGTTTCCTCACCTGTTATAATGCGTTTCAGTAATTCTGCATCGTCATTTACTTCATTTAGTAACTCCTGAGCAACTTCCATTCGCCGCTGTTTTTCTTCAGAATTGAACAATTTTGGAACGAATTTTGCTGCCACACGTTTCATACCCAAAAAATTGGAAAAAATGTCCTGACATGGACCAATCGATATGCTAACATCATCAGCGACCTCTCTAATTGTGATTAGGCGATCGTTCATAACCATTTCTTTCACTTTTTCCACGTTTTCATCGACTGTTGATGTGCTGGGGCGTAACGCCGAAAGTGTTATGATAATTCAGGGGTATGTACACCAACATAATAAAAAAAGTTTGACAATCGGACTCTCGAAGCTCGCGAAATGAAAAAATTCACGTTATGTTTTTATTACACCTCGTGTGTGTGTGTGTGTATATATATATATATATATATGTATATATATATATATATATATATATATATATATATATATATATATATATATATATATATATATATATATTATTAGGTAATCTACATGTTAGGGTAGGTTTTTGGATGGACACAACTAACAAATATATATTTTGTAACTCCAAACAAAACCCAATGAAGATGCAATGGCATCACGCGTACCTCTTCTTTTCCTAAACCAAAACTGATCATCCCCTAAGTAATCATTTTCCTTACTTTCTATCCTTTTGTTGATGATCCTGAGAATAACTTTAGCTGCGTGGGATATCAAACTTATTGTTCTGTAATCCTCACATGACGAAGCCTTTGCCTTTTTTGGAATAGGAACTAACACCGATCTCACAAAATCTTCCGGCCAGTTTCCTTCCTCATAGATACTACGTATCAGTCCATATATGGCCTTCTTCCCACCTTTTCCTAACCATTTCAACATTTCTACAGGAATGTTGTCCACCCCAACGGCCTTATTTGCTTTCATTTCCTTTAATGCCCTTTCTATTTCATCGTCGAGTATGCCTGGACCTAAGCTATCTTTTTCTACGTCATGTTCCTTTTCTATGTCTAACCTTGTCGGCCTAAGTTCTCTACCATAAAATGTTTCTATATATTCCTTCCATCTCTCTTGGTTTTTTCCTGGTTCAACTATTATCTTACCCCACTTATCTTTAACTGTTATCACGGATCTTGCCTACTTACTTCCCGATAATAACTTAACCTTGCTGTATAAAGCACCAATTTCACCCTTCTTCAGTAAATTTTCCATATCCTCGCATTGCGTTTTGCACCATTCTTCTTTTGCTTTATTTGTGGCCCTTCTCAATTTATTGTTTAACTCGTTGTACTTCATTTTACCTAACTCTGTGTTTACATTTTTCCATCTTCTTCTCTCATCCATCTCTGCAATCATCTCATCCGTTACCCATGGTTTCCTTATCCTTTTCCCGTTAACGGTTCCTATAGTGTCTTTAGCGGCTAATGACACTATATATATATATATATGTATATATATATATATATGTATATATATATATATATATATATATATATATATATATATATATATATATATATATATATAGATGGTGCGGAAGTACTCACGAGAGCAATATAACTTTTTGACGGCACAGTAGAACACAGAATAAAACAGATTACACGTAAAAGGACACTCACACTGTAGATGATTTAAGCTTTCGGCCTGCTCCGAGGCCTTCTTCAGGTCAGACTGACTTTCAATCCGACCTGAAGAAGGCCTCGGATTAGGCCGAAAGCTTAAATCATTGTAGATGATACAGTGTGAGTGTATTTTTACGTGTTATCTGTTTTCTTCTGTGTTCTATCGTGCCGTCCAAAAGTTATATATATACTATACTATACACGGACAAATGTTATGATTTTATGTGAACGTTCGTGTATGCGATTACTTAATTTGTCAATGGAGTAAATTTTCACTGGAATTTTCCTGTTTTCCTGTTTTCTGGGTTTAAAGTACAGGTTTGGAAGACGTTCGTGTTGACCTTTTGTTATGAAAACCGCCAAGTTTTCTGGTTGCAACTCTCCTTTTGAAGGTTGTTTGTTTCTGTAAATCTATGTTGGATGCCCTCTTTATGGTACCATAAATGACATGTAGAATAATATATTTTGATGTTGACCCACCTCTATTGAGCCAACCCCAAATCGTTCATCCAAAGGCCACTGCATAGAATCTCCTCGACATGTGCTCCTAATCAACCACTTTCAATGAAAGCGGACAAAGGTATACTTTAATTGACTGTGTGCCCTGAATTTGGATACTGTTGTGTATCGCACGAAGCGCACTTCAACAAGATGTCCCGCAGCCCTTGCCGCCGGCCGTCCTCCCCCCCCCCCTCGTCGACCGACCGACACACGAAGTTCACGGAGGCCAAGCGGGGGAGTTTTCGCGCGAGAGACGATGGCCAGACTCATGAATAATCATCACTCGGCCGATCGGGGTCCATCTTCTGCCCCCTTACCCCTAACGCGGGAGGGACGGCGAGGGGGCATCCATTAGGGGACCCCGGAGTGTGATAATTCGCGGTAGATGCGAATGACCTGGAAAGCTAACGAATGGGTCGCAAACATTAGGGGAAACACCCCAATCCCCCTCACCCTGTGCATCATCGCGAGGTCGACTCCAAGTTCCTCCATGCGCCGCATGAAGGGAAGGGGGGCGCGAGCGTTCCGTCGCCGTTATACTTGAATACAAGGTATGTCCCAAAAGTAGTAGTCCTTACATTTTTTCCCGGATAGATGGACGAGCGAGCGGCGATTTCTCTGGCTGGGTCCGAGGGAGGGGAGTCTCAAAAAAGGCTTGAGGCCGATGGCGGCTGGCTCCCAGTCTTTAAGGAGTGCGAATTGTTCGTTTGCGAATCCTCAAAAACGTACAGACCTTGTATGCCTACACGCCGGGTGAGACTAATGAATTTTCACGGATGAAATTAATACAGGCGGGATGCGAACCCTGGACCACTAACTTGAAATATAAACTGTTAAAACTACTGAAACCTCTGCTCTACTCTTCTCTGGAAAACTGAAACTACTTGAAATTTCATCTAGAGTGCATTCAGCATCGCCAATCTGAATGACCGGATGAGGATCTAATTTCCGATTTCTAGGATGAAGAGAGGAAGGGCTCCTAATGATCCTGGTGAGCGATCAAAGATCGTTGGCATTGTCCACTGAAACATGCCCGAGACTAATGACGCTGGAGTGTGCCTCTTGATTAGGCCCAAAGACGACGTAGTCCAGGGAAAGAATGGACGCTTTGGGAACTCGGTTAGCTGAAGAACAGATAACTTTTGGGCCAAACATACAAATATTTACCTTTTTATTTTCAAATTTATTATTTGCTTACTAAATGCTTTTACGAGGGTCATCTGGAAAGTAGTACCCGTTCGTGAAATAAAGACACAAAAGTAAATATTAACAAACATAAAAAATTTTATTTGAAAGAGGATACTTTAAACTACTTCTCAACATAATCTCCAAGCAAATTAAGGCATTTGTCATAACGTGTGACAAGTTTCTGTATTCCTGCTGCATAGTCCTTCGCCGCCAGCTCATTGAGATACAGGGTCACTCCTTCTTTAAGTTCTTCATCGCTGTCAAATCTTTTTCCTGCCAAAAAGTCTTTAAGCTTTGTAAAGAGATGAAAATCTGAAGGGGCCAAGTCCGGGCTATACGGTGGATGGTCGAAAGTTTCCCATTTGAATTGCTGCAAAAGTTTTAACGCTTAAAAAAGTTAACGCTTGGTTTTGTGCTCATCTGTAAGCATGCGAGGGACCCATCTTGTACAAATTTTTGCATAATGCAGATGGTGTTTAACAATTTCATGAACAATTGTTCGAGAAACATTGGGAAAATGCTCACAGATGTCATCAATTGTGACGCGCCGATCGTTCCTCACGAATTCGTCAACTGAGCTCACCAGTTGGTCTGTAATGACAGACGGTCTCCCCGAACGCTCATCGTCGTGTGTGTTCCCCCTCCCCATGTTGAAGTTGCGACACCACCGCCGAACAGACGACTCGTCCAATACATTGTCTCCATACACCTCCTTTAATTGGCGATGAATATTACATGGGCGAACGTTTCTTGCATTGAGGAATTTAATCACTGCCCTCACTTCACAACTGGCGGCGTTCTCAATTTTTTTAAACATTGTAAACAATCACAGAAACAACACAGGCAATGCTAGCGTCACGCAACTTGGCTCAGAGAAGGCAGACAAGCCACTGAAGCTATCTGACCTCGTCCAGCGGCTACTCGCGTCGTCAGCACTTCATGCGGCACGAACGGGTACTACTTTCCGGATGACCCTCGTATATATATATATATATATATATATTAAATGCGTAATTACTCACTTTCCGTATGGTCATTAACTCCACTCAAAATACTTAATCGAACACCTCGAATTCTACGAATCGGGGAAATACGTGCTGATTGTATTCTATATTCCTCTCTGTTAGTGTTTAGTTTTATCATACCCTAATTATCCCCTGAGTACTCATTTACCTCGTTAACTATCTTCTTATTGATGATCTCTAGAACCATTTTATCGGCGTGCGTATTAGACTTAATGTTCTGTAATCCTCACATTTTGCAGCCTTTCCCGATTTTGGAATAGGAACTAAAACTGATCTCACAAAATCCGTATTCCTTATTCAGAAATGCTACTCATTATCCCATCAAATCTCCTTGCTTTACTTTTGCTCTAAATCCAAACCTCGTGGTCTTATTTGACTACCTTAACGCCCTTTCTATTCCTTTTGTTTTTCCTTTTCAGCAGTTTTTCCGAAGGCTTTCAATGACACTTTCCTGATATGTGTCCGATTATCATTTCGACATTCCGGTTGTCTACTCACTTAGCTTTCTCTTCCTTGTTGTCAGAATACCCACTCGTTCAATTTGCCTTCTTTTGACACTAATAGAAAGGAGTAATTGTTTGGGGAGTGGTTTCATAATGTGATAACCTTGTGGTCGGGTTTGTTAGTTTTAATTTTAGCTTGAAAGCAGTTTTTACGGGAACTATTTGTAGGCAGTGAAAAATGAGCAATCCGCTGTTTTTTAGGCTAATTTTTTGGCTTTTATTTTCCACTGATGCGTCGCTCGAATGTAACCGGTTACGTGAAAAATTATATATGTGGAAACGGTGGCTGTCAAAACAGTTTGATGCCGCATTTCATCTCAACCAGCTGACTTATTTTATGGGTTGTTTGGCGGAGTTCCTTCAATGAAAATCACGTCTTGACATGCCCAAAACCGAAGTGATATGGCTTAGGTCTTTGTAGCACCTTGAAAACACAACGACTCAAGCTATTCAATTTTATCATTTATTTAGTAGGTTTTTAAAAAAAACAGGTCATGGAATATTTCCTATCTTTTGTTTCTAATTATTATTGATTGCGAACTAATTGCTGAGCAGGTTCTACATGAACTCTAAATGAGCTACCTTTGAATGTGACAGAACGTTGTTCAGTTTGAGACAGAAAAAGATACAACAACCATTCAATCAGCAAAAACAGTTTTTTGTCTACATTTTTAATGGTTTAATTTTTCAACAGCATATCACGAACAGAAAATTTTTCAGTAAATGTTTATTTTCCAAAGCAGAGACCCGCGGTGACGTTATTGTTTTGACGGAATTCAAGCGTCATTTATTTTGAGAGTATCGCGAAATAAAATGGAGGGGAATGGGAAAATTTCTCTGAATAGGTGGTGTGTAGTATGTCTACGCTGCTCCTTTCTCTCCTGCTGTCGTTGCAAAGAGTGCTAATTAGCGTGATTAGCTACCCTTCGCAACTCGTCTCCGTTCGTGGTGCTCTCGCGTTTTGTTCCCCTCTTTTGATTAATTCCTCGAGTCGAGGAGGGGAAAGCTCCTCATGACTTGGACATGGGAACGGGTACGTATTCTTTGTGGCTGGCTGCAGCGCGGCCTTAACAACAGCTCCAGCTTCAACTCCAATCGCGGCTGCGATGGAGACAAATGTTGGATATGTAAACATAACACACAAAAAGTAGTTCCCGAGTTTATTCTGGTTTTGGTGCACTTGTTTTACATTTTCCCGATTAGTAGGACAAGAAACTTCCCTGGTTCCTATTGTCCGAAAAACCTCGCTCGCTTTTATTGCCTTATAAATTGTTAACACTAATAAGTCCTACCGCATGACTTAAGTTCGATAACTCGTTGCAACGTTCGGCAAAACTACTCAATTTAATTCCTCAAACTGAATTCGAACCAACATGTGGATTTTTTCCAGACAAATTCATTTTCTCTAATTGTTTGATTCCAGTAAGATCACATTTTGTTCAATATTTGGGATGTATCTAGATGTAACGTTGATATTTGATCGATCAAAAATTATTCGTTTTGAATATTCACGTACATGATGCTTATTGAAAAGTATTTAAAATGGGTAACAAAGAACTGCTCGTTCGCATCATCAATTTTCAAAACTGATAGCAAGTCTATTGAATCAGCTTTCCATTCCGAATCATTAAATGTATGTATAAGAGATTGACTTAGGTTTTATTTACCCGCTAGCACGATCACTTTACCTAAGCTCCTCTCCGTGGGATTGGAAACATTTCTTCATTAAGTAACTTCCGAGAATTATTGTTGAATATGATCTGTCGTCCACGTTCCATAGTCTTTCACTTTTCCCTTAATAGTAGGACCTTTCCACGCCTTAATCGATAGCATTACGGGATTAATATTTCTTTATAAATTTTTTATCTGAACACTTTCAAGATGAATATAAAATTGTCATATGTTCGATGTTACCAAAAATATTATGATAGTTGCAACTATAATAGGTGTAACTATTCTATAACAAACTGATGATTATGGTAATTGAAATAGTCTATTATCCGTATGAACCCATAAGCCAGAGTGGACCTGTTTCAGTATTTATGAACCCTTCTCTGACATTGAAACGTCAGCAGCTATGGAGACAATAACACGAAGGAAGACCTGAGAGGATTCCAGGCAAAATCAGTTGGAGTTGCTGATGACCAAACTTTAGTAGTTCGTGAATCAGCCAAGGGTTTGCAAGCATTTCTGGGTAAATTGGAATTGGAAAGGGATAGAAAAACAAAGAGATTTCGACCACATGAACGCGAATCATAGACGACGTAAAAATATTTTTGCCGGTTTGCATCGATGACTTCGTGTTTGAGGAAGTGTCATCATAGCCCGTAGTCATGGCGATGTTATTTCATTCCCTTTCATGATGAGACATTATAAAATATTGGGACTTCATGAGCTCTTGATACGTTTCCTGAGGCTCCGTCGGAAGTTGTGTATATTATTCCTTGCAAACGAAAAGATTAAAATATTATGTTAAATATTTATATTTATAAACTTGCTTTTCCAAATATATTAATTATAAAATAATTTATTATTGTAGTAGCCACCATTATCGTTCATTTAAGGGGTCTTCTGTTTCGTTCACTCTTCTCAAAGGTCACAGCTCTCGGAAGAACTCGCATGCATGAAGCAATGTCATTGAAACTCCTTGGTGATAAATTTGGTTATATAGGTATGTTTTGGCTAATTTACGAAGCTTACCCAAGGAATGCGTCATTGGTTTAAATTCCCTTGAGAATCTGGTAATCAATCAAGTAAAAAATGCAAGGGAAAGAGCCAAAAACTTCCAATCACGTAACTTCTATGCCCACGTAGCTCTCTTTCTCTCTCTCTGTCTACTATCCTGGGACACATCCTTTGACCACATTTATTTCTTAGAGTCTCTCTGCTCTGCTGTGTTGTTCATTTGTCTGCGACTTGCGGAGTTTTCTAGTTTTTTTTGGGGAATTTTGAGGGTTTTGGGGGTGCACGACGACCTCCACCCGCTCTCCCCTCTGCGCCAAGAGATGCAGCGGGTGGCGCCCACTGAGCACCAAAAAATACGGACACCAGTCTTCGGAGCGCCAAATTAACGAGCACTGAGGAAAGCGTCGTGGAGAAGGGGCTGGGGGGAGTAGAGACGAGGGGGTTAAGGGGGAAGGATTCGCCCTCCTCCAATTTGTTTCCCACTCCTCATTAAAAACCACGCGCCGTCAAAGTTAAAAAACTTCCCAGGGATGGAAGCGCAAACCAAATCAATCCCGATCGATTCCCATAATCCCGACGCCGTCGGCTCACGAGGGATTTTGGAACAAGGGGGAAGCCCCCACCTCCCCTCCGAGACTATACGTGTGTATTAAAAAAAGGAAAACAAGGGGATGAAACGGAGATAAAAAGGAAGAGGAATGCAAAAAATAGAATGGATTAGTAAAAAATATGGCATCATTTCTTAGTGCTCGAAACGACGGGGCAGGTCGAGAACTTGCCTTGGAATTTTTCGGGGAGATTTCTTCTTCGAGAAATCCGGATGCGCCCGCTCTCCTTGTTTTGTTTTGTCACTCTGAGCACGTAAGGGCTCTTGCCGTTCCTCGGCGCTGCGTTCACTTCCGGGAGAGAGTGGATGAGATGGATTTTAATCCGTTCGGCGATGGCGGGAGACTTTTGGTGTTCCACCCTCTCCTCCGCCGCCTCGAAGGACATGTCTCTCGGTTGGGACGTGGCGAAGCCACAAATTAATGGTACGGGAGCTGGTGGTATGCTGTGAACCTGATATTTGCACTTGTAAGATTTGCTCACGTTTAACGAGGATACCTAGCAAAGTACAAAAGAGGCAAGTCTTACAAGTTACCCCTTGTCTTTCCCCCGGGGGGGAGGGGGAATGAAACATTTGCGAATCGGACATTTTTTTTGCGCCTTAAACTCGGCCGAACAGTCGATGGGGATGCCAAGACCCCGTTTTGACCATTTTAAGACGATAATGGTGGGCCGGGTCCGGAAAACGGGCCCGCAAATTCGCAAAATAACTCCACGGGCCCCTATGCCCGCTCTGAACCCTAACTGTATAGCATCCCTGGGGAAATTAATTCAAAAGCTTATTGTATCTGCTTTAGAAGAAGAAGAATATGAGCATATGACTAATATTCTTTGTCTAAGCGTCATTGAATACCTAGTAGACACCACGAGGACATGATAATTGACACTGAATATATTTAAAACATCCTAGACACTATCCAGGTAGAAATCTAATTTCGAGACAATCAATTTGGTCCAGGTAAGTTGGGATTATCAAAGATTATATTATTTCCCAGCACCTGGAGGTCCACTCTATTACTTCCTTTTTAAATATCTTTATCGGCTTATACTCCCATGCGTTCTTGGATCCCAATATGATGAAAATTTGAGATGAATTAAAGTGCGTGGTGGACACCGCGGCGAGTACATTTTTCTGTCCTTTTCAAAACAATGCAAAACAATCCTGATTTGAGGATACTACCTTGATCAAAAAGTTCCCGGAATTTATTCAGAAAATTAAAAATACAAGTTTATTCATCTAAATCTATATTGTCCCCTTCAAAGTAATCCCATCGACTGCAACACACGTATGCCAGCGCTTGATCCAATCCTCGAAACATTTTTTATATTCGGTTTTCGGTATGTCCATCAGTGCTTCCTGCGATTTTTCCATTACTTCCTCTCGGCTGCTAAAACGCGTTCCCCGTAATGGTTTTTTAACTCGATTGAACAGAAAGAAGTCACAGGGAGCCAAATCAGGTGAATTCGGTGGCTGTTGGATGGTATTTGTTGCATTTTTCGTCAAAAAATTACGAATAATGATAGCACTGTGCGACGATTTCTGGTCTCTTTCGGCGAATTGCTTCACGCAAACGTCTCATAACGCCCAAATAATACTCTTTGTTTACTGTCTGGCCTTCTGGGGAAAATTCATGATGCACTACACCGTTGTAATCCATGAAAACCGTCAGCATTGCCTTCTTTTTTGACTGAAAACGACGTGGTTTTTTTGGTCTCGGCTCATTTGGTGAACGCCATTCACTTGCCTGATGTCTGGATTGCGTGTCGTACTCATAAACCCACGTCTCGTCTCCAGTAATGATCCTTTTGATGAATGTGGGATCGGATTCAGCCTCGCAAATCATGTCTTTTGCGACGTCAACACGGTCTCTTTTTCGCATGAAATTGAAGTCTTTTGGCACCAACTTTGCTGCTACACGACGGAAACCCAAATCATTAACCACAATGTCTTGGGCGGATCCATAGGCAATGTTCAAGTCCTCCGCTATTTCTCTGATGGTTAATTTGCGGTTATTGACCAACATTTCTTTTACTTTATCAATTTTTTTACCGACTTTCGATGTCGATGGTCTGCCACTGCGTTCATCATCTTCGATTGACTCACGACCACTTCTGAACCGCTCGTGCCACTGGTAAACGACCGTTTTTTTTAGAGAATCGTTGCCGAAACACTTTTCCAACATTTACAACGTCCGTGCGCCACTAAATCCGTTTTTTACGCAAAATTTAATACAAGTTCGTTGTTGCAAATTTAAATCCATTTCTGCAATTGTAAAAAATCGCCAGCACACACAGAGATAGATGTACTCTTGGCTACGTAACTTTTGCAAATGTCAAGTTATGACACTAAGATTTAAAGGGAATATCAACAACAGATGTACCAATTTAACAAAAAAACAGAACTCAAATCGGAACGATGGGAGCGCCACACGGTGGTTATTCCGGGAACTTTTTGTTCAAGGTAGTATTTCATTTTTGGCTCTATTTTTCTCGGAAATGACAGACAAATCTACGGACTTTTAAGGACTTTTAATTGTATACAATGTTACCAAAATATCTATCACTTCTGAGTGACTGACGATTTTCCTGCCCCCAATGCGCCCAGTTTTTCCCTCATTTACACCCCTGAGGGGCTGCGCACGCCACTGATCCCACTGAAAATATAAAATAGTTGTATTATTAGGGTGAAAGAAAGAGAAAAAAACTTTGCACTTCCACACACTTTTAATACAGCACGACCATGGTTTTGATGATGCGCACACCATCAGGAAGGAATTCCACAAAGTTAAGCCTGAAACTGTTAGCTTAGTTGTATTATGATAATTTTTGACAAACACTCCGGGTATTTGATCGGTTTTAGCCTACTGTGTCTTGGCTTTTTTGATGTTTACAGTTTTTCAGTTATTTGTTACGTACAGTACGTTTTCCGGCATTCCGGGCCCCTTGTCTATGGCGCCCTCTGTCGAAGATGCATTCATCATCTTCCTCGGAAAAGTTGTGCATGAGCGCCATGATCTCAGTATGGTTTTTGTGCCTTGCTTAATTTCAGGACCAAGTTTAAAACCACTTCAGATGGGTCGGTTGTGCTACTTTCTTTATATTTTGAGCCGGTCTTAACGGACTTAGGTCATTCTGAATCGTCTTAAACTGACCAAAAGGGGTTCTTGGCATCCCCATTGACTATTCGGCCAAGTTTAAGACGAAAAAAAATGTCCGATTCGCAAATTTTTCACCCCCCCTCCCCCTGGGAGAAAGACAACGAAATACCCTATGAATAGAATCATATTTCCCATTGGTTATTGGCAAGGTACTCGTTAAATGTGTACAGTTTGTGTGAGTGTAAATGTGGTGGTCGCAACATACCACCAGCTCCCCTACTATCACCGCCATTGGTCGCGTTTACACACTATATGCATTGTGTACTATACAATGACACCTATCCAAAATCGGCCGATTGTAAATTTTGCGGTCAACAAAAAATTATTTAAAGAGAGTCGAGGTAAATATCAGTGTGACATGAAACTCTCATTAGATGGCCATGATATTCTGATTTGGTGGCATTATTTTTGTTTTCTTTAATGACATTTTAGTCTTGCTCATATTAATTTCATGAAGATTTTAAATGACCACAGTATATGCAAAATAATCAATTTTCATTTAATTAATAATTCCGCGAACATTTTTTAGACTCTTTAAAATGAGAGTAATTGAGAATTGGTAGGTTCTGGTTCGCATAAGAGATAGCTTTACAAATCCTTATGGTGGTATTTTGAAACGAATGTTTTCATCTGGAAAAATAATTACCTGCAAGGCATATATTTAAGAAGAATTTATTTTAAATTGCGATCGTTAAAACATCTGTAGCAAATATACTCCGCATCATCAATCATCTCAGAATCCATGTTATCTGAGTTGAGAGTTGAAAATAACAATGCCCTAAGAGAACGCGAAGCTTCGATCTGATTGAATGGAAATGGCGTAATCAATGAGGGAGTGGAGGTCAGAAGCAAAGAACATCCCAGCAAACCTCAACGGTGGGCTGCTAAGGTTCAGCAGTTTTACAGGGGAAGGGGGCAGACCCATTCAGAGTTCATGTGCACCACTAGGAATGGATGTGGGCATTGGGTAGGAGTAGGCTATTCTGCGAACGGAAGAAGGGCGGAGAGAAGTCTGGCGTCGGCATTGACTTAATATTAAGGAAAGACCGTGGGGTCGCACTGTCCCACCTGACGGACGGCGTACCCACTCAAAGTTCTCTCCACATAGTATCCTCGTATGGGTGGAGATCCTTCAGGTGTTAGGCCATCAGCCATTAATGTAATCTTTGAATGATTGCATTCCGTGTTATTTTATTTTCTATTCGTTTGAATTTTCGTACATAATGCTTTTTGCTGACGGATTACGCCGCGGAAAAAGGTTCCTTGAGCCTCTCCAGTCTCCATTTCCGCATACTGCTCTGTGTCTGTGCAGCTTTTCTCTATTTCCCCTAACTTTTAGGTCCATCTCAGGGTGGGGTCTAACCAAATGGATATCGAAGGCCGCACGCGGGCTTGGGGATAGCTCTTCCCAGGGCTTCGTTCAACCAGTCGTTATGGGCCGCTGACGGTGAAAATCAAAAACTACGGCAAGGTATAGTTAGGAGACGATGTGGGCGATCCGACGTCGTCAGAAACACTTTTGAGGTGACACGAAGCTCCCGGCCAACCAAGAGGGGCGATTGGAAACTTATACATCAGGATCAAGAAAAGCGTCCGATTCAAAATAACTCATCGAAATTTCTCATCCATTTTCTGGGAATAGGTCCCCTCGCCGAAGAGGTGAATCCAGTTAACTCATTCCACGCCTCTCCTCTTCTGGTGGCCGCTGAGCTTCGTCAGGACGACAGAGAGAATCCAAGCGATGTCGTACGACAGCAATGGGTGTCGCTGGGTGGTGGCACTCATGATAACAAATCAGTGCCGGGGTGATTGCCGTGGCTACTCGCATGTCCCGACCCGGTCGGCCGATCCCTTCGGGCGACCCTGCGATCGCTCGTCCATGTGGGATCGGAGGGACGGAGATGGAGGGAGAGCGGTATCTTCGCGTTGACCTAAGTCCGATGAATGCACGCCAGAGGCGAAATGAATGCAAGATGAGAGAGGGAAAGCAAGCCTTATACGCCACGAGCGGCGATTGGCTGTTGTTGCTTCGGGAGCTGACTTCCCATCGAGGGAAGCGAATGCATTTCGTGGAGCCATGCAATGTTCCTCTGTGAATCTTGTTCATACATCAGCAGATGCATGCGGTAAACTACTCCTCTCCTATTCGCGGATGGCAACTGACACCTCTCCCCATCTTTTCTTTCTTTCGGAAGATTTCCATTGGATTTTTGCATCCCCTCTCCAATCCGGGTGGGGCGTATCGCCTGCTTGGCATCCGATAATGAACACGCGGCCCACGACGAGCGGAGCGGGCCGCCGAGCGTCGACTCGGTTATCGCCAGCGGAAAGTACTGTCACTCACTCCACTTGTACTCAAGGAAAGCGATACTTGGAATCAAATCGATCGAATTGATTCGGGACACGCCATCTTTTTTTATTCCTTCTTTTGATTGGTTGCCTGTCGTCCTTTTTCTCGCCGCCCGTGTGGCGGAATTCAGGGTTCGCCCCTGCCCTTCCTCCGAATAACCCTCCCTTCACATCCTCCCCCCCTCTTTACCCTTTCCGGGTTCCTGATAACATATCGAGAAGGACACGTACGTATTTCATTCTCGGGTCTGTTTCCTGGGAGGGAGGGATGGACGACCTCATGAATTTCAGTATCTCCTAAGCTCTATCCGCCTTTCTTCGCGTCACATCTTAACCTTTCGTTGGGGAGTGAGACGGCGGAGCGGAAAGAAATACACGGAATGCCTTGAAAGGGAACTGGATTTCAAGTAAACGAGCCGAAGAAAATGCGAGGATGGAAAAAGATGGGAGAGAATTTCCAGGGTAATTCGTCGTACTTACGGAAGGAATCACTGAGCGTTTTTTAAGTTTGACTTTTTTAATTGAAATATTATAAAAAAGAGGTTGCGTCAAACACAAGAGTCAATTTTATTTGAGAAAAATTGCTGATAAATTAATTAGGATGTTAACTAGTTATTGAAATGCTAAATTAATTGATACCGCGACCAATATTTGAATTCGTGTGCTGCTTAATCAAGGGCTAGGTTAAAATCTGACCTATAAATTTTCTTTTTTTTTCTGACTGATTTTATTTATTATCTTTTGTGATGTTGATTGTATTTCAGAAACCATGTTATTTTTCCAAGGCAAGTTTATTGTAACACTTGGGACTTGTGTGCCACCTGACATTTGTCTATTTGCACATGTACATTTTAATAATAATAATAATAAAACCTTCCACCAATCAATTTGTCTCTATGCGACGTTAAATAATACGGATCTAAATGATACTGCGTTCTGTAATATAGTTAACAGTTAGTTTTATTCTAGAATTGAGGCTTATCATATAAGTTAGCTTATTTCTAGTGAACGATGCAACGCGCGACCTTAAGTTTGTCTAATTCATGCGAGCATAGCGTTTCAAACTTCCCGGTCCCTGAAAATTGGAGAGCCACTCTAAATCAAAGAAATATCATTTACCGCGTGACTTTCCATGATTTTCGATTTTCCCGATACTCGGTTCCAACAAAATAATGTTGTGGAAATATAAGACCATTTAAGTACTTGATCTATTACTTAATTGACCGGGAAAGGTGGAGATTAAGAACGTATTTAATAGCTATAGGGGTTTTCAAAATGAAATGGAATAAGATTAAGAGACCAGTTAGCATAGGGCGTTAAATTGGCATGAGTTTATTACTTAATGTGGTGCTTTGTCGTGCACTGCACTGTGTTCGGTTTCAACAGCGCTCGCAAAACAAAGATGGCGACTTCTCGCCTTGGAGCAGCCTACGCGAGCATGGAGTTGAAGATTATTGTATCATTACTTGAAATTTTTAATTTCCGTGGCTTTTTGACCTTTGCGGGAAGGAGATTGTCAAGGAGAGCTGCGGGTGCTTGAAGCTACATTGGCATTTCTTCGGAATCCGTGGCATCCCCGGCACGAGAGCGCTTTCTCAACCCTCGCATTCCGTATGTGTTGCGACATTCCTCTGCAAAGAATTCGTGAGCCAGTTGCAAAACTTTGGGAGTAGCTCACTTCGGGAGCTCTGACATCGTCGCAAAAATGAAGAAGACAGAAGTTTAGGTGTGCCACTCTCCAGTCTTTGCCGTTGGTGACGCGATCATCCTCTCGGTGGTCAAACATACCCGAATAATGTGGTCCTTTGCTCGCAATCGGCCGATCAAAGATGAATATGTTTACCTCTTGAAACATTGCTGATCCGAATGGACCAGTGGTCATTCTTCTACGGAGGCAACCTCTACACACTCCGAGGGAGTGTGGATTCACTGTTTTTGTGCAGGTACTCTTCTTTAGATTTCTCGAGAAAATTTGGAATTTCGCGAGTCTCCTAAAAGATAAGCTCTCACTGCTGCCCCACTTCAGAAGAGTTGAGGTGAGCGCATAGAACGCCTCTTCCAGTCGTATCTTGGGCGGTCGCTCAGTTTAGTGATCACAAGATCGTCTTCGCCAGGTGTTCATTCTTACAGTCCGGCAGTTAGTTACAGGATAAACCGTTATATTTCTTCACTGTTCTCCAGCGGATTTTTTCCAGGACGGTGAGACTTCAAATATGCACAACGATATACTACATTATGGATATTTTTTGGATCCAGTGGACGAAGAAGCGAGTGAAAATAAAATGGTAAATTGTCACCCGTCAGTTGGCGGTGGCGGTTTATCTTAGGGCACCATTATCAGAGCTATCTCGCTTTTTTCATTAATTTCAAGTGCATGCACTAAAACCAATCTCTATCCTGAAAATTAGTTGCAATGCCAAACACTCACTTGCGTAAACCTTCCCTGTCTAAAGATGACCACGGAAACTGTGTCGCCACCTGAGTTCTCGACCCGTTTGAGAGGTATTAGAAAGTATTATGGAAGAGACCGACAGCTGAGGCCATTTGTGGCATTAGGGATAGGTGTGGGTAATTCTGAGGTGTAAGATGTTTTTAGGGAATGGATGACGGGTGGAGAAACTCCCGCGACGGTATTAGTCTAAAGTTAAGGAAAAGTGCCAAGTGGTCACGCAGCGTAACATTCCATCCGGCGGACGGTGTACTTCTTTTAAAGTAATCTCCGCAGAATAATATCCCAAGCAGGATTCTTGAAAAAATCTGACGTCTCTGAAATTCGAACTAGGGCCCTCTGAGTTAGAAGCCAGTATACGAAGTATGTTCAAAACGTAACGAGAATTTTTTCATTTCGCGAGCTTCGAGAGTCCGATTGTCAAACTTTTTTTATTATGTTGATGTACATACCCCTGAATTATCAAAACACTTTCGGCTGTTTTCATTGTGGACTTTGTCTGTGACAGCCACTAAGGTTAGACGTGTTTTATGAGCTCGGCGATTTTCGTTTGTTAAAAGAAATGGAGCAAAGAATTTGGATCGCGTAAAAAATAAAATAAAGTGTAACAAAGTGTGTGAAATATTAACAAAGGCCTATGGTGAGTCTGATATGAGTAAATCAAGAGTTTACGAGTGGTATAAGCGTTTCCAAGAAGACCGTGAAGACTTTGAAGATCACGAACGCTCTGGACGCCCCAGCACATCAACAGTCGATGAAAACGTGGAAAAAGTGAAAGAAATGGTTATGAACGATCGCCTAATCACAATTAGAGAGGTCGCTGATGATGTTAGCATATCGATTGGTCCATGTCAGGACATTTTTTCCAATTTTTTGGGTATGAAACGTGTGGCAGCAAAATTCGTTCCAAAATTGTTCAATTCTGAAGAAAAACAGCGGCGAATGGAAGTTGCTCAGGAGTTACTAAATGAAGTAAACGACGATGCAGAATTACTGAAACGCATTATAACAGGTGAGGAAACATGGGTTAATGGATATGACCTTGCCACTAAGGCTCAATCATCCCAGTGGAGGCATTCAGGCTCGCCAAGACCGTAAAAGGCTCGACAAGTACGGTCGAATGTGAAGGTTATGCTCACTGTGTCCTTCGATTTTAATGGAATAGTTCATCATGAATTCCTGCCGCCAGGTCAAACTGTCACTAAAAGTACCACAACTTCAACGCCGTTTGCGTGAAGTAATCCGAAAAAAACGTCCAGATCTGTGGAAAAACAATTCATGCATGGCTTTTGCACCACGATAATGCACCAGCTCACACTTCATTGCTTGTTCGTGAATTTTTGGCCAAAAACAATACTGTAACGATACGCCAGCCTCCATGTTCGCCAGAGATGTTCCAAAAATTAAGAGAACCTTGAAGGGCCATCGTTATACAGCCGTAGATGATATTAAAAGCGCATCGCTGAAAGAACTAAAGGCTATCTCAAAGATCGAGTTTGAGAAGTGTTTCGGGGATTGGAAGAAGCGCTGGGCCAAGTGCATAATCTCCTATGGGGACTACTTTGAAGGTGACAACATTAGAGCCGGAGGAGGACTGTTGTATAGAAAGTGTTTGGTGCTCAGTGAAAACACCCAGAGCGAAAAGAATACATATCTGTGCATATTATAGACCACCCCACGCTAGCATTAACTGAATAACAGATCTAGAAAGACAGATACAAAGCTTAACCTCCCACAAAATTAAGCATAGCCTAATTATCAATGGCGATGTTAATGTTCCCACGGTAGATTGCGATTCGTACAGTTTTATAAATGGAGGTAAAGACATAGATTTATGCGAGTCCCTCTTATTTACGTTCACCTCGAATTCCCTACATCAATTAGTCACTTCACCAACCAGGGGAAAGAACATTCTTGATCTGTTAGCCACAAGTATACCCTAAATGGTTTTAAATATAGAAGTTGTTGACGGAATCAGTGATCATAAGGCTGTGAACGCTAAATTTTCTCTAAGCGTGGATAAAGTGAACAAACCGAAGAGAAAGGTTTATTTGTTCAATAAAGCTGACTTTGATGGCTTCAAATGTGTCCCCTAAAAATATTTAATAATACCACGTTCGGAAAAATTGACGGAATACATGATGAAAGAAGTTTAATTATTATTTATGTCTTTTTCATTTCCAGAATTTGTATCTATAAATATCATTACGACTAAGTCGATTTTACGTTCGAGTGTTATTTTTGATGAATGTTCTCTACCACATTAAAGCTAGTTGCAACTGAAAGCTGTGTGAAAGGTGGCACTAGATAATATTCTAAAATATTTCTATCCATTCTTAGCTTAACGAGGTAAGGTGTATTGGAAAATGAATTGTCAAAAAAGAAGGTAGATATGAAGTATAACATTCACCGTTAATTACCAATACGGACAAAATTCCTGTCCCTTTCCCTGAGATATGTATAGATTAAGGTAAAGGAGGGTTTTCTCAATTAGATGGAGAGTTTTATTCCTCTAGCTATCAACAGCCGTCTTTTTTGGATTCGTATTCGAACATGAAGGCGGTTAGGATAAAACAAGTGATAAAGAAGAAATACGTCAAGTTTCGAGGTGATAGGTGACAATTTTATTTTTTTCCTAGGTGCTATTATAATCCTCTTTCGTTGGAAATGTCATGTTAAGTTATGGATAATGCTTTTAATGCGTGCCGTCTGCTTCATTGAAAACGTAACAATGCATAATCGGATAATTGAAATGATATATCTCCTCAGCGCAGGCCCATTGCCGACGTGACACCAACGAAATACACCCAATTTCAAACTTTAATTTTTTTTGGAAATTGCATTTCATTTCTTCCAAATATCCCTGCAATTGCATAATTATTTCCCCTTTGTCACATTTCCTAATATTTTGTGGGGTTACTCCTCGTAAATTAAAAACCGGTCGTAGTTATTCATCTTTGCGTCCGTTTTCAAGACAATAGTAACGTCGAATTTCATTGACTATTTGCACGTGAAACTATTCAGCAGGAAAGGAGTATCATTAGGTAATCTGCCGGTTATGGTAGACTCTGGGTGGACACAAACTACCAAGTAAACTTTTCTTGTTTCTCCTATCAAAACACAATCCAACATCATACTTTACAACAAGTTCTTCTTCATCTCTTTGCATTTCCTACTCTCCCTTCATCCGGTGCAGCATCCCTATCCTGTTCCTACCCTTTCCTCGCCTACCTAACATTCTCCCCACAATCGCAATTTTCAACATGCCATATCCAATCAATACGCCCTTCATCCATTTTTCCTATCTCTTTATGATTTACAACCCAACAATACCTAGTACTTTCTCATTTGTTCTCCTTTCGGTCCATTTCACCTTCTCTATCCTTCTCCAAATCTATATTTCAAAACCCTTCAATCAACGCCTATCATCCTGTTTCTATGGCCAACTTTTCCGCACCTTACACAACTACGCTCCATATAAAATTTTGGAATGAATATTTGGTCAATTTTGGCCAAGCATTTATTTTAATGAATATTTTATTTATGAAATAAAATAAATAATTTATAAAATTTAATAAAAATGTTTAATAAATATTAAATAAGGCAAATGCAAAAGAAAATTAATGTGATATTTCATCTTTATCCTTTATTTTTTACCTTCGTGGCAGTATTCCCTATTGAGTTTATATTATATCTTTTTAGGCCGTCCCTCTCTTTTTCTTACTCCCAAGTAGCTGTCAAAGGATTCCTGACTCAGTTTAAATTGGTTAGTTTGCTCTATGACTATCATTCGTGTTTTTCCGATATCAAAGCCGGAACAAATAATTAAAAATGGATATGGTCTTAAATTCAATTGCTTTTGCATTTAGTCAATACTTCATTTATTGACTATGCATGCTCTCGCTTTGAGGTTCACATTTGATTTTAACTTGATTCCTAGTGGTCTGCCTTTCTGCAGATAAGGCAGCGAGCACTATTGCAATCCCCATGCATAATATATCTGCATAGAAATTACCTTGGTGCTAAAGAACTTGCGTTTCTTAAACACACTTCTAACGTCTATGAGATGGCTCCTGTTGTAACAGAAAGTAGTGCTTTTCGTAAATCTCCGAAAATTGTCGTTTTTCAACCGATTTTTATTTATTAACAGGAAAAACAATTTAAATTTTATGCTTTTAACTAAACACTAATCTTTTTTTCTTACTTTTTGCTTAAAAATTCACTTTATCAGTTATTTGACACTTCTTTCGACCAAAATCTGTTTACGGTTCGTTCATGTTTTGATAAATTCATACATTGAACGGTATGTTACGAAAATTGCAAATTTTACTGTTTCAATATACGTTCAATTTCCAAACGTGGCGTTATAGAACTACTTGCACACATAAAAGTAATATTGAAATGGACATTTTTAATCCATGCGATCATTATAGTTAGCGCACGAGTTTAATCAACCAAAGCACTCGGCCAATGTCGCTTTCCCATTGCGTCTGCGTCGCACGTGGGCTTATCCACGCGTCTGCAAGCTGCAGCGGCTGCCCGCAAGAGTGCGACACCTTACTCTCATCAAAGGGGGAACGAGGAAACAATAGGTTCAAAGCCTTTTCTTTCGTTCTTCTCTCGTATCCCGCGGCGACAAAGAAACGTCCCGACCCATATTTCGTGCCCACGAGAGGGCTACTTCCACAATGGTTCCCTTAGTCATCGAAGCCCCTATAATGAAGGCTCTGCTAAGTCCTTTTGATATCCTCCATTTTTTTATCTCTGTCCGCGCAAAGATCGCGGAGTCGTATCAGCGTGTGCACCGAGCAACCCGGCGCGCCGGAGGAGCTGAGCCGACCGACATCGATCCCTGAAAAGCCACTGCGGGAAATCTACATCAGTGATGCTGCTAAAGCTCTCTTCTGTTTTCAAACTGAATCACTACCATCATTAATGGATTTACTATCCATAATTGAAAGCGAAGTTAGAAAGCACATGGGGCGAGTAAATTTTGTCATATCGTAGAGTTGAGGGAACAGTGAGGAATTTGACAGAGAATTGTTGTCGATATTGCCTTTTTTCGTTGATTACTTACTTTAATGGGGGTCGTGGTAGCCGAGGGGTAGAATGTTGGAGAGCCCGGCTTCCGGGTAAGCCCCTCTGGACACCCACAGCTCCACCCAAGCTGCGTGATTTTTCGGACACCAGATCTTCTTCCTGGGAAACCACAATCGGTACAGGGAAAGAAATTGGCCCCCATAATTACCACGATGTGTGAATTTCACACGCCTTATAGTGCTTAGTACTGGGTGAACTCTACCATCAACTACTAAACCGGTCTTTGGGTTGATTACTGTGTTTAATGTTTTTATATACTCTAGCACATGATATTCTCATAAATTATTCCATGAAATTTGACCAATGGATTTTCATGAAATGTGGCAAATTTGCTGTTTTGGCACGCGCTTTATCAGGCTCACAAAAGCGGGCCTGATAAAGCGGGGGATATGTTTCAAAATGGGGAAACTCATTGCGGAAGTAGTTGTAAAGAGAATAAAAACACTTGCAATTTATAATTAGAGAAATACGTGAGTTACGCTTAGTAGAATTTCGGAATATCTGAATTATGAAATAAAAATCTATGAGTAATTACCGAAAAGGAATTCTCAGTCTCTCGTTGTCTATGATTGTAATGTTTTCTCGTATTTTTTCTTTCCCGACTCTCCTTTCGAAACTACACCCAGACTACTGGAAAATGTCTTTCGAGGTAAACGTAACTTTCCACCCTTACAATTCCCTACCGATAAACCCTTACACTGAAGAATATTTTCTTCCAAATTTACTGAAATTCAGGTAAAAAACTTCGGCTAATTTCCAAGAAAATCTAAAGAACCTTATGTTTTAAGAAAGGAAAACTTGCTGAGATTTAGCAAGTTATCTTGAAGATTTTAAGATTATAATATTTTCTGAAAAGTATTTTTCTAAAATTCAAGTAGTGTCATGCTTAAAATGGAAGAAGAATTGAAAGTAAACTTCACCACCCACTCTAGTAAATAATAAATACAGTTTTAGCACCCAAGACAGGAATCCATACGATCGGATTTCCTTCGAGAGAAATATTGAAAAGGGTTAAGAAAATGTATTTCTGAAATATTACATGAAAGCAGAATGACCATATGGTCATACTTCTGTGGTGATGCGAATAGTATTACCGTACACTCTCCCATAGATACTATATGCCACCCAACAACCAGCAACCATATCTCACAAACAGCAACCACTGCATCAGCAATTGCCATTAACTTATGTCATAGTTTCCAAACCCGTCACTTCACAGTCCAACAATACGAATTTGCGCTTCCGGATTCTTGGCGCTGCAATGCCATCCCTGACGAATTTCATCTCGCGTTTGTTGATATAAACATTTAGCAATTCCGTTCTCTACTTATATTTTGTAAAAAACTCTTTTTGAGTTCCATTACAGTTGTTTCCAAAACAATGGCCTGGAATGTCATAGATTGGGGGGAAAGGAGATTCTAAGATTTGGTAGACAGACAAACGAGTCATCGCTATTTAACAATAAATTTAAAAACGACTGAAATCGATCAATGCTGCAGTTACTTTTTTGTTTTAATGAACAATGTCTTGGTTGTGCAGTGCATGAGTTCATCGAATGATGCCACAATTAGCATTAACCGGAGTCGATACCGAGAGAGATCTTGGAGAGCCACTCCGTTCTCTTCATCGCTTTGCATTCTCACTGCAGCGGCGGGATTTCGTGACTTGATCCTAATACCCGCGCGAAGAACACGAATCGATGGAGATTGAATCTCGCGCCGCATAAACCCCGGGGCCATTGCAACCACGGCGGATCCAGACGCCATTGATTCTCCCGGATGCCGTCGCGAATTTTTTCGCCTCTTCACTCATGTCGTCTTCTGGTATTTGTTTGGACTTCATCTTCCTTTCTCCCGGTCTCAATTTCGGTAGTTCAGAATGGTAGAGCAGGCAAGAACGAAAATAATAAAAAAAGAAGATTTAGCTCAAGCATCGTCTTTTGTCCATCTGTCGCAGCCGCGGAATTCTTTTGTTTATCGTCGGAAGAGGAGGAATCGACTTTCGCATTTCGCCCTTCATTAATTAATATCCCACCCACTACAGGGGTACCAACTCCGCGGATCAGACTCGGGGCCTCCGGTTCTTGGAATCGTTTTTTTTGGAGCCATGCAACGTAAAAGAGGAAAAAAGCGAGAGGCTTATCAGTGCAACCAAATAGTCGAAGAACCGAGTGATAAAATAAGAGCTACAACATTATTTTTCATTTTCCCTGCAAAAAGACTCGGAATGTGAATCGGGCGCTTCGAGACGGGATTAAAAAAGATGCGGATATTCAAAATTCTGTAGGCAGGCAGATTTAATCCGTAGACTACGCAAACTATAAAATAGTTTTAAAGTACCGGTTCCACGTGGAAATAATGGGTCGATCCTGAAATGATTACGCTTTAGGTTGATTTGTGACCTTATTCTGGCCATAAAAGTCTCAGTTTATCTTTAGGAAGAGAATTCTAAAAGCAGCTTTTAGTAATTTGTTTGGAATGTGTGCATTTTGATTACTACTAGCTTCCGAATAACATGCGTTTTCTGATTTAAAATATTTTTAATCTATTTTTATAACTTTAAATTTCTCTTTAATTTAGTTTCTCTGGTGATTTTCAGTTTCCCGCAAATTTTTATGAAAACTAGGCCATAGTTGATTTTTAAATTTACGGGTTCGCAAATGGAAATGTTTTTCTAATATCAAGTTATTCCCTATTCTTTCACAGAGAAGCCATTCTCAACCACTTGAGACGAGACATTGAGATTAATGCATCGGTTCTTTCTTAATGCGAGGGCAACGGAACGGAAGACGAAAGCCCTTATGTAAATTTTAAAATGAAATGGGTGTGAATTACGCAATTATTTTAACAATTCGATGGAAATAAAAAGTTGCTTTTAACTTTATTTTAGGGTTTTGAAGCATCCTAAAATTTATTGTAACTCTTCCATGGGAGCTGCGGTATATTTTATGTATCTATTTTGGGTTAGTCCATTTACAGGGCTAAATGTTTTAGTCATTTTCACCTTTCTAGGTGTGTTCGGTAAGGAGAGAATGGAAGGTTGTAACGAGAAACCCAAAGAGTCGAGGTGAAAAATCAGGAGAACTCCGTTGGGTGGCGCTGTGAGCTAGCGAGGGAAAAGGGAAGTGAAGGGAGACGGTAAGTGTGCACCCTGATACCTGAATTGTTCCCTGGCGATGCGTGAAACAGTTGCGGACCCGAGTTGGCAGTTTATGAGACGTTCTTATCCTTCGAAATGCTTTCTCTTTAGCAATACAAAACGTATGATTAGGCCATTGGACTAGTGCGTTCACAATTCACAGTCGTTTGCTTCGTTCGAATTAGTGCGTTCCCGATTCGCTCTTTCAAGTCCCTCCTCCTTTACTAATATCAACTATGACACTGGTGTAAACAAGTTTTGTTTCCAATCGATGAAATTAATGTAAATATGTATAGCATGCATTAGTAATTTACCTATGTGTAACCAATACATATGTAGCATGTAGGATGTGGATCATCTAAGCCAGAATAGCATCAGGCCTCTGCTTGGCCGAACAGTGCCTTTAAGTGACTCGTTACTATCGGTGAAGTACGGTCCCGCTGGTTCACTGTGCAGTGGGATTGGAATGCAACGGTAGGCGAAGGAAGGGATGGTGGTGAGGTGGGGGACTACGGTTTAAGCAGGAGGAATAAACTCTGGGAGAAAGCTATTGAGTTCAGTAGAAAACAGGGGTTAGTCATCACCAATGCATGGTTTAGAAACCAAAAAAGGTTTACGTAACATGGAAAATGCCAGAAGACTCACAAAGATATCCGATTATATTCTGGTTAGACAGAGGTTTAGGAAAAGTGATAAATTCGCACAGTTTCCCAGGAATGGATGCGGACTCTGACCACAATTTAGTTGTTATGAGATGTAGCGTCCGTTTCAAAAAGATAAGGCAAGGGCAGCGGGTTAGGATATGGAATGTAGAAGATGTACGGATCATATCATTCATTCTACGTCAAGACATCATTTCCCACAAAAATTAGCGGCGTTCAACTCTACATCTACATGGTCTACATTCAACTCTATGGTCCACCGTCTGATTAGCATCCCTCTATCGCCACAAAATACCCAAAACGAACTTAAAATCATTAAAACAATAGCTGAAAACAACGGTTTCTGCTCCCAATTAGTTGATAAATTGTATCGGAAAAAACTAGAGAAAATAGCTGTCAAAGCAATATTCGAATCCATCCCCAAGGAAGACGTTTCGAAGTGGAGAAGAGTTCTCTTTCTGGGGAATATTTCCCGTATAGTCACCAGATCCCTTGCAGGAAACAATATTAAACCTGCCTTCTATAATAGAGCCAACTTAGGGAACCTTTTATCAAACTGCAAGGACAAAATTCCCGCAATGGAAAGGAGTGGAGTTTATCAATTGTGTTGTGAGTGCTCTGCCTTCTACATTGGGCAAACCGGGAGGAAATTCAGTGATCGTGTCAAGGAACATTACGCTTGTTTTAAAAACGGAAATATTTCATCCAATTTTGCCCAGCACCTTATAGAAAACAACCACTCCAGTGACTTTGTCCCCAAAATTCTGCATGTAGAGAAAAAAGGCTTAAGATTAGATGCCTTGGAACGGTTGGAAATTTCGAAGAATAGTCACCTTAAAGGTATTCTAGTTAATGACTTAACTTATTCCTCCCGTTCCCCCCTCCTGGACCTCCCTCTGTTCCACAGCCCTTCTCCCCCCCAGAAGCAGTACCCAACCGTAATCTCCCACCCCGACGCCATACACAACCGTCTTCGCCCCCTCCCCCCAAACTTACACACCATTTCCCTTTCTCTTTCCCCTCCTCCCTCTTCTGAAACACCTCCCCTCTCCAGTTCTCTATCCTTTATATAAAGCTCTGTGTCTTTTGTTCTTTACCTGAAGATGACTTTGTAAGTCGAAACCTAGGTCGTATTAATAAAAATATATGTGGAACAACTAAGTATTTCTTTCTTTTCCGATATGAATCGCTTCCACAAAGTGACGCCTCAGACAATTCTATTCAATGTAGAAGCATTAAATGGATTAACGAGGAAGGAGTATTAGCAGGCTGCAGAGAAAATCATGGATTACGGTAAAGAGCTGAGTACTATGGAAGAAAAATGGGAATTGATCATGAAAGTGATATTGAAAGTCGCAAAAGGCACTATAGGAAACATTAACGGGGAAAGGACAAGAAAACCATGGATCACCGATGCGAGGAAATGGAAAGTTTGCTTAGCAAGGGTAAAGCAGTTGTGTCATACAGCAAGGTGAAATCACTATCGGGAAGTAAGAAGGAATTATCTGTGCTAACTCTCAGAGATAAGAAAACAGAAACGATCCAACAGTGATGGAAGGAATATATAGGAGCACAGTATGGTAAAGAACTTTTTAGCCTTAACTTAAAGAGCCGACAAGGTTAGACATAGACAAGGAACATGACGTAGGAAAAGATAGCTTAGGTCCAAGCATACTCGACGTTGAAATAGAAAGGTCATTAAGGGAGATGAAACTAAATAAGGCCGTTGGGGTGGACAACATCTCTGCGGAACTGTTGAAAGGTTTAGGAAAATGTGGAAGGAAAACTCTACTCTTGGTATGAACTTCTTTGTAGTACCTACGAGAAAGGAATCTGGCCAGAAGACTTTCTGAGATCAGTGTTAGTTCCTATTCCGAAAAAGGTAAAGGCTACATCATGTGAGGATTACAGAACAATAAGTTTGATATCCCACGCAGCTAAAGTTACTCTCAGGATCATCAACAAAAGGATAGAGAGTAAGGCAAATGATTACTTAGGTGATGATGAGATTGGGTGTAGGAAGGGGAGAGGCAAAACTTTTGTCTTTGTGCGTGTGGGATAGTCTTTCCCTCATCCTCTATTCGGACCCATTTGCTTACTTTGTTTTATTAGAGGATCACATCGGGTGAGCGTTGAAATTTTATTTCCAGAAAACTATTGCCATAATAGGGCAACAAAAGTTGGTTATAGTTATACTGAAACAAAAATGAACATTTAAAGATAAATTTAAAGCCATTTTATGCAAGAAGTTAGAAATAGGCCACTTAAATGTGTTCAAACAGGCAGAATTCACGAATAACTTAATTATAAATTAATAAGTCAAAAGAGGGGGAGTTCACGCAAAATACAACACACAATAATTGGGTCCGCCGAAATCCTACTTTTAACTGGCAGTTGACCAACGCCAATTGCGTATCTTCTCTCGCAGTGTTAAGCGTGTGTATCAGAATATGCATTTTCCATCATGAGTGAGGCTTGGTCATAAGTGTGTTGGACAAGACATTGACTCTTGAGGTGGCGCAATATCTATAGAAAAATCTTTCTAGTTCTGGCTCTGTTCCAGCGCGCTTAGTTCATTTATTCTAGTTTTGCGGCGAAAGCAGTCAGTTTCGCATTTTGACCTTTGAAATCGCGACCTCAGTCGTCCAGGCACATAAAATTTGAATTTCTGCTACTATTTCAATCAGTCAACCATGGAAGAATGACTTCAACTATGTCAGCATCCGTGTAAACATTGCCCTTGAATAATGCTGTCGCTGGGGGTGTCGTTTGAATATTGACTGAGTTTTATTGCTAACGCAGGACCCACTCTTGCATTAGGCCACCGGCTCCAAAGGGTTCATCTACATCTACATAATACCCCGCAAGCCGCCGCAAGGGCGTGTGGCGGGGGGTGTTAGGCCACCACCCAAAAAAAGGAAAAAAGAAAAAGGAAAAAAGAAACACCGCATTCAAAACCAACACACACATGCAAACCCCAATCCACAACAGTGCACACATTCATTGCAACACCCCATCATTCGACGCGCATGCAACCACACATCTACCTATCCTCACTCCAAAAGCATGCAAGTACATACGCTTACCTACAACAAATAATTCCACCCTAGGATGCAGCAAGAAACCTATCACGAACGTGCCAGCTAGTTTATAGCAAGTAGCCAGGCGAAACACCACCACCACAAGAGCGTTCCATACAAAACTCTCTCCCACCCAAGGTGAGGAATCTGGCCCAACGCTGCAGGTGGGAGGAGGGCACACCCAAACGGTTAAACGCTTACAATCTTTAAGTTTTTTTCTGTCGATTATACAAGGATGTTCTTTCTAAATTAATATTCTTTCTGTTGAGATTCTTGTCACAATATTTTGCAATGAATTACATGCCTTTTTTAGAATGTGAAATATTAACAGTCCATATCCAAAGGTCACAATTAAACTTTTCTTAGATGCTTATTGACAATAAATCATTATTATCTGTATTTCATTGGTAAGATTGGTTCACTGCAACCATCCATTATTTAATATTCATTGTTAATTCCTTAACCCCTTGATAGACTGTCTATTTAACGAATCTCCTAAATTGTCCTACACCCTTATCTCTTGGCCTTCCTCTTCCCTTCAATTTTTCCTCCTTTTATGTTTCTAACTAATCCATTGTACCTCATGGTGAGTCCAATCCAGAGTTGCGTCACAATCCCTGCCTGTCGTCGTCGTCCTAAATATGCGGTGGAATCTCGGTTCTGCTTAAGACCAATCGCGGTATCTTTCAGTGAATTTAAAGTGTGGAACCCTTTCCATGGCGTGTGAAGGCATCGATAGATTGAAGGATATCAGTTGAGGAGGAGGGGTTCGAAGGAAATACAGGTATGTAGTTGTCCATGGAGACCCAGTGATTTTTACTGCTGTCACTGATTGATCGCCAGAAAAAGAAGTCCTCAATAATTTATAATGTTTTGTAATTTATTTATTCCATTTTATGCAAGGGTAAGGATAGAAGGAGAAATTAGCAGAGATGGAAAGTGGAGGAGGGCAAGGACGCTGATGAGAACCGTAGGAAACATTGACGTAGGGGGGGCGGAGTGAATTAGAAACAAGCTGTTGGGAAATGTTACCTAAAAGGTGTTGGTAGTTAACGAGCAAACCTTTGTGAATGAGAGAAAGGTATTGGAATTCTTGGAATGAGAAATGGATGGCCGAAGATTCAGCTGATGCACCACATGGATGGAAAACAAATATCAATGAAGAAATGGGCTGGGTGGAATGAAGGGGCATCATTCTATGAATGAACTGTCCAAATGGACAGAGAGAGCTCATGTTGGTGCTTCGGAGCCGTCGGAATGAGGTGATCGTAAATAATGGACGTCACACGTCTAAATTCTCCACGAATCTTCTTACTCCTTTAAATGTTTCCCGTGGGAATCATTCCACCAAACAAATGCGTTGGGACGGTTTCCTTCTTCAGAGAAACTCACTTCACGAAAAGGAGGCTTCCCGTTGGGGAGCCCTTCACCATTTGCACGTCTCGTCTCGGCCCGACGCGTGTTCAGATCCCGTGGCTACGTGCCTGATTCGCATCTTCCACTGGTTCCTCTGCATTTTCTCGTTCGCTGAAGGAACGGAAAGATCATCGCGTGATCGAAATACCATCTCCCTTGGAATTACTTTTCCACTCCTCCTCCAACTGCTATCGAAGTCGCCGTTTTTCCCCCTGGGCCGCTACGTGTTTGGCGGTCGACTGATCGGCTCTTTCGACCGGAAGCTTCTCATTTTTCCTATCATGTTTTGAAAACTCTGCCCTTGAACGCTACTACTCATTCTCGAGACTCTCACTTATTGACTCGCCCGGCAAATTCGAGTGTGTTCAGCCATCCACTCGAGCAGCGCATGTGTGCGGGGGACCGGCCGCCCTTTCGATCCTCCCTGCGGCGGGAATCTGTTTCCAATGCGAAAACATTTTTCCAGGAAGAGGAGGAGGGAATTCGCTGGCTGGTGCCGGCCCGGACGCGCCCACGGAAGTATGTGTGCGTGCGCGAACTCAGTAAATATTGTTCCCGTATCAATAATTCGCCCGACGGGATAGATACGAAATCCGCTTGACGATAGGTACCGCGTCATCGGGGCGGTGCGGAACCGTGAAATTCCTTGGAAACGGGATGAAGCTGCTTCGCTTGACCCTCCCTCCCCCTTTCCCTCCATCCCCTCTCCACCCCCTTCCCCGAAACTGAAATGACCCTTGTCCCGTCGATTCACTCTCTGGAACACCTAGGCCGCTCGTTACTGTCGATCGTCGACGAAAATCATGCTCCTCGGTTTTCGCTTCGCTTATTATTATCATCGGTGGTACATTGATTTCTTATCCGAGGGAATGTTCTGGCAACATGTATGCATCAGTACGTTAGTGACACGTCTCGTATTTTTCTGTCCCAACGTATTCTGAAATTATTGGAGATACTGACTTTTTTTTAAACGTCAATATGAAGATTTTCCACCAAGTTACGCCAGAAACTGTTTTATTTATTGGAGATACCTTTGATTGATGGTGGTTTATTAAGATGTAGTATCTTGGTCGGGTGTTTACAGAATTGCTTACAATTTTTTGGGAAACAAATGAGAAATTGCAATTTATTCGACGCCAAATTGATGTAAGTAATTTAGAGGTTAAAAAAGAGGTGGAACTATGATTACTATGCCCTCGTGGGGCTTAATTTACAGCAAATACGGAACCGATGTGTGCGACCCGAGACGGAAGTTTATTTTGCTTTCACCGCCGATTAGATAAAGCGAGGGCAGAGCGGCGTGGTAACCAAATCAGTTTGACAGGATGAAAAGTGTCAATGAAATGCCTTGAGCATATATAATACGATGAATAATAGTAATATTAATGTGCAGTAGTCATTCGATGTTTTTTTGAGGTGCCATTGAATTGAGAGTGGGAAGGCGAATTTCAAGGGTGACAATTGAGTGGCCGGTTGAGGGAATACGATCCACGCAGGGCATGTGTTGGTGGAGTGACCCCTTGTTCAGATTGTCGCCATCTTTGCCAAATTCTTCGCGGTTCTCCAGAATGGCAGTGGAGAGATGTGACACCACGTATACTGCGGTCATATGCGATCTCCCGCGGGAATAATCATTGTCGCCAATGGATGTTGAAAGTCTTCCCATTTGCCTCTTCCGTCTTCCCTCATGTATATTTTTGTAGCGGGATCGAGCGGTAACGGTGGCTGACGTACTGGCTTCCCACCCGGAGGGCCCGGGCTCGAATCCCGGCTTCATCGAGTATTTTTCAGTAGTATCTCGATCCCCATCTGAAGTGCTTTGTGGAGGGCACTTTGAGTGAGTACGCCGTCCGTCGGATGGGACGGTTATCTGTGGACCCCTTGGCGCCTTTGGCTAAGAGCAGGCTAATGCCGACGCCGGGTTTCTCTCCACCCTTCATCCATCCCTAATGGCGCAAATAGCTGTCGGTCACCTCCCATAGATACTACAACTATATTTTTTGGAAACCAAGATTGCTGTTAAAGGGGAAAGAGAAGTGCGGACAAAGCGGAATGAGAAGAGTTCCTTGCATGAAAAATAGCTCCTTTATTAGAATGAAAGTATTGGTTTGTAATGATCTTCTATAAGCCATTCACTAAAAGCTAATTTCGGTGTTTTTATTGATTACAGGTGAGAAATATAGAATCGTTGTGTCCAGTTATGACTTTCCTTCGGTGAATGACCGTATTTCTGTATGTGGATACAAAACACGGCATGGTGAAGATTTGAATATGCATATCAACATTTCATCTACGTCTACATAATGCCCCGCAGGCCTCCGCAAGGGCGGGTGGGGTAAGGTCACCACTCGTAAAAGGGAACAAAACCACACGCATGCAAAACTACACCCACAGTGGCGTATACATTGATGCAAAAATCCTTTCAACTTACATGCATGTAAATGCATACTACCTTGAACAAAAAGTTCCCGGAATAACCACCGTGTGGCGCTCCCATCGTTCCGATTTGAGTTCTATTTTCTTTGTTAAATTGGTACATCTGTTGTTGATATTCCCTTTAAATCTTAGTGTCATAACTTGACATTTGCAAAAGTTACGTAGCCAAGAGTACATCTATCTCTGTGTGTGCTGGCGATTTTTTACAATTGCAGAAATGGATTTAAATTTGCAACAACGAACTTGTATTAAATTTCGGGTAAAAAACGGAATTAGTGGCGCACGGACGTTGGAAATGTTGGAAAAGTGTTTCGGCAACGATTCTCTAAAAAAACGGTCGTTTACCAGTAGCACGAGCGGTTCAGAAGTGGTCGTGAGTCAATCGAAGATGATGAACGCAGTGGCAGACCATCGACATCGAAAGTCGGTGAAAAAATTGATATAGTAAAAGAAATATTGGTCAATAACCGCAAATTAACCATCAGAGAAATAGCGGAGGACTTGAACATTGCCTATGGATCCACCCAAGACATTGTGGTTAATGATTTGGGTTTCCGTCGTGTAGCAGCAAAGTTGGTGCTAAAAGTATAGTATATACTTATAGCATAGTAGTATATATAGTATACTATCATCTAACAAACATTTGCACCTTAGGATGCAAAAAAATTTTATCCAATAACGTGAAATCTATAATTTAACAATTAAAAAGCGAACTTCCACTACCATTATGGGTATGCAACATATATCTACATAAATACCCTGCGAGCCACCAAAAAGGTGTGTGGCAGGGGGTGTAGCACCATTAGGGAAGGGTAAGGCTTGAGAGGGTTGGGGGTTAGGCGAGGAAAGGTGGGGGGGAACCTGTAAGAAAAAAAAATATCTATACACACACACACACACACACACACACATATATATATATATATCCCTCCCATAGACTACAATCTTGTCGTGGTGGAAGGGCTTGTGTGTTCCGATGACCCCTAGAGCTGTGCTGGCGGGAGTAATAATAATTACTCCTGGAAGGGTCACCCATGCCAGATAGGTCGAAGGTTAGGAGCCAGACGAAAGGTAGTCCACGCAGCGTCTGTTCCTCAGTGAGGCGGCTGCAATGGCGTCTGACCCCAGTGGGGCGGCCATTAAGTGAATGTGTCACGTTAAAAACACTATTGAAGAAGGCAACGGGAAACCACCTCAATTATGATTCCCAAGAATATAATGATGGGCACTATAGATAATATGAGTCCTGGCAACTACGGGACTCGGCCCAGGAGGCCGTGTGTCGTGCCCGGCAGCGGGAGAGCAAGGCTTCCGCGGTCGTCATCCCACGAAACCCTTGCAGGGAAGAAATAACGGCAGCAGGATAGAAAACTCAGAAGAAGGCGAAAGTAGTTAGAATAGGAACCTGGAACGTCAGTACAATGTTGAGGCGAGGCAAATTAGAAAATATTAAGCGAGAGATGGATAGAGGTAATATAGATGTTTTAGGTCTCTGCGAGGTGAGATGGAAGGATAGCGGGGATTACTGGAGTGACAATTATAGAGTGATATACAGCGGCGGGGACAAGAGCCAACGAGGGGTTGCCGTAATTCAAAAAAAAGGGGTAGGAAGAAGCGTAGTCAACATAGAGTAAGCAACTGATAGAATTTTACTCGTAGGGATTAAAGCAAAGCCGTCGAACTTGGTCTTTGTTCAGGTATACATGCCACCGAGCAACCACAAGGAGGAAGAAGTCGATAGGATGTATGATGAGTTAGAGGATATCATCGCGAGTGTTCCTGCAGGGAAACATTTGATAGTGATGGGGGATTGGAATGCGACGGTAGGCGAAGGAAGAGATGGTGGTGAGGTGGGGGACTATGGGTTAGGCACGAGGAATGAACGCGAGGAGAAAGCAATTGAATTCTGCAGGAGACAGGGGTTAGTCATCACTAAAACATGGTTTAGACACCACAAAAGGCGTAGGTATACATGGAAAATGCCAGGTGACTCAGAAAGGTATCAGTTAGATTATATTATGGTTAGGCACAGGTTTAGGAACAGTGTGATAAATTCGCACAGTTTTGCAAGAGCGGAAGCGGACTCTGACCACAATTTAGTTGTTATGAAATGTAATGTTCGTTTCAAGAAGATAACGCAAGGCCGGCGGGTTAAAAATGGAATTTAGAAGCAGTAAATGAATTAACGAGGAAGGAGTATCAGGAGGCTGTAGAGAAAATGATGTATGACGGTAAAGAACCGAGTACTATCGAAAAAAAAATCGGAATGTATCAAGAAAGGGATATTGGAAGCCGCTAAAGACACTATAGGAACCGTTAACGGGAAAAGGATAAGGAAACCATGGGTAACGAATGAGATGATTGCAAAGATGGATGAGAGAAGAAGATGGAAAAATGTAAACACAGAGTTAGGCAAAATGAAGTACAAAGAGTTAAACAATAAATTGAGAAGACCCACAAATATTGCAAAAGAAGAATGGTGGATAACGCAATGCGAGGATATGGAAAGTTTACAGAAGAAGGATAAAATTGGTGCTCTATACAGCAAGGTTAAGTTATTATCGGGAAGTAAGAAGGCAAGATCTGTGCTAACAGTTAAAGATAAATGGGGTAAGATAATAGTTGAACCAGGAAAAATCCCAGAGAGATGGAAGGAATATATAGAAGCAGTGTATGGTAAAGAACTTAGGCCGACAAGATTAGACATAGAAAAGGAACATGACGTAGAAGAAGATAGCTTAGGTCCAGGCATACTCGACGATGAAATTGAAAGGGCATTAAAGGAGATGAAAGCAAATAAGGCTGTGGGGGTGGACAATATTCCTGTAGAAATGTTGAAATGGTTAGGGAAAGGTGGGAAGAAGGCGATATATGGACTGATTCGTAGTATCTATGAGGAAGGAATCTGGCCGGAAGACTTTGTGAGATCGGTGTTAGTTCCTATTCCAAAAAAGGCATAGGCTTCGTCATGTGAGGATTACAGAACAATAAGTTTGATATCCCACGCAGCTAAAGTTATTCTTAGGATCATCAACAAAAGGATAGAGAGTAAGGCAAATGATTACTTAGGGGATGATCAGTTTGGGTTCAGGAAAGGAAGAGGTACGCGTGATGCCATTGCAGTAATGAGATCACTAGTCGAGAGGAATATAGAATACAATCAGGACGTTTTTGCCTGTTTTGTAGATTTCGAAAAAGCGTTTGATAGAGTGAATTGGGAAAAATTAATGGGTGTATTGAAGAAAATAGGAATGGATTGGAGGGACAGGAGACTGATCCGCAACCTGTTCATGTCTCAGACCGCTCAGGTGCGAGTGGGGAACGGAGAGTCCGGATGGGCAGTGTTAGGAAGAGGTGTAAGGCAGGGTTTCCCATTGTCACCGGTACTGTTCAACGTATATGCAGAGGAAATGATTAAAGAGGCATGGGAAGAACTGGAGGTAGGAATGAAAGTCGGAGGGGAATTCGTAAAATCGGTTAGGTTTGCTGATGACCAAGCATTATTTGCTCAGTCAGCCAAGGGGTTGCAAGCATTGTTGAGTGAATTGGAGGTTCAGTGCGATAGATATGGAATGAGAATCAATATTAGTAAAACAAAGGTTATGCGATTTTCCAGATAGAAAAAGGCTAAGCTAAATATTAAAATAGGCGGGGAAAAATAGAGCAGGTAGAACAGTTTACATATCTCGGAAGTGTTTTGGACCAACACGGTCAAAGTGGTAGGGACGTAAGGAGAAGAATTGCGCTAGGCAAGGAGGCTTTCTCAAGGAGGAGGGAGTATGACGGGGACGTTGAGTAGGGATGTTAAGACAAGACTCGTAAAAACTCTGATATGGAGCGTAGCTATGTACGGCGCGGAAACGTAGTCCCTGAAGCAGGAGGATAGACGTAGATTGGAGGCTTTTGAAATGTGGGTGTGGAGAAGAATGGGGAAGGTGAAATGGACCGAAAGGAAAACAAATGAGGAAGTACTAGAAATGGTGCGGGAGGAGAGGGGTTTGTTGAGAGAAATCCTATGGAGGCAGGAAAAATGGATGAAAGGCGTATTGAGCGGTAGTGGAATGTTGAAGAGGGTAATAGAGGGGAGAATGTTGGGCAAGCGAGGTAAGGGTAGGTACAGGATAGGGTTTTTGGACGGGATGAAGGGAGGAAAGAAGTACACCGAGATGAAGAGGGACCTGATATAGATTAGTTTGCTAGGTGGGGAGTCACAAAATGTTTATTTGATAGTTGTGTCCATCCAAAAACCTACCTTAACCGGTAGATTACCTAATAATATATATATATATATATATATATATATATATATATATATATATATATATATATATTATATATATACACACGCAAACATACATACATACACACATGTATACATATCCTCGCGCAGTCCGTAACCTGTACGTTAATACATAAAGGTCTCCTCCCCACGGACAATGGTAGGGAATGCGATCCAGCGCTGTATCGTCCTAGATGTAATTATTACTCTTGTGGTGTCTCTTGAGTTGAGGAAAAAATTAAAATCACAAGGTGCTAGATCGAGGTAATGAGGAGGGTGTGGAATTGATTCGAACTTCAGGTTTCGCAGAGCCTCTCCAATTGCGCGCGAGGTGTGTGGACGAGGGTTGCCATGTTGCAAGATTATTGGCTGCCTTTACCACGACAAATTCGACATAGGAGGTGTTTTGGAGTCTTTATATACTGAGAATACATTATCTTTGCCCCTGGTTCCAGAAAATCGGCCACATACACTCGGTGAGCATCCCAAAATAGAGGCAAAAGAAGTATTTTTTGTGGACGGTTTTCCTTTGAACTTTTTCTCGCTCGCAGCCACGAAATTTTACTACCCATCGCTTTACAAAAGACTAAGCAACAGCATCGGCACTATAAACAACCTTTAAACGGCGATGAATCTCAGTAGGAGTAACTTTTTTCAGCAGTTAAAAATTCGATAACAGCGCGCTGTTTAACTTCGTTGACATGGCACTAGAACACATCTCCATACTTCCGCGTCTCAAAATACACTGGGTGAATTTAACGACCTCAAAACTGTGCATGCGTGTTAAGGAAGAACGTTCCTTCCTCATGCCACCTTTAGTGCTTCTCATGGTCATTTCGTTTGTGGTGTACAAGCATGTGGGCATTAGCGTTCAGCCTGACCTCGTATCACCGTCGCTTTCGATTGCGCGGCATTCGCCTTGATTCGATGGCATCCTACGGCGGCATAAAATAATGATATTATCATTGTCTTTCGGAGCCGTGAAATGGAGGAAGCGATCACCATAAAGGAAATAAATATTTCCACTCGCATGGGTTAATGAATTACCCTGAGTCTCTCGTTATCGCGCGGTAAAATTGAAACCCTAAACTCATTCTGGAGCGAGGCCATGAAGAAGATGTTACTTATTTATGCTCCAGTAACGGGGCAGTTGCATAGAACGACGCAATGTGGAGGTGTAGTGTGGGCGTTCAAGAGGGTGGGGGTTCGCGGAGAGCGGTGTGGGGGGGGGGGAAAGGGTTATTGGGTGGAATTCGGCAGGTGAAGCTCAAAACCACTTGGTTGGAGTCGTTTCTGCCAAAGGATGGATGTTGAGAATAAACTGGAGTGGTAGTATTCGTAGGGAATGGGTTTTAGTAGAATGGAACCTTCTGGCTGTTTCTAGGAAACCATTTTGTTGGATGGTGAAAAATTCCCCTGAGAAAGCCACATTGCACAACGCGTGAGCTTAGAAAAGATTGATTACCAGTGTGAAAACTACCAAAATAGTTACGACCGTATTAAATCTATCTTTGATATTAAGAACGAATCCGGATTGGACTGAATACCTTGAAAAAACTATCATGTCAGGCGAGAAGTGTAATTTATCTATGGGAGGCAAGGAACTTTTTGAAAAATTTAATTTTATAGGGTGCGTAAAAATTGACTTCTTCGGTACAGGTATATGAAATAAATAGAGGATGCGTACCAGGGTGTCATTTTATTTTTTGGTTTTCTGGCATTTGATAGAAGGAATTGGGAAGAACTAATGCGTGTATTGCAGAAAATAGGAATAGATTGGAGGGACAGGAGGCTAATCCGCAACCTGTACATGTCTCAGACTGCTCAGATGCGTGTGGGGAACGGAAAGTCAGGATAGGCAGTATTGGAGAGAGGTGTAAGGCAGGGTTGCCCATTCTCACCGGTGCTGTTTAACGTATTTATTTATTTATTTACATACTTCGTTGCAATTAGGCAATTTTCCTGGTGGCAACGGTCCAGTGTGATCACTGGTCACTCTTTACAATGTACATACATATACACACAAGAAGAACAGATATGAGACAAAATGCTCGTATATTCAATGACACTTTTAAGATTACCGACCTCTCCTTTACCATCACACAAGGATTAGGTGTACACCACATGAGTACATACTACGCACCGTCCATCGCCACACTTCCTCCGTAATCACGTACTCTTCAATTTCATATACCGTTCAAAATCGCGTCCCGTTAACACATTATTCATAGCACAAGTACATACGGTTTTATTTCTCACTCACATATTTCTCACTCACATATATGTGGAGGAAATGATTAAAGAGGCATGGGAAGAACTGGAGGTAGGAATGAAAGTCGGAGGGGAATTCGTAAAATCGGTTAGGTTTGCTGATGACCAAGCTTTAGTTTGTCGGTCAGCCAAGGGGTTGCAAGCATTGCTGAGTGAATTGGAGGTTCAGTGCGATAAATATGGGATGAGAATCAATATTAATAAAACAAAGGTTATGCGATTTTCCAGAAAGAAAAAGGCTAAGCTAAATATTAAAATAGGCGGGGAAAAAATAGAGCAGGTAGAACAGTTTACGTATCTAGAAGTGTTTTGGACCAACACGGTCAAAGTAGTAGGGACATAAGGAGAAGAATTGTGCTAGGCAAAGAGGCTTTCTCAAGGAGGAGGGAGTTTGCGGGGTCGTTGAGTAGGGAGGTTAAGAAAAGAACTTAAGAAAAAGATTGGAGGCTTTTGAAATGTGGATGAAGAAAAGAACGTAGCACGTGAAGCGTAAAAATATAGATATGGAGCGTAGCTATGTACGGTGCGAAAACGTGGTCATTTAAGCAAGAGGATCGACGTTGATTGGAGGTTTTTGAAATGCTGTTGTGGAGAAGAATGAAGAAGGTTAAATGGACCGAAAGGAAAACAAATGCGGAAGTACTAGGGATGGTGGGTGAGGAGAGGGGTTTGTTGAGAGAAATCCAATGGAGGCAGGAAAAGTAGATGAAGGGTGTATTGATCGGCAGTGGTATGTTGAAGACTGTAATAGAGGGAAAATATTAGGCAAACGAGGAAAGGGCAGGAACAGGATAGGGATATTGGACGGGATGAAGGGAGGAAGTACACAGGAATGAAGAGAGACTTATTTGTAGAGTAAAATGTTGGGTTCTGTTTTGTTAGAAGAGAGATGAATTTGATGTTTTGTATCCTTCCGATATCTACCTTAAGCAGTAGATTACCTAAACAGTCTCAGTTTCTAGTTTCCACTGGATTAAGATGAAAATGTCTTATTGGGACATTATTGAAAAATTCGTCATCATTCTATCTCTTTGTCTAACTTGTTTTTCCATTTTTCTTCACGGTTGCTTTAATAAGCATTAAATTCACCCCATCATTTTTCCACTTAGTCCGACTTTGGCAGACATTCCCCTGAGCACTGCATAGTCTTTCAGTTAGTCTTTCATTGGCATTCTCCAGGGGTTTTGTCAACACTCCTCCTTATTCAACGTATTTGTTATCCTATTTCTCTCCGTTAAGTTTGCAAAGATAAGTTTATTTTCATTCAACATAGTCGATACCGAAATATTTGAAGTCTTCCACCTGCCCAATTCTACTCTGTAAGGCTTATTTATCCCTTCTATTTCGAATCAACCTGAGTACTTCATTTTTTATTTTATACTTTTTGAATTTAACCTTTTACCGTAGTCTTAAAATTCACTGAATCTATATTGTTCGATCATCTGCAAACCCCTTCCCATTTTAAACGGTGCCCCTTCGCCTGCCTCTTCCTTTCACTGCCACTCCGTCACGCTTGCACTACCCTGATTCTTCCCTCCCATTGAACTAACTGTATGTGTTATTTCTTCGGAATCTTTCGGTGTTTTGGTCCCACTGTTGTCGCTTGGCCAGTGGTAGGATGTCTTGCATTTTCAGTTTCATACAGGTCTCGACAATCCCGCTGCCTCTAATGGACTGACCTACGAAATTTCCAGGATTCTCATTATACAAGATATTCACCGTGACATTTCATGATAAATATAACTATGGCCATTCCATTTCTTTGAACGACGGTGTGTCATGGTGGAAGCATCACTTAATTGGACGCTCTAGTTGCTATTACAGTCGCCTCTGGTGGAATAGTAACAGAAACTTCGCGGAAAACCTTGGTTAGCCAAAAATTTTAATTCGTCTGGAATATAGCCCCAAGAAAAAATCAAATACTTTAATTTTCCACAGGAAAGAATTTATTTCTTTTGATCAGTTTCGCCATACAAAGTTTTTTGCTGCACAAATTAGTCTTTGATTCTTGCTTTACAATTGGATTCTCACAAAGTATCGGCCCTCAACCATCTCTCAAATTCTCACCATGCCCGGAATAGGTAGTTTTCACCAAGACGGACCCTCGATTCTCCAGTTGGTTCAACTCTCAATGCAACTGGAAGTCGCAAGCCGTGCCGAGAATCCATGGGGACGCTGCTTTCTATTGAATGTCGCCGAAATGCAGGGGCAGTTATTCCCAAATGCCATCGACAAAAATCTATAGGGGATGGATATCATTCGCTTAGAATTAGAATGATAAATGAAAAATGGGTGCAGAGATAAACGTAGCACTGCCCCGCAGATCTGCTCCGATGATCGCGTCTCCAGACATTGCGCCGTGTCAAGGTCCCGTTGACAATCAGTGTATCCACATATTGTGGGTGAGAATATGCAAGAGAAAGGATTGCAGATATTATTCTACTAGCCTATTTTGATTTTCTTTAATTCTTCAGTGGTGTGTGAGTTCATTTTTTGGTGCGATCTCACCCCACACACATACATTAACTCGACAGAAGAAATCCAAAAATAAAGTTTTTTGATTGTAGAGTGGGTCTTTAAAATAAGTGAGGAAGAGAAGTAAAAAGTCAATGCGTCAATTGATTTTGGAAAGGGTTAGTTTCTCTTACGCGAGACATACGTGTCACGTCGCTCGCTTTTTTATTTACTTCGTAACGGCGATGAATTTCGGGTATGCGACCGAGACACGCGACGATGTCACCCGGAGATCTCTCGGTGCCGTTCAATCATATGGGAACATGAGTGAATGTTGAGGCTAGGACTTGCATACACTTCACGCCGTCTCTTAGCCTTACATACGAGCATGGTTGCCTTGCGGCGAAATGTAACGATAATCGTAATCATAAGCATAGGGGTCCTTCAGGCGATATTAAGATGCAAGGCGTGTGGCTTCGGACCAACCATACATACGAGAACAAATTAAGCATTGATATTAGGTAAACCTCGGTAAATTTACTCATTTTCACTCATGTATTCCTTATTGCTGCCGACTTTGATGATTCGTTCTCAAAACTCTTAATAATTATTTGGACATTTACACGCCTTTTTACATGCTTCCAGGTACTGCTTTACCCTGGATTTCCTGTTCCTAACACTTCTAGGTAATATTCCTTAATGTGAGAACCTCTTTGGAGATATACACTGCAGAAATTTCTCGGCTTAGCTGTACTGATTGTCACTATTTACCTCATTATTTCCAACATAAATGGGAGAGTAAAAATGAAAATATTTGAACCTACCAGTGACTGTAAACATTTGAAATGAATGAGGAGATAATGAATTTCACTTCTGTTCCAGTTCGAATGAATATACACTCCCTCCACCTCCAACACCTCCCTTTCAACCCCGCCCCCAGACCTTCCCTGCACCTCAGTCGGCGAGGTCACAACCCTTCCCCTTTCTCCCCTTTCCCACCTGACCCCATTCTTCCCTTCGTACTCTTAGCGAACTGAGCGATTCCAGAGTGTCTCATAAATAAGTCATAGCTCACTGGACTCCCTCCTTGCCCTCCCCAACCCTCGAGCTCCTCTCCCCTTCGTAAACCAAAACGGATCATCCCAAATAGTAGTCATTTGTCTTACTCTCTATCCTTTTGTTGGTTATTCTGAGAATAACTAGTTGCATGGGATATCAAACTTATTAATGAAAACTTTGTTGCAATTTTCCACAGTTAAAACTTTATTGCCGACCATGGTTTCGATACACTGTATCATCTTCAGGTGTTCAGACCTGTCAGACCATGATCATGTCAGACCAGTTCAGATCATGTTCAGACCTGAAGATGATACAGTGTATCGAAACCATGGTCGGCAATAAAGTTTTAACTGTGGAAAATTGCAGCAAAGTTTTCATTATGTCTCGATTCCACAATATCACGCCTGATTCTTCACTTTTCGTATCAAACTTATTGTTCTGTAATCCTCACATGTTGTAGCCTTTAACTTTTCGGAATAGGAACTATTACTGATCTCACAAAGTCTTCTGGCTAGATTATATATATATATACATATATATCCATATATATACATACATATATATATATATATATATATATATATATATATATATATATATATATATATATATATATATATATATATATATATATATATATACATATATACACACACAGACACACACACACATTCAAACACGAAATCCCGCCATACGGCGAATAAATATTCATTGAAATAGAAATAGAGATAAAGACATGGGAATGGAACACACATAAAGAACGAACACAATACAGGTGGGGAAGGCAGATTTGCGCAGATCACAAATGTAAATAAATATATTTTCCTCGACCGGGACTTGAACACCGGATATATATTTACATCTGTGATCTGCTCACATCGGCCATCCCCACCTCTCTTGAGTTGGTCCTTTATGTGTGTTCCTTTCCCATTTCCTTATCTCTATTTCTATGTGAATGAATACATACATACATATATATATATATATATATATATATATATATATATATATATATATATATATATATTCAAACACCAAAATCCCGCCACACGGCGAACAAATATTATTCTCACACATAGAAATAGATATATAAGGAAAGGGGATAGGAAAACAAATAAAAGAAAAACACAGGAAAGGTGGGGATGGCGGATTTGAGCAGGTCATAATTGTAAAAATATTCCCTTATCCGGGATTTGAACCACGGGCCTTCCACTTGCCGGACGGATGCTCTACCACCTAAGCTAATAAGGAAACCAGATTTACGCTCCCTAACGCCATCTCTCGGGTAACAACTATCGGAGCACTTTGGCGCTTTATAAGATCGCAGATGTCAGTGTAAATCTGGTTTCCTTATTAGCTTAGGTGGTAGAACATCCGCCCGGCAAGTGGAAGGCCCGTGGTTCAAATCCCGGATAAAGACATATTTTTACATTTGTGACCTGCTCAAATCCGCCATTACCACCTTTACTGTGTTTGTCTTGTATGTGTTTTCCTATCCCCTTTCCTTATATATCTATTTCTATGTGTGAGAATAATATATATATATATATATATTATTCCCATGGGAGGGGTATATATATATATATATATACCCCTCCCATGGACTTCAACCTTGTCGTGGTGGAAGGGCTTGTGTGTTCCGATGACCCCTAGAGCTGTGCTGGCGGGAGTAATCATAATTACTCCTGCAAGGGTCACCCATGCCAGATAGGTCGAAGGTTAGGAGCCAGACGAAAGGTAGTCTACGCAGCGTCTGTTCCTCATGTAGAGGCGGCTGCAATGGCGTCTGACCCCTGTGGGGCGGCCATTAAGTGATGGTGTCACGTTAAAAACACCATTGAGGAAGGCAACGGGAAACCACCTCAATTATGATTCCCAAGATTATAATGATGGGCACTATAGGTAATATGAGTCCTGGCAACTACGGGACTCGGCCCAAGAGGCCATGTGTCGTGCCCGGCAGCGGGAGAGGCAAGGCCTCCGCGGTCGTCATCCCACGAAACCCTTGCAGCGGAGAAATAATTGCAGCGGGACAGAAGACTCCGAAGAAGGCGAAAGTAGTTAGAATAGGAACCTGGAACGTCAGGACAATGTTGAGGAGAGGCAAATTAGAAAATATTAAGCGAGAGATAGAAAGCAGTAATATAGATGTTTTAGGTCTCTGCGAGGTGAGATGGAAGGATAGCGGGGATTACTGGAGTGACAATTATAGAGTGATATACAGCGGCGGGGACGAGAGCAAACGAGGGGTTGCCGTAATTTTAAATAAAGGGGTAGGAAGAAGCGTAGTTAACATAGAGCAAGCGACAGATAGAATTTTACTCGTAGAGATTAAAGCAGAGCCGACGAATTTGTTCATTGTTCAGGTATACATGCCACAGAGCAACCACAAGGAGGAAAAAGTCGATAGGATGTATGATGAGTTAGAGGACATCATCACGAGTGTTCCTGCAGGGAACATTTGATAGTGATTGGGGATTGGAATGCGACGGTAGGCGAAGGAAGAGATGGTGGTGAGGTGGGGGACTATGGGTTAGGCACGAGGAATGAACGCGGGGAGAAAGCAATTGAATTCTGCAGGAGACAGGGGTTAGTCATCACTAACACATGGTTTAGACACCACAAAAGGCGTAGGTATACAGGGAAAATGCCAGGTGACTCAGAAAGGTATCAGTTAGATTATATTATGGTTAGGCACAGGTTTAGGAACAGTGTGATAAATTCGCACAGTTTCTCAGGAGCGGATGCAGACTCTGACCACAATTTAGTTGTTATGAAATGTAATGTTCGTTTCAAGAAGATAAGGCAAGGGAGGCGGGTTAGGAAATGGAATTTAGAATCCCTAAATGGATTAACGAGGAAGGAGTAGCAGCTGGCTGTAGAGAATATGCTGGATGACGGTAAAGAACTGAGTACTATCGAAGAAAAATGGGAAGGTATCAAGCAAGGGATATTGCAAGCCGCTAAAGACACTATAGGAACCGTTTAACGGGAAAAGGATAAGGAAACCATGGGTAACGTATGAGATGATTGCCAAGATGGATGAGAGAAGAAGATGGAAACATGTAAGTACAGAGTTAGGCAAAATGAAGTACCAAGATTTTAACAATACATTGAGAAGGGCCACAAATAAAGCAAAAGAAGAATGGTGGAAAACGCAATGCGAGGATATGGAAAATTTACAGAATAAGAGTGAAGTTGGTGGCCTAAACAGCCAGGTTAAGTTGTTATCGGTAAGTAAGAAGGCAAGATCTGTGCTAACAATGAAAGATAAGTGGGGTAAGATAATAGTTGAACCAGGAAAAATCGAAGAGACATGGAAGGAATATATGGAAACACTGTATGGTAAAGAACATAGGCCAACAAGGTTAGACATAGAAAAGGAACATGACCTAGAAGTAGATAGCTTAGGTCCAAGCATACTCGACGATGAAATAGAAAGGGCATTAAAGGAGATGAAAGCAAAAAGGGCTGTGGGTGTGGACAATATTCCGGTAGAACTGTTGCAATGTTTAGGAAAAATTGGGAAGAAGAACCACCTATATGGACCTATTCGTAGCATCTATGAGGAAGGAATCTGGCCGGAAGATTTTGTGAGATCGGTGTTAGTTCCTGTTCCAAAAAAGGCAAAGTCTATATCATGTGAGGAATACAGAACTAAAAGTTTGCTATCCTACGCAGTTGTTATTCTCAGGATCATCAACAAAAGGATAGAGAGTAAGGCAAATGACTACTTAGGGGATGATCAGTTTGGGTTTAGGAAAGGAAGTGGTACGCGTGATGCCATTGCAGTAATGAGATCACTAATTGAGAGGAATATAGAATACAATCAGGATGTTATTGCCTGTTTTGTAGATTTCGAAAAAGCGTTTGATAGAGTGAATTGGGAAAAATTAATACGTGTATTGCAGAAAATAGGAATGGATTGGAGGGACAGGAGACTGATCCGCAACCTGTACATGTCTCAGACTGCTCAGGTGCGAGTGGGGAACGGAGAGTCCCGAAGGGCAGTGTTAGGGAGAGGTGTAAGGCAAGGTTGCCCATTGTCACCGGTACTGTTCAACGTGTATGTAGAATAAATGATTAAAGAGGCATGGGAAGAACTGGAGGTAGGAATAAAATTCGGTGGGGAATTCGTATAATCGGTTAGGTTTGCTGATGACCAAGCATTAGTTGCTCAGTCAGCCAAGGGGTTGCAAGCATTGCTGAGTGAATTGGAGGTTCAGTGCGATAAATATGGAATGAGAATCAATATTAATAAAACAAAGGTTATGCGATTTTCCAGAGAGAAAAGGCTTTGCTAAATATTAAAATAGGCGGGGAAAAAATAGAGCAGATAGAACAGTTTACATATCTCGGAAGTGTTTTGGACCAATACGGTCAAAGTGGTAGGGACGTAAGGAGAAGAATTGCGCAAGGCAAGGAGGCTTTCTCAAGGAGGAGGGAGTTGATGACGGGGACGTTGAGTAGGGATGATAAGACAAGACTCGTAAAAACTGTGATATGGAGCGTAGCTATGTACGGCGCGGAAACGTGGTCACTGAAGCAGGAGGATAGACGTAGATTGGAGGCTTTTGAAATGTGAGTGTGGAGAAGGATGGAGAAGGTGGAATGGACCGAAAGGCAAACAAATGAGGAAGTACTAGAGATGGTGGGTGAGGAGAGGGGTTTCTTGAGAGAAATTTTTTGGAGGCAGGAAAAATGGATGAAAGGCGTATTGAGCGGTAGTGGAATGTTGAAGGAGGTAATGGAGGGGAGAATGTTGGGCAAACGAGGAAAGGGTAGGAACAGGATAGGGATGTTGGATGGGATGAAGGGAGGAACGAAGTACACAGAGATGGAGAGGGACCTGATGTAGAGTAGGTTACTTGATTGGGTTTTGTTTGGAGTTACTAAATATTTATTTGATAGTTTTGTCCATCCAAAAACCTACTCTAACCGGTAGATTACCTAATAAAATAAAATGTAAATGGAATTAACACTAGTAGACAAAGACAAAAACACAGAAACACTTATAAAAGAGAAACTCACTCACTCGTAGCAGGTGGAAACTTTTTGTTATCTCGGAAGTGTTTTGGACCGAACATGCTCAAATTAGTAGGGACGTAAGGAGAAGAAGTGCGCTAGGCAAGGAGGCTTTCTCAAGGAGGAGGGAGTTTATGATGGGGACGTTGTGTAGGGATGTTTAGAAATACTCGTTTAAACTGTGATATGGAGTGGCGCGGAAACGTGGTCGCTGAAGCAGAAGGATAGACGTAAATTGGAGGCTTTTGAAATGTGGGTTTGGAGAAGAATGGAGAAGTTGATGTGGAGGACCGAAAGGTAAACAAATGAGGAATTACTGGAGATGGTGGGTGAGGAGAGGTGTTTCTTTGGAGAGATCTTAAGGAAGCAGCGAAGGTGGATGAGTAATATATTAAGGGATTTTGGGATGTTGAAGGCTAATGTTCGTAAAGGGGGGGATTATTGCAAGTTACCACTTAACTCGATTCTAAGCGCTTCACTTTACTCTGCCTATGTAGATATACTCTTAGGATTGAAAGTGCTGGCATGCAATTAGATGAGGAATACAAGATAAAGATATAGTAAATAATGTTTTATTATCTGATAACCAAATTTCTTGTTTTTAATGCTAAGTGACAATTATTTTATTTCACTTATATCGATATTTCCGTGTTTAATTCCAAAAAACTTGTTTTATACTCGATAGCAAAAAATCTCCAAAAACTCGAAAAGTTTTTCCTGGCAATCACAGTTTTAAATATCGTATTCATATATGTATTTCTAGGTGGACATTTTCTGAGCTTAGGATGAGTTAGATTTTTAGATTATTTTTTTAAGTTAGATTTGTTTCCACTTCTACTAATATCTGACTCCAACTTAAACATACGACGATAAGCTTTATGTGCAACCACATGCACTGAATTCGAAGCGGGGCGTGAGGACGCAAGGTAATCCAAGGGGCATGGACCTTGGAGGAGGACGGTAACGATGCATTCATGAATGTGAAAAATATAATAATTTTCTTTCTGGTGGTCTACCGGTTAAAGCGAGGTTCGGACGGATCGTAAAGACTAAAATACCTGCATGTGTCCCGGACACTTCCTCTTGGGTGCAATGACGACGTATTTCCAGAAATTACTTTACGTTTTGAAAGAAAATATGAAATATAAATTCGAAAGGAACACTTTAAAACAATTTTCTACGAACTCATAATTTAAATTGAGGCACTAATAATTATGATACACAACCTTTTCAGTTTCGTCTCAGAAGAAATCTGACACCTTATATTTCAACCACCTTTTTGACACCAGCATGAATCATTGTGTTACTGTCAAAGCGCGGTCTTGCAAGAGAGATCCGCTGTTATCTTAAATCGGCGATTTCCACGAATTCCTTCGTTGATTTTCACCGTCAGTTCATCTGTCACAAGACTAGGCCGACTACTGCGGTCCACGCCATGAATATTGTTGTTGTGGCCACCCTTAAACTAAATGCACCGCGGCCTCACTCCACCTTCACTCATTATTCCGTCCCTAAGCTCACTTTATAAAGTTGCTAATGAATTTAAATTGGCTCGTGTTAGTTTTTGCCAGTAAAAACTTAAATACAGATCGCACTTCACAACTTTTTGGGATTTTCTATTGTAGCGCACATTTTAACAATTCGCAATGTGAGCAGAGTATAGAAGAACCACAGTCTGCACACACAATACTACAGCAGGATGCGTGCTGAGGAGCACATGGACGTTTAGACACAAAGATGGTGGTTACCTACTCACCGCCATGCCGGGCCGAAACGTGAGTTACTTTCTTGACAGCCCTCTTTCGTGTTTCCGTCTTGGAGTCATCATCCCGTTCACCTGCCTTCGCTCCATCCGCATCCTCTTCCGCCCTGGTCCTTTCCGCATGCTCCTTCTATCACGGCCTTTCACATCCGAACACCACTCGTAGCATTTCCGCGGTCCTCTTGGGATGCCACCCACCGCAGTTCCTGCTCTCGCACCCATACGTAAAATTTCGCCGTTAGTCCGCCTGTTTGAATATATTTTCTTTGCCCCTTTCCACACCCACGCGTTCAAAAGCCTCCAATACATGCTTTGATCTTGGTGCACCAGAGACGAGATTTCGGTAACAGATGAAACCTTGCTCCGTTTAAGCTTTTACTAATCTTCTCTTTACTCTTATAGGGACAGAAAACTTAGTTTTCGTAACTTTTAAAACCTTGGTAAGCAACTGAAATCGCACCTGAAGGAGTCATGATTTAAATTACGAGGTGAGTGGACTAGGAGAACTTGAAAGAGGGCGACATTTCGAAAACTCGTCTGTGAATATCAAATCCGTAACGTCAATGACACTATCTTCGTCTATAAGAAACTATGGGAACCGTTACCGGGAAAAAGAAAAGGAAACCGTGGGTAACGGATGATATGATTGCAAAGATGAATTAGAAAATAAGATTGAAGAATGTAAGCACAGAGTTAGGTAAAATAAAGTACAAAGAGTTAAACAATAATTTGAGAAGGGCCACAAATAAAGTAAAGGAAGAATGGTGGAAAACGCAATGCGAGGATATGGAAAGTTTACAGAGGAAGGGTGAAATTGGTGCCCTATACAGAAAGGTTAAGTTATTATCGGGAAGAAAGAAGGCAAGATCTGTGATAACAGTTAAAGATAAGTTGGATAAGATAATAGTTACGTACAGGTTAGGGATTGCGCGAGGATGTGTATGCATATATATATTTATGTATGTACATAAATGTATGTAGGTGTATATATGTATATATATACATACATATAAGAATATATATATGTATAGAAATATATATGTGTTTCTATGTATATGTATATTTTTTTCTTACAGGTTCCACCCACCTTTCCTCACCTATTTGATAACCCCAACCCCCTCATCCCTTATCCTTCCCTCATGGTGCTACACCCCCTGCCACATAACTTTTTGGGTGGCTCGCAGGGTATTTATGTAGATGTAGACAGTTGAACGAGAAAATATCCTAGAGAGATGGAAGGAACATATAGAAACACTGTATGGTAAAGAACTTAGGCCGACAAGGTTAGGCATAGAAAAGGGACATGACGTAGAAGAAGACAGCTTTCGTCCAGGCACACTCAACGGTGAAATAGAAAGGGCATTAAGGAGATGAAAGCAAATAAGGCCGTGGGGGTGGACAGCATTCCAGTGGAACTGTAGAAATGTTTAGGAAAATGTGGGAAGAAGGCCGTATATGGACTGATTCGTAGCATCTATGAGGAAGGAATCTGGCCGGAGGATTTTGTGAAATCAGTGTTAGTTCCTATTCCAAAAAAGGTCAAGCCTACATCATGTGAGGATTACAGAACAATGAGTTTGATATCTCACACAGCTAAAGTTATTCTCAGGATCATCAACAAAAGGATTGAGAGCAAAGCAAATGACTACTTAGGGGATGATCAGTTTGGGTTTAGGAAAGGAAGAGGTACGCGTGATGCCATTGCAGTAATGAAATCACTAATTGAGAGGAATATAGAATACAATCAAGACATTTTTGCCTGTTTTGTGGATTTCGAAAAAGCGTTTGTTAGAGGGAATTGGGAAAAATTAATGTTTGTAATGCAGAAAATAGGAATGGATTGGAGGGACAGGAGACTGATCCGCAACCTGTACATGTCTCACACTGCTCAGGTGCATGTGGGGAACGGAGATTCCGAATGGGCAGTGTAGGGAAGAGGTGTATGGCAGGGTTGCCCATTGTCACTGGTACTGTTCAACGTATATGTGGAGGAAAATGATTAAAGAGGCATGGGAAGAACTGGAGGTAGGAATGAAAGTCGGAGGGGAATTCATAAAATCGGTTAGGTTTGCTGATGACCAAGCATTAGTTTGCTCAGTCAGCCAAGGGGTTGCAAGCATTGCTGAGTGAATTGGAGGTTCGGTGCGATAGATATGGGATCAGAATCAATTTTAATAAAACAAAGGTTATGCGATTTTTTTATAAAGAGAAAGGCTAAGCTAAACATTAAAATGGGGGGCAAAAACTAGAGCAGGTAGAGCAGTTTACTTACCTCGAATGTGTTTTGGACCAACACGGTCAAAGTGGTAGAGACGTAAGGAGAAGAATTGCGCTAGACAAGGAGGCTTTCTCAAGGAGGAGGGAGTTAATGACGGTGACGTTGAGTAGGGATGTTAAGACAAGACTCGTAAAAACTCTGATATGGAGCGTAGCTATGTACGGCGCGGAAACGTGGTCGCTGAAGCAGGAGGGTAGACGTAAATTGGAGGCTTTTGAAATTTGGGTGTGGAGAAGAATGGAAGTACTAGAGATGGTGAATGAGGAGAGGGGTTTTTTGAGAGAAATTTTTTGGAGGCAGGAAAAATGGATGAAAGGCGTATTGAGCGGTAGTGGAATGCTGAAGAAGGTAATAGAGGAGAGAATGTTGGGCAACCGAGGAAAGGGTAGGAACAGGATAGGGATGTTGGATGGGATGAAGGGAGGAACGAAGTACACCGAGATGAAGAGGGACCTGATGTAAATTAGGTTGCTGGATTCGGTTTTGTTTGGAGTTACAAAATGTTTATTTGATAGTTGTGTCCATCCAAAAACCTACCTTTACCGGTAGATTACCTAAAAAAATATACATACACACACAAACATTCAAATACGAAATCCGGTGTTCAAGTCCCGGTCGAGGAAGATATTTTTACATTCGTGATCTGCTCACATCCGCCATCCCCACCTTTCTTGTGTTCGTCCTTTATATGTGTTCATTTACCATTTTCCTTATCTCTATTTCAATGTGAATGAATATTTATTCGCCATACGGCGGTATTTCGTGTTTGAATGTGTATTTGGCCAATGTGGCTCGTCTCTTCTTCTGGCTAAGCGTGCCATGAAACGCACCGTTCCTATCCTGTATGATGTTGTATGCTTGCTAATGTACTGTCTATTCTCCTCTTGTGTTTGTCAATTTCTCCTTTGGTGGGTGTAAAAGCTCCCTAACGCCATCTTCTGTTTAATGAATTGGAGCCACTTTGGCGCTTTATAAGATCGCAGATTTCAAATGTGAAGGTACGCTCCCTCGATAGCTCAGGTGGTTAGAGCATTCCGCCCGGTAAGTGGAGAGATCCGGTGTTCAAGTCCCGGGCGAGGAAGATATTTTTACATTCGTGATCTGCTCACATCCGCCATTCCCACCTCTCTTGTGTTCGTCCTTTAAATGTGTTTCCTTTACCATTTTCCTTATCTCTATTTCAATGTGAATGAATATTTATTCGCCATATGGCGGTATTTCGTGTTTAAATATGTATAGATAGATAGTTCCCCCCTTTTCCTTTCTTTTCCCCTCTTTTCCCCCATTTCCCCTTCTCCTTCATACCACTGCTTTCGGGCCCTCCTCTGCCTCAGTTCTGTTCCTAATTCCTCTTGAGAAAGGTGGTTGGACCACCGAAAATTCGAGAACCAGTGAGTTTTCCCCTCTTTTGTGTGTTTTGGTTTCTGTGTTTGTTATGACTATTAGTGAATTTACATTACACGTTTGAGGGTTTTCCAAAAAAGTGTAGATAGTAGTATATATATATATATATATATATATATATATATATATATATATATATATATATATATATATATATATTCATTCAAACAGAAATAGGTATAAGGAAAGGGGATAGGAAAACACATAAAAGGCGAAGACAGGAAATGTGGGGGAAGGCGGTTTTTGAGCAGATCACGAAAGTAAAAATATTTCCCTATCCGGGATTTGAACCACGGACCTTCCACTTTCCGGGCGGATGCTCTACCAGTTGAGCTAATAGGGAAACCCGATTTATCTTGAGATCTGCGATCTTATAAAGCGCCAAAGTGCTCCGATAGATGTTGCCCGAGAGATGGCGTTATGGAGCTGTTTCACCCACCAAAGGAGAAATAGACGGGACACAAGAAGGGGAAAGGATAGTAGAAAAGCATTCATACGATATTGTAAAGGATAGGAACGGTGCGTTTCATGGCACGCATAGCCAGAAGAAGAGACGAGCCACATAGGCCAAACACATATTCAAACTTGAAAATCCCGCCATACGGCGCACAAATATTCATTCAAACAGAAATAGGTATAAGGAAAGGGGATAGGAAAACACATAAAAGGCGAAGATAGGACATGTGGGGAAGGCGGTTTTTGAGCAGATCACGAAAGTAAAAATATTTCCCTATCCGGGATTTGAACCACGGACTTTCCACTTTCCGGGCGGATGCTCTACCAGTTGAGCTAATAGGGAAACCCGACTTACCTTGAGATCTGCGATCTTATAAGGCGCCAAAGTGCTCCGATAGATGTTGCCCGAGAGATGGCGTTATGGAGCTATTTCACCCACCAAAGGAGAAATAGACGGGACACAAGAAGGGGAAAGGATAGTAGAAAAGAATTCATACGATATTGTAAAGGATAGGAACGGTGCGTTTCATGGCACGCATAGCCAGAAGAAGAGACGAGCCACATAGGCCAAACACATATTCAAACTTGAAAATCCCGCCATACGGCGCACAAATATTCATTCAAACAGAAATAGGTATAAGGAAAGGGGATAGGAAAACACATAAAAGGCGAAGACAGGGACATGTGGGAGAAGGCGGTTTTTTTGAGCAGATCACGAAAGTAAATATAAATATGTCATATCCGGGATATAATATAGGGACATATTTTTACTTTCGTGATCTGCTCAAAAACCGCCTTCCCCACATGTCCTGTCTTCGCCTTTTATGTGTTTTCCTATTCCCCTTTCCTTATACCTATTTCTGTTTGAATGAATATTTGTGCGCCGTATGGCGGGATTTTCAAGTTTGAATATATATATATATATATATATATATATATATATATATATATATATATATATATATATATATATAAACTTGGAAAAGACGCTCTCTGGCGACGCACAAACAAACAAACACTAACACAAAAAACACCACACACATAGAAACATAAATGAAGGACACTTACATTGGATATTTACGTTTCGACGGCACGGCTGTCGTCATCTGAATTCTGATGACGACGGCCGTGCCGTCGAAACGTAAATATCAAATGTAAGTGTCCTTCTTTTATGTTTCTATGTGTGTGGTGTTTTTTGTGTTAGTGTTTGTGTGTTTATATATATATATATATATATATATATATATATATATATATATATATATATATATATATATAGTGCCCATCATTATATTCTTGGGAATCATAATTGAGGTGGTTTCCCGTTGCCTAGAAAAGGAACATGACGTAGAAGAAGATAGCTTAGGTCCAGGCATACTCGACGATGACATAGAAAGGGCATTAAAGGAGATGAAAGCAAATAAAGCAGTGGGGGTGGACAATATTCCTGTAGAAATGTTGAAATGGTCAGGGAAAGGTGGAAGAAGGACATATATGGACTGATTCGTAGTATCTATGAGGATGGAATCTAGCCGAAAGATTTTGTGAGATCGGTGTTAGTTCCTATTCCAAAAAAGGCAAACGCTTCGTCATATGAGGATAACAGAACAATAAGTTTGATATCCCACGCAGATAAAGTTAATCTCAGGATGATCAACAAAAGGATAGAGAGTAAGGCAAATGATTATTTAGGGGATGATCAGTTTGGGTTCAGGAAAGGAAGAGGTACGCGTGATGCCATTGCAGTAATGAGATCACTAGTCAAGAGGAATATAGAATAAAATCAGGACGTTTTTGCCTGTTTTGTAGATTTCGAAAAAGCGCTTGATAGAGTGAATTGGAAAAAATTAATGCGTGTATTGCAGAAAATAGGAATGGATTGGAGGGACAGGAGACTGATCCGCAACCTGTACATGTCTCAGACTGCTCAGGTGCGAGTGGGGAACGGAGAGTCCGGATGGGCAGTGTTAAGAAGAGGTGTAAGGCAGGGTTTCCCATTGTCACCGGTACTGTTCAACGTATATGTAGAGGAAATGATTAAAGAGGCATGGGAAGAACTGGAGGTAGGAATGAAAGTCGGAGGGGAATTCGTAAAATCGGTTAGGTTTGATTGGATGACCAAGCATTAGTTGCTCAGCCAGCCAAGGGGTTGCAAGCATTGTTGAGTTAATTGGAGGTTCAGTGCGATAACTATGGGTTGAGAATCAATATTAATAAAACAAAGGTTATGCGATTTTTTATAAAGAAAAAGGCTAAGCTAAATATTAAAATAGGCGGGGAAAAAATAGAGCAGGTAGAACAGTTTACATATCTCGGAAGTGTTTTGGACCTACACGGTCAAACTGGTAGGGACGTAAGGAGAAGAATTGCCCTAGGCAAGGAGGCTTTCTCAAGGAGGAGGGAGTTGATGACGGGGACGTTGAGTAGGGATGTTAAGACAAGACTCGTAAAAACTCTGATATGGAGCGTAGCTATGTACGGCGCGGAAACGTGGTCGCTGAAGCAGGAGGATAGACGTAGATTGGAGGCTTTTGAAATGTGGGTATGGAGAAGAATGGAGAAGGTGAAATGGACCGAAAGGAAAACAAATGAGGAAATACTAGAAATGGTGGGGGAGGATTGGAGTTTGTTGAGAGAAATCCTATGTAGGCAGGAAAAATGGATGAAAGGCGTATTGAGCGGTAGTGGAATGTTGAAGAGGGTAATAGAGGGGAGAACGTTGGGCAAGCGAGGTAAGGGTAGGAACAGGATAGGGATGTTGGACGGGATGAAGGGAGGAAGGAAGTACACCGAGATGAAGAGGGACCTGATATAAATTAGTTTGCTAGGTGGGGAGTCACAAAATGCTCATATGATAGTTTTGTCCATCCAAAAACCTACCTTAACCGGTAGATTACCTAATAATTATATATATATATATATATATACTTAGGTATACATGGAAAATGCCAGGTGACTCAGAAAGGTATCAGTTAGATTTATTATGGTTAGGCACAGGTTTAGGACAAGTGTGATAAATTCGCACAGTTTCCCAGGAGCGGACGCGGACTCTGACCACAATTTAGTTGTTATGAAATGTAATGTTCGTTTCCAGAAGATAAGGCAAGGGCGGCGGGTAAAAAAATGGAATTTAGAAGCAGGAAATGAATTAACGAAGAAGGAGTATCAGGAGGCTGTAGAGCAAATGATGGACGACGGTAAAGAACTGAGTGCTATCGAAGAAAATGGGAATGTATCTAGAAAGGGATATTGGAAGCCGCTAAAGACACTATAGGAACCGTTAACGGGAAAAGGATAAGGAAACCATGGGTAACGGATGAGATGATTGCAAAGATGGACGAGAGAAGAAGATGGAAAAATGTAAACACAGAGTTAGGCAAAATGAAGTACAAAGAGTTAAACAATAAATTGAGAAGGGCCACAAATAAAGCAAAAGAAGAATGGTGGAAAACGCAATGCGAGGATATGGAAAGTCTACAGAAGAAGGGTGAAATTGGTTCTCTATACAGCAAGGTTAAGTTATTATCGGGAAGTAAGAAGGCAAGATCTGTGCTAACAGTTAAAGATAAATGGGGTAAGATAATAGTTGAACCAGGAAAAATCCAAGAGAGATGGAAGGAATATATAGAAGCACTGTATGGTAAAGAACTTAGGCCGACAAGGTTAGACATAGAAAAGGAACATGAGGTAGAAGAAGATAGCTTAGGTCCAGGCATACTCGACGATGAAATAGAAAGGGCATTAAAGGAGATGAAAGCGAACAAGGCTGTGGGGGTGGACAATATTCCTGTAAAAATGTTGAAATGGTTACGGAAAGGTGGTATGAAGGCCATATATGGACTGATTCGTAGTATCTATGAGGAAGGAATCTGGCCGGAAGATTTTGTGAGATCGGTGTTAGTTCCTATTCCAAAAAAGGCAAAGGCTTCGTCATGTGAGGATTACAGAACAATAAATTTGATATCCCACGCAGCTAAAGTTATTCTCAGGATCATCAACAAAAGGATAGAGAGTTAGGCAAAGGATTACTTAGTGGATGATCAGTTTGGGTTCAGGAAAGGAAGAGGTACGCGTGATGCCATTGCAGTAATGAGATCACTAGTCGAGTGAAATATAGAATACAATCAGGACGTTTTTGCCTGTTTTGTAGATTTCGAAAAAGCGTTTGATAGAGTGAATTGGGAAAAATTAATGCGTGTATTGCAGAAAATAGGAATGGATTGGAAGGACAGGAGACTGATCCGCAACCTGTACATGTCTCAGACTACTTAGGTGCGAGTGGGGAACGGAGAGTCCGGATGGGCAGTGTTAAGAAGAGGTGTAAGGCAGGGTTGCCCATTGTCACCGGTACTGTTCAACGTATATGTAGAGGAAATGATTAAAGAGGCATGGGAAGAACTGGAGGTAGGAATGAAAGTCGGAGGGGAATTCGTAAAATCGGTTAGGTTTGCTGATGACCAAGCAAAAGGTGCTCAGTCAGCCAAGGGGTTGCAAGCATTGCTGAGTGAATTGGAGGTTCAGTGCGATAAATATGGGATGAGAATCAATATTAATAAAACAAAGGTTATGCGATTTTCTAGGAAGAAAAAGGCTAAGCTAAATATTAAAATAGGCGGGGAAAGAATAGAGGAGGTAGAGCAGTTTACATATCTCGGAAGTGTTTTGGACCAACACGGTCAAAGTGGTAGGGACGTAAGGAGAAGAATTGCGCAAGGCAAGGAGGTTTTCTCAAGGAGGAGGGAGTTGATGACGGGGACGTTGAGTAGGGATGATAAGACAAGACTCGTAAAAACTGTGATATGGAGCGTAGCTATGTACGGCGCGGAAACGTGGTCGCTGAAGCAGGAGGATAGACGTAGATTGGAGGCTTTTGAAATGTGGGTATGGAGAAGAATGGAGAAGGTGAAATGGACCGAAAGGAAAACAAATGAGGAAGTACTAGAAATGGTGGGGGAGGAGAGGGGTTTGCCGAGAGAAATCCTATGGAGGCAGGAAAAATGGATGCAAGGCGTATTGAGCGGTAGTGGAATGTTGAAGAGGGTAATAGAGGGGAGAATATTGGGCAAGCGTGGTAAGGGTAGGAACAGGATAGGGATGTTGGACGGGATGAAGGGAGGAAAGAATACACCGAGATGAAGAGGGACCTGATATAGATTAGTTTGCTAGGTGGGGAGTTACAAAATGTTTATTTGATAGTTGTGTCCATCCAAAAACCTACCTTAACCGGTAGATTACCTAATAATATATATACTACCTTGATCAAAAGTTTCCCGGAATTTATTCAGAAAATTAAAAATACAAGTTTATTCATCTAAATCTATATTGTCCCCTTCAATGTAATCCCCATCGACTGCAACACACGTATGCCAGCGCTTGATCCAATCCTCGAAACATTTTTTATATTCGGTTTTCGGTATGTCCATCAGTGCTTCCGGGGATTTTTCCATTACTTCCTCTCGGCTGCTAAAACGCGTTCCCCGTAATCGTTTTTTAACTCGATTGAACAAAAAGAATTCACAGGGAGCCAAATCAGGTGAATTCGGTGGCTGTTGGATTGTATTTGTTGCATTTTTCGTCAAAAAATTACGAATAATGATAGCACTGTGCGACGGTCTCGACGCACTGTGCGACGATTTCTGGTCTCTTTCGGCGAATTTCTTCACGCAAACGTGTCATAACGCCCAAATAATACTCTTTGTTTACTGTCTGGCATTCTGGGGAAAATTCATGATGCACTACACCGTTGTAATGCATGAAAACCGTCAGCATTGCCTTCTTTTTTGACTGAAAACGACGTGGTTTTTTAGGTCTCGGCTCTTTTGGTGAACGCCATTCACTTGCCTGATGTCTGGATTGCGTGTCGTACTCATAAACCCACGTCTCGTCTCCAGTAATGATCCTTTTGATGAATGTGGGATCGGATTCAGCCTCGCAAATCATGTCTTTTGCGACGTCAACACGGTCTCTTTTTTGCATGAAATTGAGGTCTTTTGGCACCAACTTTGCTGCTACACGACGGAAACCCAAATCATTAACCACAATGTCTTGGGCGGATCCATAGGCAATGTTCAAATCCTCCGCTATTTCTCTGATGGTTAATTTGCGGTTATTGACCAATATTTCATTTACTTTATCAATTTTTTCACCGACTTTCGATGTCGATGGTCTGCCACTGCGTTCATCATCTTCGATTGACTCACGACCACTTCTGAACCGCTCGTGCCACTGGTAAACGACCGTTTTTTTAGAGAATCGTTGCCGAAACACTTTTCCAACATTTCCACCGTCCGTGTGCCACTAAATCCGTTTTTTACCCGAAATTTAATACAAGTTCGTTGTTGCAAATTTAAATCCATTTCTTCAATTGTAAAAAATCGCCAACACACACAGAGATAGATGTACTCTTGGCTACGTAACTTTTGCAAATGTCAAGTTATGACACTAAGATTTAAAGGGAATATCAACAACAGATGTACCAATTTAACAAAAAAAAACAGAACTTAAATCGGAACGATGGGAGCGCCACACGGTGGTTATTCCGGGAACTTTTTGTTCAAAGTAGTATGTATATGTATATATATATATATATATATATATATATATATATATATATAGGGTTTTATATCTGGATAGGGTTTTGATTGGAGTTACAAAATATTTATTTGATAGTTTTGTCCATCCAAAAACTTACCCTAACCGGTAGATTACCTAATAATAATATGCGGGTCGCGGTGGTCTAGCGGGAAGAGCGTTGGAATGCTGGCCAGAGGGTCCCGGGTTCGATTCCCGGGCAAGGCACTTTGGGCACCTGCAGCTCCACCCAAGCTAGTTGATTTTTCGGGTAACCATAACCGGCACAGGGAAAGGAACTGGCCCCCCTACCCTGATGTGTGAATATTCACACGCCGTCTGGCTTGATACATGGGTGAGCTCTACCATCACCTACTAAACCGGCCTTCGGGTTGATGACTGTGTTTATGGTTTATATATATATATATATATAGACATATATATATATATATATATATATTGTTACATTCGTGATCTGCTCTTTTTTGCCTTCCCCACCTCTCCTGTATTCGTCCTCTATGTGTTCATTTCCCCTTTTCTTATGTCTATTTCTATGTGTAAATAGAAATTTGTTCGCTGGAAGGCGGATTTTCGTTTTTGAATGTATATTTGGCCAATGAGGCTCGTCTCTACTTTTGGATATGCGTGCCAAGAAACGCCTTCTTCCTGTGATCCATCCTCTATGATGCTGAATGCTTGCCAACCCACCGTCCTTTTTTGTCTCTATTTTCTATTTTCCTTTTGGTGGGTGAATCAGCTCCTTAACGACATCTCTTGGCCAAAGCTTTAGTGCACCTGGCTGCTTAAAAACATCGCAGATCTCAGAATTATTTAGGTTTCCTTAATATCTTAAGTGGTAGAGAAGTGGTCGGCAAGTGGAAGGTCCGGTGTTCAAATCGCGGTTGAGGAAATATTTTAAAATTCGTGATTAGTCGCCTTCCACACCTCTTCTGTTTTCGTCCTCTATGTGTGTTCCTATCCCCCTTTCCTTATATCTATTTCTATGTGTAAATGAATATTTTTTCGCCGTTTGGTGGAATTTCGTGTTTGAAGTATATATATATATATATATATATATATATATATATATAGATGATTTCTTCGAAGTAACACGGTAGAGTTGAATAAAAAACTTAGTCAGTAACACACAGCACGATAACAAATAAAAGAAACACTCACAATAATTTCTTGATAATTTCGACGGACTCGAGCTCCGTCTTTTTCGGAAGATAAGATATGACTGAGGAAAAGGGTACGTGGTGCAGAGAGGGTAGGGGACGAGGGAGAGGGGAAAAAACAGGTAGTGGGGGAGGGGTGAAGGAGGAGGTTATGGAGGGAGAAAGGGAGGCCAGAGGGGAGCGGAGATGGAATAAGGAGGATTCGGAAATAGTAACAAGCGACACAGAAAACTAACAATTCATCAACAGATACCACAACCATGACCAAGGTATCAACTCACCAAGTCATCATAAGGGCTTGACAAGTCAAAACCCAGGACAAGGATGACAAAATGTATGCGGATGAATAAATTGTCCCACCACCTCGCAAGAAACCAATCCACCTCCATCCACCCCAGCCCCATCCCCCATTTGTAAACGACATTGAGACCCGGATGTTGATAGGCTTTACACAGCCATATAAATGCCAATTCCATTGTTTTTAATTTTATAGGGTTATCGGAGGGGGGAAGGGATGCCAGCACGGAAACATTGTAACAGTGGTTGAACGGGGTAATGTGGTGGGAGGCATGTTTTGGGATGGGAAGACCCGCGGACGGGGAAGAGGGATTACATGAGGCGCGATGATTGTTCACCCTGAGGTTCAGGGGTGTAGAGCACTGGCCTATATAAAATGCCGGGCAGAGTTTGCAAGTCAGAAGATATATTACATTCTGAGATGTGCATAAGGAGTGGAGGAAGGGCGGGAGAGAGTATAACGGTGGGATGGAGAGGGGTGGAGTGGTGAAAATAGGACAAGTTTTGCATCTTGCCCGCAAGCACGGAGTGGGTGTGATTCTGGGGGTGTGATGGGATTTGGAAAGAGGATTGGTGGATTTGAGGAGATCTGATAGTTTGGCGGGCCGTTTGAAGGTAACAGAAGGGCATTTAGGAAGAAGGTTGGAAGAAACGTTGTGATTTTTGAGGATGGTGTACAGGTCTTTGAGGATGAATATAAAGGACTGGATGCCAGGGAAGTAGGTGGTGCATTCTGAGAGAGGCTTGGAGTCTGTGGTTGAGGGAGGATTGGGGGTGTAGGATTGTTTTAGGATTTTTTTGTGAAGGAGAGAATCTGGGTATCCCCATTGGAGGAGAGAATGGTGAAGGTTGTTGAGGTATTTGTTGAAGGATTCGGGATGATTGCAAATGCGGTGCCCGCGGATGGAGAGGGAGTAAGGGAGGGAGCGTTTGGTGTGGTAGGGGTGGCAGCTGTTAAAATGAAGGTATTGTTGTTTGTTAGTAGGTTTACTATGTACGGAGGTTAGAAATTTGTTGTTAGTTAGGGAAATATTTACATCAACGAAAATGATCTGTGATGATGAGATGTTGGAAGTGAAAGAAAGAAATGAGGAATCATTTAGTTGGGAGATGAAGGAATTGAGGGAGTCTATGTTATGTGGCCAAAGTAGAAAGATGTCATCAATGTACCGAAGCCACAGAAGGGGTTTTAGAGAGTAACTGGAAAGGAACTTCTCTTCAAGGACACCGAGGTGGAGGTTAGCGTATGACGGGCTGCATCTACCTCCCATGGCACAGCCCTTGATTTGGAGGTAAAAATTGTCATCAAAAGAAAAAGAGTTACGGGTGAGGATGATGTTAGAAAGGTCAATGATAAAATTGGTGCTTGAAGTTTGAGGGCTAGGGCGTTTGGAGAGGAAGTGGCGTAGGGAAGCAAGGCCTTCTTCGTGAGGAATGGAGGTGTATAGGGATGTGACGTCAATTGTGGCCATAATGATCTTGGTGTCAGAAGGGAGGGAACTTGAGTGGAGCAGATTGAGGAAGTGGTAGGTATCTTTGACATAGGAGGGTAACGAGTGAACTAAAGGTTGGAGATAGTGGTCGACGAAGGCGGAAATTCTTTCGGTCGGGGAGTTGCGGGAGGAGACTATAGGCCGCCCTGGGTTTTCGGGTTTGTGGATCTTGGGGAGGATATAGAAGTGGGGGGTGTTTGGATGGGAAGGTGAAAGGAGGGAGATTGTTACTATATCCGCATCCTCCTTATTCCATCTCCGCTCCCCTCTGGCCTCCCTCTCCCCCTCCATAACCTCAAGATATTATTGTGAGTGTTCTTTTTATGTGTTCTCGTGCTGTGTCTCTGCTTTAATCTCTACGAGTAAAATTCTATTAATATCTTGCTCTATGCTGACTACGCTTCTTCCTACCAGTTTATTTAAAATTACGGCCACCCCTTGTTGGCTTTCGTCCCCGCCGCTGTATATCATTCTATAATTGTCACTCCAGTAATCCCCGCTATCCTTCCATCTCACCTCGCAGAGACCTAAAACATCTATATTACCTCTTTCCATCTCTCGCTTAATATTTTCTAATTTGCCTCTCCTCAACATTGTCCAGGTTCCTATTCTAACTACTTTCGCCTTCCTCTGCGTCTTATGTTCTGCTGCTGTTATTTCTCCCTCGCATGGGTTCGTGGAACCTCGCGACGCGGAAGCCTTGCCTACCCCGCTGCCGGGTACGACACACGGCCCCTTTGGCCAAGTCCCGCAGTTGCCAGGACTCAATTTCTCTATGCTGTCCATCATTATTTTCTTGGGAATGATAGTTGAGGTGGTTTCCCGTTGCCTTCCTCAACAGTGTTTTTAACGTGACACCATCACTTAATGGCCGCCCCACTGGGGTCAGACGCCTTTGCAGCCGCCTCACTGAGGAACAGACGCTGCGTGGATACCTTTCGTCTGTCTCCTAACCTTCGACCTATCTTTCATGGGTGATCCTACCAGGAGCAATTATTAGTACCCCCGCCAGCACAGCTCTAGGGGTCATGGGAACGCACAAGCCCTTCCATCACGACAAGGTTTTAGTTCATTGGAAGTATATATATATATATATATATATATATATATATATATATATATATATATATATATAAAATATATCGATACACACGCATTAATACATGGGTACATGTATATGATAGACATAGTAATCAACCCGAAGGTCGGTTTTGTAGGTGATGGTAGAGTTCACCCATTACTATGCCCGACGACATCGAACGACGCCGGTTCCTTTCCCTTGTTCCCTGGAAGATTGGGCAATCGAAAAATCACATAGCTTGGGCGGAGGCGACGGTGAGAGGCAGTAGGTATACTGGAAAGGGATCTAGTGGTGACAGTTGAGGGCGAGACATTTCCGTTCATTCGAGAGGAAAAACATTTTTTTTAAGATTAACCGAAATGAAAATGGCCCACTTCGACCTTTCCTGTAGGTGCCCAAGGCCGCTTTCTTCGGAGTAAGAGCAGTACTAGGTCAATGTTACGGCGATGCTCAGGACAGAAAATTTTTATCATAATATTAAAAAATTTAGGTAGGAATTAGAGAGTTTTTGGAGTTTTGTTAATGTGCAAGGAAAGCAGGAATTACTGGAGTTATAGTTGTAGAGTAATACATGTATGCTGTGGGTGAGATGAGATCCAACGAGGAATTGCCATAATATTAAAAGAAGAGGTAGGAAGAGATGTAGTCAACACAGATCAAACAACGGATAGCATACTACCATTAGACATAAAAGCAGATCATCTCCATGTAAAAGATCGAATCAACCGTAGCCAAGACTATGCTAGAGATCCCCGAAGACACCTCCCAGGGCGCGTTCCAGCCATCACAGAGTCACTGGAAAAAATGTGTAGAGGTTCAAAGACATTAATTTGGCGAACTTTAAGGGTTTGTGTAAATATGTTGAATGACTCACTTTAAAAAATAATAATTCCATTACTTATGGAACGCATCCTGTTGTAAAGTTATGGAAATGGAGGAAACAGTAAAAATTTGTGCTAATACTCATCGCCATATCCCCTTGAGGCGGCATGTAGAATATTTTGTAAATGCCGTTACAAATGAGGATTGCTTAAATCAAAACCTACTCGAAGGCTACATTCAAAGAAAAATTAAACCGAATCAGGCAATTTTTTTGTGAATTTCATATGTATTTCTCTCAGAATTCAAATGCATTGAATTCGGTATTCTATTTTACTTCACCGATCACGGAGTTGCGACGTGAAAAAGGGAAAGTTCAGAGGGAAAGGTCGAAGGTACGTGGGAGTATTATGTGGATTGTAGGGAGATATTTAGTATGTCTAACCTCCTGCTTCAGTGACCACGTTTCCGCATCATACATAGCTACGCTCCATATCAGAGTTTTTACGAGTCTTGTCTTAACATCCCTACTCAACGTCCCCGTCATCAACTCCCTCCACCTTGAGAAAGCCTCCTTGCCTAGCGCATTTCTTCTCCTTACATCCCTACAACTTTGACCGTATTGGTCCAAAACACTTCCGAGATATCTAAACTGCTCCACCTGCACTATTTTTTCCCCGCCTTTTTAAATATTTAGCTTAGCCTTTTTCTTTCTGGAAAATCGCATAACCTTTGTTTTATTAATATTGATTCTCATCCCATATTTATCGCACTGAACCTCCAATTCACTCAGCAATGCTTGCAACCCCTTGGCTGACTGAGCAACTAATGCTTGGTCATCAGCAAACCTAACCGATTTTACGAATTCCCCTCCGACTTTCATTCCTACCTCCAGTTCTTCCCATGCCTCTTTAATCATCTCCTCTAAATATACGTTGAACAGTACCGGTGACAATGGGCAACCCTGCCTTACACCTCTTCTTAACACTGACCATCCGGACTCTCCGTTCCCCACTCGCATCTGAGCAGTCTGAGACATGAACAGATTGCGGATCAGTCTCCTGTCCCTCCAATCCATTCCTATTTTCTTCAATACACGCATTAATTTTTCCCAATTCACTCTATCAAACGCTTTTTGAAATCTACAAAACAGGCAAAAACGTCCTGATTGTATTCTATATTCCTCTCGTTTAGTGATCTCATTACTGCAATGGCGTTACGTGTACCTCTTCCTTTCCTAAACCCAAACTGATCATCCCCTACGTAATCATTTGCCTTACTCTCTATCATTTTGTTGATGATCCTGAGAATAACTTAACTGCGTGGGATATCAAACTTAATGTTCTGTAATCCTCATATGACGTAGCCTTTGCCTTTTTTGGAATAGGAACGAACACCGATCTCACAAAATCTTCCGGCCAGATTCTTTCCTCATAGATGCTACGAATAAGTCCATATAGGTCCTTCTTCCCAATTTTTCCTAAACATTGCAACAGTTCTACCGGAATGTTGTCCACCCCCACGGCCTTATTTGCGTTCATCTCCTTTAATGCCCTTTCTATTTCATTGTCGAGTATGCTTGGACCTAAGCTATCTTCTTCTAGGTCATGTTCCTTTTCTATGTCTAACCTTGTCGGCCTATGTTCTTTACCATACAGTGTTTCAATATATTGCTTCCATCTCTCTTGGATTTTTCCTGGTTCAACTATTACCTTACCTAACTTATCTTTAACTGTTAGCACAGATCTTGCCTTCTTACTTCCCGATAATAACTTAGCCCTGCTGTAAAGAGCACCAATTTCACCTTTCTTCTGTAAACTTTCCATATCCTCGCATTGCGTTTTCCACCATTCTGCTTTTGCTTTATTTGTGGGTCTTCTCAATTTATTGTTTAACTCTTTGTACTTCATTTTGCCTAACTCTGTGTTTACATTTTTCCATCTTCTTCTCTCATCCATCTTTGCAATCATCTCATTCGTTACCCATGGTTTCCTTATCCTTTTCCCGTTAACGGTTCCTATAGTGTCTTTAGCGGCTTCCAAAATCCTTTCCTTGATACATTCCCATTTTTCTTCGATTGTAATGAGTTCTTTACCGTCGTCCATCATATTCTCTACAGCCTGCTGATACTCCTTCCTTGTTAATCCATTTAATATTTTTACGTTCCATTTCCTAACACGCTGCCCTTGCCTTATCTTCTTGAAACGGACGTTGCGTTTCATAACAACTAAAATGTGGTCAGAGTCCGCATCCGCTCCTGGGAAACTGTGCGAATTTATCACACTGATCCTAAATCTGTGCCTAACCATAATATAATTTAACTGATATCTTCTGAGTCACATGGCATTTTCCATTTATACCTACGCCTTTTGTGATGTCTAAACCATGTGTTGGTGACGACTAACCCTTGTCTCTTGCAGAATTCAATCGCTTTCTCCTCGTTTTCATTCCTCGTGCCTAACCCATAGGCCCTCAAATCACCACCCTCTCTTCGTTCGCCTTCCGTCGCATTCCAATCCCCCATCACTATCAAATGTTTCCCTGCAGGAACACACGCGATGATATCCTCTAATTCATCGTACATCCTATCGACTTCTTCCTCCTTATGGTTGCTCGGTGGTATGTATACCTGTACAATGACCAAGTTCGTCGGCTCTGCTTTAATCTCTACGAGTAAAATTCTACCAGTATCTTGCTAAATGCTGACTAACCTTCTTGCTACCCCTTCATTTAATATTACGGCAACCCCTCGTTGGCTCTCGTCCCCGCCGCTTTATATCACTCTATAATTGTCACTCCAGTAATCCCCGCTATCCTTCCATCTCACCTCGCAGAGACCTAAAACATCTATATTACCTCTTTCCATCTCTCGCTTAATATATTCTAATTTTCCTGTCCTCAACATTGTCCTTACGTTCCATATTCCTATTCTATCTACTTTCGTCTTCTTCTGCGTCTTCTGTCCTTTTGCTGTTATTTCTCCCTCGCAAGGATTTCGTGGGATGACGACCGCGGAAGCCTTGCTTCCCCCGCTGCCGGGCACGACACACGGCCCCTTGGGCCGAGTCGCGCAGTTGCCAGGACTCAATTTCTGTTTTTCGTCCTTCATATTTTCTTGCGAATGATAATTGAGGTGGTTTCCCGTTGCCTTCCTAAATAGTGTTATTAACGTGACACCATCACTTAATGGCCGCCCCACTGGGGTCAGACGCCTTTGCAGCCGCCTCACTGAGGAACAGACGCTGCGTGAACTACTTTTCGTCTGGCCTACCCTATCTGGCATGGGTGACCCTACCAGGAGCAATTTTATTTACTCCCGCCAGCACAGCTCTACGCGTCATCGGAACACACAAGCCCTTCCACCACGACAAGTTTTTAGTCCATGTGAGGGATATATATATATATATATATATATATATATATATGTATATATATATATATATATATATATATATATATATATATATATATATATATATATATATATATATATATATATATTAGAGTGGTATAAAACTACTCGGGTTCAGGGGATTCTAAATTTTTCTGAAAAATTGGTCTCAGTGTTCTCTATGTGGTGGAAGAGCGTGTCACGAAAAAAAATGGAATCGACGATCGAACATCTTTACGCGGATATTAAATGTTAGGTTAAACTGGATTTATATATATTGAGAAGACTAGCAAAATGATTCGCGTGGCTTACACAGCCACTGCTTTCTCCCACTTACAACTTTCGAGGCGGTTGAATGTCTATACTATAAGCATGGTAGGGAAAAGGTTCACGACGAACTACTCTCTGGGCGGCCGTCAACCAATAAAAACTTCCAAAATTTGGCTCGTGTTTGACATTTGTTGTGCTCTGACCGTCGATTTAGTATCAAACGGATTTCCATCGAACTAAACTTGTCATCTATTTTTGTGTTTCTCATAGTCACTAAAGATTTAGCGATGAGGAAATGTTGCGGTATGCTCGTGCCCAAGGTGATTCCGAGCTACGAGTCCGCGAATTCCTTGTCAAACACCAGGTGCTAACACTGCTCCCCTTGCCCTAAAGTCCTTATGTCACCCAAGCGGACTTCTTTTTGTCCCCTTGAATTGAGGCAACTCCGTTTTTTCGTCCATAGAAGAGATTCAATCAGCCATGACGAAGATTTTGAGAGAGATCCCCAAGACGCCTTCCAGGACGCGTTCCTGTCATGGCAGAGTCGCTGGAAAATAGTATGTTCAGAGGCCCAAGGGCAGTATTTCGAAGAATTTTAAGTCTTTGGGCCAATTTTTTCAATAAATTAATTTTAAAAAATAATTGCATTACTTTTGGAATTTACCCTGTATAAAAATAGAGGGAGTTATGCCTGCAAAATATTTTCGAAAGTGTATACCCCTTTTTAAAAGTTTTATTTCATCATCACACGAGTGACTGATTTGTATTTTTCCCATCGTTTATGTTGCAGCGTTAGAGTGACATACTTATCCGTAGCAAGTAAGGCTCTGTCGTTTTAAAATATTCAGGAAGGCGCGTTTCCGTCATCGCTGAATTCCTTGAACGTGACGTAAAATTGACAGATAGGACGCTTAATGCCTTGAAATTCACGCGAAACGCCATCTGCGGCTCATCCATTTCGTCATTTCTTTATTTTACCATTGTTGTGTATCTCGGACCCAGTCTTTTAGCGATTATTTTTACGCACAGGGCGTTAATGAGCACATATGTAAATAAAGTTGCAGCATGATGACCAGTTCTCTCTTGATTATACCTGGATAAAATCATATGCTAAAGAAAAACACTTTCACACGTTAAACGTATTTTAGAGTTAAGGGAATGTTAACATTCCATTTTAGTGAGTTTTTTTAAATCCCTGTCCTTGCTGAATCACATTCTCTCATCGTTATCGTCAGATTCACATAATAAATTCAAAATTCTTAATCCGTTTGCATTTACATATTTTTCAAATTTTCAATAATTTCTCATTTTGGAATACAAGGATACATATGAAGTTTATGATTTATTGGACATCACACGATGGTGCCTGTAATCTTCACACCCCGGGTCACACACTCTCCAGGTGGTTCGAAAAATATAAATGAGATGTAGATAGATGAGGACCTTTGAATTTCTTTTGTAGAGACAGAAAGAGTCGGCCGAGTCCCTCCTCGTCCATATGCTGAGCGGTGTAATCTCTTAATGCTGGAAATATCTCCTGGAGGGTGGGTGGGTCCCCCCCCCGCGTGACCCGCCTTCAGCACGCAGTAAGCAACCTGACATCAGGGATTGAAAATACATTCCTCCAGAATTATCCACCGGAGGTTAAATCCGTCCTGCACGTCTATTCGTTAGGTTAGTTTAGTGACGTGCTCATTAGGAGTTAACTGATGGTCATCCATCAGAAAAAAGAAACAAGGTGTGCCTTTAATGTGCCAAAGACGAGATCACCTTGGAATACTCATGGAAAATCTCATAGCGTATCCTCGTAATTCTCCTATTACCTGTGCGTAAAATATGCGATTTTCCTTGGTACCACGATTCTCGAGCTATAATTTAGACCACAATTATCGTTGGAGTGGTAATTATAATATTTTATTGAACAAAAAATTATCGACTGATCCCGTGTATATTTTGAGAGAATATCCCTAAGACACTTCAGTTAAGAATATTTACCGACAATAACTGGGAATAAGAAATGGGAAGACAAACGAGAAAGGTTTAGAAAATATACTTGAGCTAATAGTGTAGTTCACGTATCGAGGCAGTGTTTTTAAAGCCAGGTCATCGAGGAGGCAGCTAAAAGGTACTGGGGATGTAGAACTGGATATGTAAATGGGCAGGTAGAACTGGAGATGTAAATTATTAAACAAGTTCTGTCCAAAAAGTAGTATGACTTATTTTATCCCGGATGAACGGACGGGCGGTGATTTATCTGGCTGGGTTTGAGGAAGGGGAGTTTCAGGAAAGGCTGGAGGCCAATGGCAGTTGACTCTAAGCCTTTGGGGATTACGGATCGTTCGTTTGCGAAACCTCTATAATTAGATCTCGTTATTTTCCGTCGTGAACCATTTATTGGAACAACACTACGCCATTTAATTCGTTGCGAAACTGAGGAAAACCGGGAAAGAGACTCATCACATGCTTAAGGCAACTTAAGGTGATAACGCCATATTTCTGTTTATTTTTAAATGACGAAAGTTGTTTCGGGAGAGTAAAGAAGATGGCGAAGAAGGACGCCCTTCGACCTCAAACGAGGGGCGAAAATTTTGTAATACGATAGCGAAGGCCCCGTTGGACAGGGATCGCAGGTTAAGTGTTCACGTGATTTCTGATGAAATTGGTCTCCCTAAAAGTGATGTCCAGCGATTTGAGACCGAAAACGTGACGTGAGACAGGTGTGGTCGGCGTTGATGCTGCGAGTATTCTTGGACGAACAGAATGAAACTCGCACGCAGATCTACCAGGAACTTCTCGACCATATGAGAGAGGATCCAAATTTTTTAGACGATGGCCCACCAGACTTCTTCCTCTTCTTCCGCCTCAAATTCGTGCTGAAAGCGTTCCGGACGCCTTCCAGGAGGCGTAAGAGGCGTTGAAAACCAGCGGACAAGGGTATGCGGACGCAAAAGGGTTCCACTTTGAAGAATTTTGAATGAATGTATCAATTCCGGCAATATATTTTTTAAATCGACTCAGTCCTACTACTTCTGGGACAGACTTCGTAAATGAATAATAGCAAGTTCAGTAGATACTCGGTATGTAGCAATAGTTATCAGGGAGAGTCCAAAACCTAATTTCAATGAATGCGGTGTCACCCTCGTGGTGTTCGCCGCCCTTCACCATCCGCTCACCTCTCCCGACGCACCCTCGGATCGCCGCCGCCACCGCCGACACTCGTCTCCGTCAGACGCGATTCGGAAGCAGGGATCGGTCACTATTATTTCGTATCCTATCCTGCGATGCAATGCCGCCTTCTTCTTTTTCGTCTCCACATCCCGATTCATGCACGCTAGCTTAAAGCAGCAGAGGCGACGGTGTGTCAGTGCAGCGTGAATTTCGACGTGATAAAAACAGGCGAGGTGGACGGGCGGTTGTTCGCTCGCACCGCGTCCGCCGTCATGATACCGCGGAAGGTGGATGCGTGGTCTAGCATCGCTTTGGTCTCTGTCCAAATGCTGCGGGAGTTCGTCGGGAGGGATTCTCCCGTCGCAGGGTGACCTTCTTCCCTCCCATCGACCTCAACGCACACGAGGGCCTCCCCTCCGGTGGTTTTGCCCTCGCAATCGGATTACGTAAGCGACTACAGCGGTGGAAGGAACGTCAAAGGAGAACAGAGCGTCTCGTTTTTGTAATCCCCGCGCCCCCCCTTGAGCGGTCGCCGCGATGATCCGTCGGGCGTCCGGCCCTTGCTGCTCCGGTCGGTCCGACTATCCCCGACCTCCAGGCGCGGACGGGAGGTCATCGTCCGCGGAATTAGGGCCCCACAGGAGGCCCTTGACCCGCGTGTGCGTGGTGGTGGCTCCAAGGACGGATGAGAATATTAAAAAATGAAAGGAAGAGTGTTTTTAGAAAAGCGAAAATCCACTGGCTTTGGTATTTAAGGCTAAGGGTTGCCGTCGGTAGACTTTTCTTCTCAATTTTTATTGGTAGAATATAAAAAAACAGGGAAATAATACTCGAAAGGAATTAGAACTGAGACTCTTATACCGGAACACGCACGTTCTGCTCTCCTTCTGCGGTTATTCAAGAGCCAGTAAAAAAATACACTCTTGGATTTTGAGGTCTACCCATGAGTGCATTTCTTTTTGCAAATGATGAAGGAAGCGGTGCGCGTTGATGAATAAAGAGTTATCCTGCATAACCACAGCTTATGCATAATTTTGAATAAAGTATTATCATATTAAAGGCTACCAAGGCAAGTTAATATTTTTATATGTTCTTTATTAGGCGCTGTGTGTTTGGCTTAATGAGAAAATGATGAAATTCCTTTTTTCAGATGGGGCGAGCAAATGAGTGGGAATGAAGCGTGTTGGTGCCGGAATGGCGTTACATATTCCTCCAGTCTTGCCTGCGAATGTAAAAGGAGAACTCATTCATTCGAGGGTTAATCACCGTTCACGCATGCAAATTTAATTTGAGCGAAATTCGTTAATTTTGTTGGTATGCATTGGAAAACGAATGTTTCGCGTGCATGTGTGATAATAAATCCAGCTGCCAACTGAGCCGCCGATCGCCGTCCGACGAGAGCAAATTGTCGAAAGTGCGTCCTGTTCCTCTATTCTTTCTGAAGTTATATGAATGGAGATTATTTATAAAAAGTGCTCGCCTACGTTGCTTTTGTTTCTGGACCAATATATGTCACAATGGGTATGCGGAATTTTGCACATTATGTTTGGAGTGCCCGTTAAAAGACATGTTGACTGGTTGTCTAATCTTGTTGTCGTCCTTTGGGCTAATTGATTCGCTCTCTGAACTACAAGGTTTTACTGTCTTTCTCGGGGGGAGAATTTATACGATCGAGCAGTACGCTTTTAACAACTTGGCAGTACGGACTCTTTCATGGACGCTGAACATCTCCCATTTTTTCCATTCAAATAGCTGCGGACACTTAACGTTCACTTCATAATAACCGGCGTCTGATGCTTCTAGTTTGAACTCAGCATCATCTTTATTAACCTAATCTTGTATGATCCTTTTCAATGAATAATAAATAACCACATTTTTTTATTCACTCCACCTGCATTTATTTGTATGTCTTTCATCCAGCAATAAGTGGTCAATTAATACAAATGAGTTTTTGAATAATTTAATATTGATACGGAAAGAACAGGATACGGATTAAACAGCGGATTCTTTGCGAAGATTAATTTGTCTGAAGTTAGAGAAGGATTAAAATCAACATTTATCAAAAAAACGTGGTCACCCATTTGATTTTCCCACCGTCCATCTAACTATTCAATTAAACAGCCATTCAATTTCGGAATGACCAGGGTGAAGTTTTACTTTGCCTTCTTGGTGGTGAAAGAGCAATGGGTTGCGTTTCATTTCTTATTAATTTCTTTATAAAACTAATCACTGCAAACATATTCTTAAGGCTTACTTTAATCCGGTTACTCTGGAATATTAAGTATACAACAGGAATTTTCACTAATCTGCTGATCGTAAATTTTTTAATCGCCCTATTTACTGTGCATAATTATCGTATCAAGTTATATTGAAGGATTCATTTGTAATGTAAGTGTATTCAATCGCTGGTTTGACTATCGCACCAGTGGAATCTGCTGCAATTTGCAACAATCCTACAAAGACAATAGATTTCACAAGCGATAAGTAACGCAATGCATTGAAACTTCGCCATAATTCTACAGGGGGAATAGGGAAAGTCTGTTCTTATTTATAACGCAGCTAGATGATGTTTCCCCTGTTTAAAAGGGGTGAGAAAATTTCAAGGGAAGGTGAACCCAGGGCTCTGGCCACTGAAGGATGTATACATAATGAGTATTTGACGGTTGACTCCCGCTGCCATTTTGAAAGAAGATCGTCGGAGAACGCGATTGGAAGTACCGGAAATTCCATTTCACGACACATACGCGTTGGTAACAGAAAAATTGCACATAAAACACGTCTGCGCGCGGTGAAGACCGAAACACCTTACATCTAAGTACATAATACCCATAAGCCGCTGCTGGGGCGTGTGACGGGGGGTTACGTCACCACCCGTAGAAGAAAATAAAACCACTTGCAAAATCAACAGATTCATGCAAATCTACACCCACTGAGGCAAATGTGAAGCTCATGCGAAAACATTTTATAAAACTTTTACTCTCGTCTTCCCTTGCAAATCGAATGCCTTTAATGATTCAATGTTGACTTTGGTTTCTTACCATCATGATTCCCGATTGTCCGGGGAATGAACAAATATTTGTATCTATCTGTACTGGAGTCTATCTCCGTTATTTAATCATTGTGGTCCGATCTACCCAAATAGTATGGAACCATAATAATTTCTTTAGTGTCGTCGTTACACTTGTTTGTCCTAAACTTATCTAAGTTTTCTTAAGTCTTCTTCTCCTCGCATCTCCAGTGGATCCCAGCATAATTCCCTCAAAAGTCCCATCACACTCGTCTTCTTATTTTAATATATTTTTAACAAGTTTGGCGGATTTTCTCTGGACTTTATCTAATTATTTTTGCCAAACATTCTCCCAAGGATCCCAAATGCTTGCGGCATATCCCAAATGAGATCTAACTAGAGCAAAGTCTCTTTTACCCTCTCATTACATTTCCTCAAAAACCATTTAATGAAGCCGAGATCCTTTAAAACGGATCCGCGTACCGGTCCTGTATTGCCCTGATATAGGCTCCCCATGACAGGCGTTGTGTTAAAACTACCCCAAATATTTAACTAGATCGGCCGTAGTTAGCAGTGAACACTCTACGAGGCGTGTTCATAAAGAAAGGCCCGTTTGGTCACATGAAGAAATATACTCATATGAAACACATTTTATTGGCACTTTTAGTTAGCTACAAACCTACTTCACTTATCTACATAATCGTTGTTCACTTCTAAGCATTTTTCGTACCGCTGCACCAGCTTCTTTAACCCCTCTGCATAGAAACTCGCCGCCTGAGGGTTGAACCAATCGACAACGCCATTCTTGAGTTCCTCTTCGGTTTCGAAACGTTGTCCACCGAACCACTGTTTCAAGTGCAAGAAGAGGAAGTAGTCGCTGGGTGTAAGGTCAGGACTGTACGGTGGGTGGTTTAAAGAGTTCCCAACGACCCAAAACTCTCGTCCACTGGACATTCTTTGCTCTTTGTGGTGGTCGGTGAGCATTTTCGGTGCCCACCTTGCACGCAATGTGTGGTATCCGAGGTTTTCCGTAACAATATTGTAGACAGTAGTGCGTCCAAGTTGAGGAAATTGTTCAGCCAGGCCACTAATTGTCAATCGACGATCACATCGCAGTTTTTGTTTGACTTGCGAAACAATTTCATCGGTCAGAATACTGGACCTACCACTTCGCTCTTCGTCATGGACATTTGTTCGTCCATTTTTAAAATCACAGCACCATTGTCTAACCTTTCCTTCACTCATAACTGTAGGTTTATAAACTAGGCATGATTCCCGAAAAAATTTCAGCAGCCGACAATCCTTTTGCATAAAAGAATCGTATGACAGAACGCACTTCTCAGCTGGCGGGATCAACGATTGTCGCGGACATTGTTGTTTTCATGCACGGACAAGCAAACGATTTCTGAAACAAATCATATGCTGCCATAGCTTCTCAATGAATCAGTAGATGGCGCTGCAGGAGCAAAACTGTGTTCTGAAGCGCCAATATTTAAATATAAGCAAACGGTACTTACTTTAGGAATATGCCTCGTATTTCATAATTTAGGTCCTGTTCGCAACTTTTTTAGTTCAAAAATTTTAAAACTGCTTATTTGTCTGTAAGAAGCACTAATCCTTATTACTTGTACCAATTTGATATCATGTCTAAGGCTCTAAAGAGTAGGTCGTAATCTAATGTGCTTCTTATTTCCCTGTATACCACCTTGTCGTCGGCAAATAGTCTGAGATTGTCAATAACGTGTGCACTTACGTCATTAATATAATAATAATGATCAAGAATAGAAGCAGCCCTATTACACTTTCCTGGGGGACGCCCGAAGTTACATGTACACGTATATCTACATAACATCTATATAAATACCCTGCGAGCCACCAAAAAAGGTGTGTGGCAGGGGATGTAGCATATCCGTTGGGCACAACCCGTCGATTACTGCTATTTGTTTGCGATTTGACAAGAAGTCTCTAATCCAATTTATTATTTTCTGATTGTTACGATAGCATTTAAGTTTGTGTAACAATTTATTGTGTGGTACTTTATCGAAGGATTTCTTGAAATCTAGAAATGCTGCATCAACTTGTTTGTTGTTTTCTCCCGATCTAAGTATATCGTGAATGAAAAGACCTAATTGTGTTTCGCACGATCTGCTCATCCTAAATCCGTGCTTATTGTGGCTTAGTATCATCCCACTACCAAGAAATCTCTAAATATTATTGACAATAATGTGTTCTAATATTTTACAAGAGATAGATATGAAAGAAAAGGGTCGATAATTGGTTGGTTTCTCCCTATGGCCACTTTTATATTGGCTAGTATTCGGTCGCGAGGTACTGAGCCATCTTCTATTGATTTGAGGAGAACAAAATCTGAAATCTTCTGCTAATTCCCACATTATTCTGGCAAATCATTCTTCTTGACCGTTGTGCTTCGTTTGCCTTGATACTTCGGAGCTGATGTTCTATTCGTTTCTAAATCAGTTTTATGTCGCCCATGTGTTCCCCGGGTGGGTGTGGAAGCTCACTGGGTTCACCCAATCTATTAGGCCTGTCGCTTCTGCAAATGGTGAAACCGCTTGGTAAAACTTCATTATTTGCTACATCTTCTATTAGCCAACTCTCCGTCCCAACTACTATGTCCGCCTTTGCACTAACAAAAATATTGACGTTTTTATAAATCAAACCACTTTGCTTTTCCACATAAACTTTTTATTCTCACGACCCAAGTTTCGTTATAGCATAACATCATCAGGTAAAAATACAAGTCAAGTACAGCATATATGCATACATATCTCTGGGCGGAGGAGAAGAGGAGGCAGCAAAGAAAGGATTGGTTGAGCTAGGAAGAGGGGGGCTAAAAGTCTATGGCTTGAGGCGGAGGATTGGTAATATTGGTAACACTTTTGTGTAGGAGTTCAACATGGTCCTTCGTGTGACATAACATGTGGCTAAAATTAGTTGTATTGTAAAAGGCTGGTCTCACTTTTCCCGTCGGGAGGATTCTTTGTACATTTAACGAGAAGTGGCCAAGAAAAGGGAATCTCCGCCACTGTGGCTGGTTTTCTGTATATGTGGGTGAACTGTATATGGATAACTTTGCTTTACGGGATAGTTTCTTACGGTAAAGTTTATCAATTAAATCTTCTCTACATCCATTGTTCACTGGAATTTGTCTAATGATCTTTAGTTCTTTAAGAGTGTTTTCTTTGGGCAAGGGGATAGAACATACTCTGTGTATCATGGCGTGAAAGGCCGATAATTTTTGAGCGAAATAGTGCCTGTGAATGTGTGCCTGTGCCATGGTCTGTATAACACTGTTTTCTGAAAATGGAAAAATCAAATCTATTGTTTTTAATGGTAATATTCAAGTCTAGAAAGTTGAGGGATCCATCCGCTTCTAATTCCTTGGTAAAACTTATGTTCGTCTCTGGAATTAAGGGAATTCAAAAAAATGTCCAACTGTCTGTCAGAACCCATCCAGACGCAGAAAACGTCATCAACATATCTATACCAACAGAGGATATTTTTGATGAGGGGATGCTCTGAGGAAAACATTAGTTGCTCAAAATTGTCCAAGAAAACGTCTGCTAGTAGCGGGGAAAGCGGAGAGCCTATTGCTAAGCCGTCTTTTTGTTGGTATATTTTGCCGTTAAACACGAAACTCTTTTGTTCTACACACACTTTTAAAGAGGAGCACAATTCAAATATCACCGGGGTTGGATCCCTGGAACTCACACACATGGCTATCTGTAATTTTTCCAAGGCGCCAATTATATTGATTCTATGTGGTTTATACGTCATTTTAATGCAATATCTTATCTTTTCTATTAACTTTTGGGATCTGAGAGTAATAGCTGATCTGAAGTGATTAAAAGCGCTAGATCCTACTTTATTTTCCCCAATACATGACCTGCGCTCTTACCTACAGTCTATGCTAAACCCTCGAAACGTGTTCGTGTACTTCACGCGCTGCAAACTGCCATGCTTCGGCAGTATAATGGACCCTGGAGTGATTAAGGGGTATTCGGCACGATGAGGGGACAGCCCTCAAATTATCAATGTCCGCTCCATTTTTCCGTCAAAATTCCAATAATCTTTTACTTATACCAAGCTTTTCAGCAGTACATAACGTACATTGTGTGAATGCGCTTTCTGCCACACACCATAGTGGTGTTTTGCGTCTTGTAGAGGTGGTTAAAGATAGGGAGATTCCCTACTTAGCGTCCTCGAAGTTCATGACCTAGATATATACAATACAATAGGCCGTCCACTGCCAAGAACATTCGAGTGGAGTGTGACGCTGTGTGGATCGACAGCGTGGGCCTTAGGGACATCAGACACCAGAGACGAACACCTTGTGCTCCATGATCCATTATTTTTACTTTGCCCCTCATTCTACAGTCAGATGCTGCTCACTCCTTCGAACTTATATTGAAGAGTGATATCATGGAGAGGCTTTTCAAAGGTCATAAGTTCTTAACATCTGACACTAGTTGAGCACCGGGTGCCTGGAGTATACTCAGTGTCCGGTTTGTTTTTTTTTCGTATAACACCTCTCCTAAAAAGGCCTCGTCGGAGGGCGAATGGAGCGGGTCAGGATTATGCGTCCTGGAGAGGTGGCCGTGGAAGTCAACTTCAGCCTTCTGATCGGAGCACTCATGCCGATTCAATGGTTAACGTTCGAGTGGCAGGGGAAGGGAATGAATGGGGAAATTATTTTGATGTTTTGTAGGCCTAGTCCCAACACATCACCCTCGCGTTCCGAACAAGGGCAAGGGCAGGGAGGGATGTTGGCGTTTAATATAGAAGGGGGTGCACTGATCTCTCCCTCTCCCCTGGGGCCCACCCCACTCAAGGTGGCACTTATTACTAATGTGGATGACCCCTGTGACACTGCAAAAGCAACATTTATGGAAGAAACACTTGATATCGTTTTTCAAAAGTCAACTCAAGCCATACGTCCCCCTAAGCCGACAGTCCTTCATCTTCATGACCTTCACCCATCTTGTCCCCTTATGCTCCTGACCCTCGCCTCCTAGGTTAACACTGAAAATAAAGGGGGCACATTAGCTCACTTTGCTTCCGAAGAGGAGGAGGACTAACATCGAGACCTTGCTCGCTATATATTCATTTCTTCATTTGGGAATTGAACTCATTGGGCCATTAATTATTTGTTCATGATGATGATTCTAGACCCTGTAAGGCTTTCGGCGAAGTGCGGCTTTGTTGCCCCCGCCCCTCTCCCATGCCGTCGTTCAAAGCGTCTTTGTCTGCCACGGCGACGCTTATATCCCCGCACCACACCGTTCAACCGATTGTGCAGAAACGGAAAGAAGAGCACCACCGCATCCATTCCAATTCCGCCCCGAGCATCCATCCATTCATTCCTGTTGCGCCTTTTGTTGTGCCGGCAGAGGGGAGGGTGTCGGTAGAGGGGTGGGCGTTGACTAATTGCATTCCTCACCGCACATCTTGAGAGCAGGGGTGGGGCGACGCCGAAGCGGGAATGCGGATCGCAAAGCGGTCTCCCCCCTCCCAGCCCGCTTGTGTTTTTGCTCACGGCTGGGCGTGCCCGCGATGAAGGGTGGGGAGAGGAAGGCGTCTAATTCGCAGGATGATTAATTTGCACGCATTTCAGGAGAGCGGGGGAGAGAATGATGCGCAGCGCATTTGCCGTGTCGTTGTCGTGTTGTTTGTTGTCGCTTGCCGAGGACTCTTGTTTGTACCGCATAAACACATTATGATATCTGTGTGTGTGTGTCACAGACAGACGCTCAAACCGCATTAAACAAGAAGGGACTTGATAAGGGTTACTATGTAAGTCATACAGAAATTAAACCAACCAAAAGTATTAGTTGCTAATATAAATACATACATATATATATATATATATATATATATATATACATACCCCTCCCAAGGACTACAACCTTGTCGTGGTGGAAGGGCTTGTGTGTTCCGATGACCCCTAGAGCTGTGCTGGCGGGAGTAATAATAATTACTCCGGGAAGGGTCACCCATGCCAGATAGGTCGAAGGTTAGGAGCCAGACGAAAGGTAGTCCACGCAGCGTCTGTTCCTCAGTGAGGCGGCTGCAATGGCGTCTGACCCCAGTGGGGCAGCCATTAAGTGATGGTGTCACGTTAAAAACACTATTGAGGAAGGCAACGGGAAACCACCTCAATTATGATTCCCAAGAATATAATGATGGGCACTTTGGATAATATGAGTCCTGGCAACTACGGGACTCAGCCCAAGAGGCCGTGTGTCGTGCCCGGCAGCGGGAGAGGCAAGGCTTCCGCGGTCGTCATCCCACGAAACCCTTGCAGGGAAGAAATAACTGCAGCAGGAAAGAAGACTCAGAAGAAGGCGAAAGTAGTTAGAATAGGAACCTGGAACGTCAGGACAATGTTGAGGCGAGGCAAATTAGAAAATATTAAGCGAGAGATAGAAAGAGGTAATATAGATGTTTTAAGTCTCTGCGAGGTGAGATGGAAGGATAGCGGGGATTACTGTAGTGACAAATATAGAGTGATATACGGCGGCGGGGACGAGAGCCAACGAGGGGTTGCCGTAATTTTAAATAAAGAGGTAGGAAGAAGCGTAGTCAACATAGAGCAAGCGACAGATAGAATTTTACTCGTAGAGATTAAAGCAGAGCCGACGAACTTGGTCATTGTTCAGGTATACATGCCACAGAGCAACCACAAGGAGGAAGAAGTCGATAGGATGTATGATGAGTTAGAGGATATCATCGCGAGTGTTCCTGCAGGGAAACATTTGATAGTGATGGGGGATTGGAATGCGACGGTAGGTGAAGGAAGAGATGGTGGTGAGGTGGGGGACTATGGGTTAGGCACGAGGAATGAACGCGGGGAGAAAGCAATTGAATTCTGCAGGAGACAGGGGTTAGTCATCACTAACACATGGTTTAGACACCACAAAAGGCGTAGGTATACATGGAAAATGCCAGGTGACTCAGAAAGGTATCAGTTAGATTATATTATGGTTAGGCACAGGTTTAGGAACAGTGTGATAAATTCGCACAGTTTCCCAGGAGCGGATGTAGACTCTGACCACAATTTAGATGTTATGAAATGTAATGTTCGTTTCAAGAAGATAAGGCAAGGGCGGCGGGTTAGGAAATGGAGTTTAGAAGTAGTAAATGGATTAACGAGGAAGGAGTATCAGCAGGCTGTAGAGAAAATGATGGATGACGGTAAAGAACTAAGTACTATCGAAGAAAAATGGGAATGTATCAAGCAAGGGATATTGGAAGCCGCTAAAGACACTATAGGAACCGTTTAACGGGAAAAGGATAAGGAAACCATGGGTAACGGATGAGATGATTGCAAAGATGGATGAGAGAAGAAGATGGAAAAATGTAAACACAGAGTTAGGCAAAATGAAGTACAAAGAGTTAAACAATAAATTGAGAAGGGCCACAAATAAAGCAAAAGAAGAATGGTGGAAAACGCAATGCGAGGATATGGAAAGTCTACAGTAGAAGGGTGAAATTGGTGCTCTATACAGCAAGGTTAAGTTATTGTCGGGAAGTAAAAAGGGAGGATCTGTGCTAACAGTTAAAGATAAATGGGGTAAGATAATAGTTGAACCAGGAAAAATACAAGGGAGATGGAAGGAATATATAGAAACACTGTATGGTAAAGAACTTAGGCCGACAAGATTAGACATAGAAAAGGAACATGACGTAGAAGAAGATAGCTTAGGTCCAGGCATACTCGACGACGAACAACGAACATACGATGAACATACTCGACAACGAGGATTGAGAGTGAGGAAAATGATTACTAAGGGGATGATCAGTTTGGATTTAAGAAGGCAAGAGGTACGCATGATGCCATTTCAGTAATGAGATCACTAATCGAGAGGAATATAGAATACAATCAGGACGTATTTGCCTGTTTCGTAGATTTCGAAAAAGCGTTTGTTAGAGGGAATTGGGAAAAATTAATGTTTGTAATGCAGAAAATAGGAATGGATTGGAAGGACAGTAGACCGATTCGCAACCTGTACAAATCTCAGACTGCTCAGGTGCGAGTGGGGAACGGAGAGTCCGGATGGGTAGTGTAAGGAAGAGGTGTAAGGCAGGGTTGCCCATTGTCACTGGTGCTGTTCAACGTATATGTGGAGGAAATGATTAAAGAGGCATGGGAAAAACTGGAGGTAGAAATGAAAATCGGAGTGGAATTCGTAAAATCGGTTAGGTTTACTGATGACCAAGCATTAGTTGCTCAGTCAGCCAAGGGGTTGCAAGCATAGCTGAGTGAAGCGGAGGTTCAATGCGATAAATATGGTATGAGAATCAATATTAATAAAACAAAAGTTATGCAATTTTTTAGAAAGAAAAAGGCTAAGTTAAATATTAAAATAGGCGGGAGCAGGTAGAACAGTTTACATATCTCGGAAGCTTTTTAGACCAATACGGTCCAAATGGTACGGATGTAAAGAGACGAATTGTGCTAGGCTAGGAGGCTTTACCAAGGAGAAGGGAGTTGATGACGGGGATGTTGACAAGATTCGGAAAAACTCTTATATGGAGCGTAGCTATGTACGGTGCGGGAACGTGGTCACTGTAGTAGGAGGATAGGCGTAGATTTGAGGCTTTTGAAACGTGGGTGTGGAAAAGAATGGAGAAGGTTAAATGGACCGAAAGGAAAACAAATGAGGAAGTACTGGAGATGTTGGTTGAGGAAAGGGGTTTGTTGAGAGAAATCCGATGGAGGCAGGAAAAATGGATGAAAGGCGTATTGAGCAGTAATGGAATGTTGAAGAAAGAAATAGAGGAGAGAATGTTTGGCAACCGAGGAAATGGCAGGAACTGGATAGGGGTGTTGGACGAGATAAAGGGAGGAAAGAAGTACACAGAGATGAGGAGGGACTTGATATAGATTAGGTTGCTGAATTGGGTTTTGTTTGGATTTACAAAATGTTTATTTGATAGTTGTGTCCATCCAAAAGCCTACCTTAACCGGTAGTGACCTAATAAATACATATATATATATATATATATATATATATATATATATATATATATACACACACACACATATTCTGTCTTTCACAAAAAATTCTAAAACTTTCCTACACCCCCAATCCTCCCTCAACCTTTGACTCTCACTCTCTCTCAATGTGTACCACCTACTTCCTTGGCAATTTATCCCTCCAATTGATCCTCAAAGATCTGTACCCCATCCTCCAAAACCTGAACCGTTGTCCAACTTTCTTCCTAAATTTCCCTCTATTACCTTCAAACGTTCCTCCAATCTGTAAGATCTCCTTAAATCCATCTAGTTTCTTTCCTTAGTACCTTTTAACTCTCTCCCGCCCTTTTCCCACTCCTCATGCACACCTCAGACTATAATCTATCTTCTGACATGCAAACTCTGCCCGCCAGTGCTCCACACCCCTGAACCTTAGGATACACAATCATCGCGCCTCATGTAATTCCTCTTCTCCGTCCGCGGGTCTTCCCATCCCTAAACATGCCTCCCACCACAACCCCCCCTTCAACCACTATTACAATGTTTCCGCTCTAGCATCCCTTCCCCCATCCGATAACACTATAAAATTAAAAACGACGGAAATGACATTTATATGGCTGTGCAAAGCCCATCAACATCCGGGTCTCAAAGTCTTTCGCTAATTATGGAGGATTGAAGTGGATAGTTGTGGATTTTTTTTAATGCGGGATAGTGGGATATTTTGTTTATCCGCTTATATTTTGTGATTATTGTCCGGAGTTTTTACTGGTCAGGGTCTGATGATGACTTTTTGGGTTGGCACTTGGGTCGTGGATGTTGTGATATCTGCGGATCTATTATTAGTTTTCTGGGTCCCTTGGAACTATTTCAACATCCTCCCTCTCATTCCTATCCCATCTCCGCTCCCCTTTGGCCTGCTTTCTTCCCTTCCCCCGTCCCATTTTCGCCCTCCAGAACCCCTTTTTTCACCCTTCCCCCTTCACCTGTTCTCCCCTTCCCTCGACCCCTTCTCTCTCTGTCCCACATATCCCTGGCTAGTCATTCCTAACTTATTCTTCCGAAGAAGACGGGATTTCGAGTCCATAGAAATTATCAAGATATGACGTGTGAGTGTTCCTTTTATGTAATTCGTTGTCTCGGGCGTGACTTCATGGAATCGAGTTAACATAATGAAAAGAGAAACTTTGCAATTCCACATTATTAGACGGGCGACCTAGGTTTCGACGTGGCACGTCATGTTCAGGTACATTTTGCAAAGAAGACAGAGAATATATAGTCACACAAAATTGGGGGGGGGGCGAGAAGAGAGAGACAACTCCCCGGTCTGAGCTGAGGGTTAGGGGGTGGAAGAGGGGAAACCCCAGGGGGGGGCGGGGTTTGGCCCGGAGGTGGTTAAGGGGGCTGAGAGCATAGGGACTAGAAGGAAGGAAAGGATTAGGAACTCCGTAATCTAAGGAAGGGGGAGGTAGCGAAGGGGACGCATGGGTCAGGAGGGAGAGGGAAAATCCCGAGTATACGTAAAAACGCTGTATTAAGAGCCGGTAGGGGAGGTCAGGTAGGTGAAGAATCATTAGGTGTGCAAGGAAGGAAGGTCTAGAAGGGGGGAGTGGGAAGGGTACAAGATATCGTTAACAATATCAACCTTATTTTTAACACATTTCAAAATTTCATATTGCTCTAGTGTGTCACCCCTTTGTCCTTTCCTCTCAATATGCAGGAACTCTGGCACAAAATCACTCAGAAGATCCTCGTCCAGCAGGTGTTTGGCAAAGAGAGACGCCGAGTCCTTATTTTTGACGCACGATTGGTGGTTCCTTGATCCTTCCTTTAAACTTTCTTCCAGTCTGGCCGATGTATCCTGCTCCACATTGACAATTTAATTTATACACGCCACTTTTCTCACTTGTAGGAATTCTGTCTTTGGTATGAGAAATTAAATTCCTCATGCACTGTTTGTTATAAAACGCTAGTCTTATTTTGTGTTTGGGGATTTTTCTGCATACCCTCAGGGATAATGGGCCTAAATAGAGAAATCTTCTCCATTGAGCACTTTATATATCGCTAGGTATAAACCCATTTATACAATTTCTGGCTAACTTGGATATTTTCCTCATACGTCACCTCCCTCTATACTTCTTTTTCCCATGCAGAAGGCCTATCCTCCCTCCGACAGTCTTTCTCTACGCCCCCCACCCCAATGCCCCACGACCCGAATTTCTCCTCATTCTCGCCACTGTCGTCCTGACCAAAAATGCATTTTCTTTCCAAAACTGTTTTTATCTCGAAACGAAAGGCACAGCGATGGGAACGAGGATGGCGCCATCGTACGCCAATCTCTTCATGGGCTACCTTGAAGAGAATTTCCTTTCACAGCAACCCTTCCAATCTCTATTCTGGGTCCACTACATTTACGACATTTTTATTCTCCGGACATACGGCTGTGAGTCTCTTCATAATTTCTTATCGGCCTTAAATTCTTTTTTCACTAATAAATTCACTTCTTCCATTTCAGTCTCCACCATCACCTTCCTTGATACAGATATCTCACTTCAATAACAAATTCACCACTTCAGTACACATCAAAGCCACTAACCATCAACAATATTTACACTGCACCAGTAGTCAACCTTCTCACACCAAACGCTCAATTCTCAACTCTCTCTCTATCCGCGGACATCGGATTTGCAACACCACAGCTACTCTCAACAAACACCTCCACAATCTACACCATGCAGTCCACAAACGCGGATACCCAGAAAAACTCCTACAGGATAAAATCTACCGCTCCACCCGACCACACACACCACAGAATAACAACCCCATACCTGACGCTGGACTCAACCTTTGCACAACCTATTTCCCCGGATCCCACAGACTGAAAATCCTTCCTAAGAACTTTATCCTATTTTACACGACAATGACTCGACCTCATCCTTACTGCCCCAATGCCCCTCTGTCGCTTACAGACGACCAGCCAATCTCAGAAACCTTCTATGATCCACCAACCCTTTGGCACCCCGCCCTAACTAATTTCCTCATTTCCCCAACTTGCAATCGCCCCCGATGTAAAACATGTCTGCTGATCAGATCTGATCCCATCTCCCCACATCCCCTCATTGTCCCTTCATCCCGTTCCCACGCTAACTGCCTCTCGAAAAATATTATCCATCTCTTGTCGTGCAAACAATGCACTTCATTCTACATAGGCGAATGAATTACCCTTTTATCCATTCGAATGAACAATCACCGCCTCTCATGTAATTCTGCTTCACTCTCTTCTCTTCCTATCCCTTTACACGCAATTTCACACAACCTATCATTCGACGAATGCTTTTCCATAACAATTCTAGAATCACTACCCGATTCAGCCACCAACATCGAGGTGAGAACTCACGAATCCACATACATCCTATATTTCCGATCCTTTTAAACTCCCACCCTAAACCGCCATCTTTAAATCCCTTCCCAGCAGTTTTTAAACCTTCCGCCCCCTTTTCCCTCCCCAGACACTCTTTCCTCAAGACCTCTCAGTCTGACCTGAAGAAGGCCTCGGAGTAGGCCGAAAGCTCAAATAATCTACAATGTGAATGTTCTTTTACGTGTTATCTGTTTTTTTCTGTGTTCTATTTTGCCGTCCAGAAGTTATATTGCTCTCGTAAGTGCTTCCGTATCATTGATATATATATAGGGTCGCACCCAAAAGTGGTAGCACTGCTTTTTTTACAAGAATTTTATTAACGATATACTTACATCGACTTAATTATCTTCAAAGTTTACTCCTAGAGCTGCTACACACTTAGTATAACGATGTTCCTATTCCCCGTAAGCCTGCTGGAAATTTTCTTTGGGGATGCCGTTGATGACCTTCGTCGAATCCTCTTGAACGGCCTTTATCGAGTCAAAACGTCGTCCCTTGAGCTGTCATTTCATCAGGGGGAAGAAGAAGAAGTCCGGTGGTGCGGGATCGGGAGAATAGGACGGGTGCGGCAACGTGGCACGCCGTATTTGGCCAGGAGTTGTCTGACTACGAGCGCACCATGGCAAGGACGTTGTCATGATGAAGCACCCAGCAGTTTGCGAGGGCCGGTCTGACTCTTTTCACACGTTCTCGGAGACGGGTGAGCACCTGCACGTAAAATTTCGAATTCACAGTCTCACATCGTTTTGATTTTTGATTTTGATCACAAGCATTCGTAGTCGTGCGCGAGGCGCCACAGTCCACGAGGTTAAAGCCAATTTCAAACACTTAGGCTGTTCATTTCAAGAAACTGCGGGAGATGCTGTGACATTGTATGTACGGTATTTCGTCACAACATCTTGTTCTTTTAAAGCCCCCAAAATTTCAGAGTGTAAGAGGACGTCTCGGTAGCTTAAATGGTTAAAGCACTCGGCCGGATATCGAGGGATCCGGGTTCGAATCCCGGTCAAGGCGAATGATTTTTACTCTCTGAAATTGTTGCATTATAATAAGGCAAATGATTAATTAGGGGATGATCAGTTTGGTTTAGGAAAGGAAGAGGTACGCGTGATGCCATTGCAGTAATGAGATCTCTAATCGAGAGGAATATAGAATACAATCACGACGTTTTTGCCTGTTTTGTAGATTTCGAAAAAGCGTTTGATAGAGTGAATTGGGAAAAATAAATGCGTGTATTGCAGAAAATAGGAATGGAATGGAGGGACAGGAGACAGATCCGCAACCTGTACATGTCTTAGACTGCTCAGGTGCAAGTGGAGAACGGAGAGTCCGGATGGGGAGTGTAAGGAAGATGTGTAAGGCAGGGTTTTCCAGTATCACCGGTGCTGTTCAACGTATATGTGGAGGAAATGATTAGGGAGACATAGTGTTGTAGGTGACTATTCGCACCTACGGATGGCCAGGGCGTCACTGGCGTACCGTTGACCAGTGCGGGGTTCCCCATTGCCTTCCTTCCTTTGAGTCGGCAGGGGATTTCCCCAGGGTCGCACCCCCGCAAAACAGTGCACCTTTGGGGAAGGATTACGGGTCACTGCACTCTTCCTTCCCAAGGCCCTGACCTCAAGAGCTCACGGGCATTTCTGGGAAGGACGTGACGTCGTTAGGAACTAGGAAAAGTGTTAGCGCCCGGTCCCGCGAGCAGAAGGCTGGGGATAGCAGACGAGGTTTGCTGGCTGAGACGGATCTAAGGACGCCACCGCCATTCCCCCTCCTGGCTCTGGACTCCCCTTCCCTTTCTGTATCGATGTTCGTCGTCAGAGTAAGTGTGATTCCCAATAAACAACCTATCGGCCAATTCGGTGTTCCTTCTTACTCCGTCGCGTCACGGCGACAATAGGAAGTACTGGAGGTGGGTGTGATAGTCGGAGGGGAGTTTGTAAAATCTGAGCTACGCTGCTCTAAATTGCGGGCAATAAATATCCTCACCTTCCCCCCCCCGTGCACTTAAATACGTGTTTATTTTCGAGGGACGATTTGCGCGTTATTCGCATTCAATGCTTGCTCATGCCCTCTTATTCTTTTTCTATTTTTCCACGGGGTCTAAATGAGTGACGTGAAACATAAGAGAATCTTTCTCAATCTTAAGTGGAATAGGGTTTCGGGGAAGAGGGGGAGATCTTTACAACGAGTGGTGGGACAGAACGGGGGTTTGGGGCAATTTATTCTTATCGCCGAGCGGGGAATAAATCGCGAGCGGATGAAACGCGAGAACGCGGGGCCATGCGAAAATAATTCGCAGCATTACGAGGAGTTATTAAGGCGTCAAACGCGCTCCATATAAGCGCCCTCTTTTGGAATAATACGCAATGGCGACATAAATAATATCTCCTTTCCCCACTGCGCGCGCCGTTGCTTTATTGTTCCACCAGTGGCGACAATAATTTCGCAGTAATAGAATACGAATGTGTTCTCGTAACTGATGGTTGTTCCGCTCCTCGGGAATGGCAGCGAGGCGTGGAGATTTCATTGCTTCCCTTCCTACCGTCCGGGCGCAACTCTTTGCGAAATATTTTAAGAATGATAAGTTAATTTCGCCGAGTAATCCCTTTCCCCTCCTCTTCAGCCTATTCATAATAATTCCGTCTAATTTCTGCGACCGGAGAAGTCGTCGTGGCCTCCCGTTGCCACGGACTCATTTTCCAGGCCTGGAACTTTCGCCATATTGCGCCATTATACGACTTCTCGCTTGCGTAACGGTCCTCTTTAAATGAAGTAATTTTGTGCCATTCTGTCGAATTAAGTGTGCCGCTCGTGCGCCGGAAGTTTTTCTGTTCTTTACCTGGAATTCAGAATGTATTTCCGAATGGTCTTCCTTTTCAGGAATTTCCATATTTTATGTTCACACTTGGGCGTCGTGGAAATCATCGGAACTTTAAATGAACCACCTCACGGAATACGTACACCACGCATTTACTCGCCAATATCAGGAATTCTTGTTATAATTTTTGCACCCGGTGATATACGTAGAATTCCTCAGGCACCTCGCACCTTTAATTGGCGCACCCCATTGAATTCATGAATAGAAGCAAGCTAAAATGAAGAGAATTGTGTTTGCAGTTTTCGTGGCCAGAGCTTTAGTCAAACTTTTCACAGTAAAAGATGGCAGTGTTACGACCTCCGATTTCCTCGTAGCTTTTGTATTCGCGAATGCATTCTTCTTTGACGAGGCGAAGCGTTCAAATGGCTAGAGTAGGAAATTTTTATTTGTCACCAGAATTTAAATTCATATATTCTTTTAATTGATTTGTTTAGAATCATTCCTGAGTATAGAAGCTTATTTAGGCTGCGAAAGTCGGAGCAAGTTTTGATGAGAAAGAGGAAGAATTGTAAAATTTTTAACTCTAAATTGCAACATACAATTAAAAATGCGTGATTTCCGAGATTCAATTATTTTTCACCTGACGCTGGCGTAATGAGTCGTAAATTAGGCTGTCTTAATCAAAAATTGTTAAAAAGGATGATTATTTTTTTTCTTCTCCCTCCTCAGCATGGAGAAATACCAAACAAAAAAGTTCTTATAACTCCCGTTTCAACTGTTGTCATGGAGGTATTGCCTTTCAAAAAGTGATGTAATTCGAGACCATCCATTACCACTGGACAGCATTGTCGTCGAGGTACCACTTCCCAGAACATCCCGGTGCGGGAGGCAGTTCTATTCTGGAGCGCGGTTTGAAGCGATGGAAATCGAAAGAGGAGGCTGAATTGCCCCTAGCAATTGATTTCGTCAGTGGACGGCAGTTGTGTAAGTCGTCTCGAACGTGCTTTCGAGGCCTTCCTCACTTGGCGATCCCCGCCGTTCTTCAAACCCACCGACACAAATCACTAACTAGCGCACGAAGGTCTGGGCGGAGAACACAACCAGCTCTACTTAATTAAAAGGACTAGGTGTATAGCGTGCTCCCGTCGCGAGGGTCGACCGTCCCGAGGTCGATTGCTCTCCGAAGAAAACGAGGCGAGCGGTCGCCTTGCTTCGGCTGTGTGCGCCGTTGAACCCTCGCGACAAGATTGTGGCGCTGCGAGCGGAGATAGCCATCACCTCGCGTGCCCAGAGTTCATCCCGGGGCGGCCGTTAACCGCGTCAACGGCCGAAACATGCCTGCCCCTCGAAACAGGTGCCACCATTCTCCCTCTCAAACCCTTGAGAATTGTTCGTGAGGCGGTGTCTGGATTAAGAGGAGATATTGGAGTGGACGACATGAAATTTCTGTTAAAAAAACGGAAGTAAGAGGCAATGATGAATTGTAACGAACCCGTGCATTGAAGAGGAGTCGCTGTAATGAATGGAAAATGAACAATAATGGTGGTGAAAATTATTAGTGAATCAAATGATAGGCAGGTTAGAAAGCAATCGGAGGCGTCAAGTTAGGTGTACTTTGTAGGCGTAATGCATGGACATTGGAGAAACTTAATCATCAGGAGGGAAATAAAGATATCCATTAAATAATGTTGGGTAATATTGAAGGGTACGAAGGATAAGCGATGCGAACTGATCAGTAAAATAACGAAAGTATAGTAATCAGAAATCCACCCATTTCTAGGCCCGACGGTGTGTGAAATTAACACATGATGGCAGGGTGATACGGGGGCAGTTCCCTCCTGTGCCATCTGTGGTTTCCCAGGGAGATCTGCTACACGAAAATTCACGCAGCTTAGGTGAACGGCTGAGGGTGCCCAGAGACGTCCGCGGGAATTCCGCCTTCTCCATCTCTCCTGTGTTCGTCCTTTATATGTGTTACTATAGGAATATATATGCAATCGTGCTGTCTGACGCGGCAAAGCTGTGTGCCGACTGGTAGAATCAGTCCCGGTCAAAAGAGAAGCTTACAGACTATACTAAACCTAATGTACTGAAAAGATTGAACACAGATATCGTGATTTACAAACGATATGCAGATACAGTGAAGAAATATATAAATTCTTAAAATATTATATAGATATATATTTTTTATTATTTTATTATTATTTTTTCATTATATATTTTTAAAATAATATTTTTTTCTCCTCTTATTTATTTTTTACTCTTTTTTAAAGTTAGTATTCTCATAATTATGAGTGTTTAGAGTTTGGTATGCTAATTCATCGTTTCTTCATAACATTTGTGTCTAGAAAGTATAGTCCTTAAGTAATCAATTATATGGAAAGCCTTTCCTCATGGGTACAATTGTTAGTGCTGATTGCTCGTTCGAAGTTGGGGAGGTGCGGGTAATTAGGCAAATTGTGGAAGTTGAACGCTGCTCGCGACGGTGAACCAAAGAGCAAATGAAAGAGAAATTAAAAAATCCCCCGCCCGTCTTCCGTGCGCGCAGTGTGCCCTCATCTATCGATTGCCAAGAGCTCCTTTCGAACGAGAAGGACCTCTCAAGACTTATGGAACACACCATTTTAGTGACCAAATTTAGTTAACCAGTAATACCTCATTATTCTCTCGTCCAACTATTTACATTCCGTGAACGCCTCCAGCGAAACACATGTTTAACAATAATGAGTGTGATTGGACACATGCAAATGGGGGTCTCTTGTTCTTGGTCAAATGTAAGTGATGGTTGGCGGAGTAAATTTATGGTATCGATTCATAATCGAAATGAAATAATATTAACTTTGTGATTCCCCAAAACATTTATTACGATACGACCCGCGTTTTGACGTTAAACGTAATCTTCGGGTGACGTTAAACGTCGAAATTAATTCCACGTTCACCTGATGACGTTGAACGTCGAAACTCCGGTCGTATCGTAATAAATTTTCCGTGGAATCACAAAGTTGATACTTTTTCATTTCCAATTGGTCGAATAGTCATTTAGGCCTACGAGCATTTTTTATGACGCTCGTGGTAATCTTAATTCTACTATAAATTTGACCTATCGACACTATCAATTCTTAGAACGATATTTGCTCCAATGCTTATTTCAAAATTAGCTTTTTTCTTGATTCAAATTCGATTTAAATTTAACATTATCCTGTTACATTTCTCCCAACTTGTTATGTAATGGTAAACTTTTTCCTAACAGAGTTTTCAATCTATTGCATGCATTCACCTGTGCTGTAATTACCTTCCGCTCTGCTTGTTAGTACCGTAATGCGGTGACTACCTTAACTCCGAGGTGGTCTTACAAACCCGAAAGGTTTTTCAAGCGACGCACCGTAAAAAACTCTCCATGCTTCCACAGTTCCTTCACAAACTTTTCCAGGTTTTCGCATGTAATTTCTCATTACCTTCATTTTCTGTTCATTATCCTGAATAGTAAAATAGGAAGGCAAAAACTGGAGCAGGTAGAACAGTTCGTATCTCGGAAATGTTTTGGACCAACACGGTCAAAGTAGTAGGGACGTAAGGAGATAGATGTAGCGCTAGGCAAAGCGGCTTTCACAAGGAGGAGGGAGTTGATGACGCGGACGTTGAGTAGGGATGTCAAGAAAAGACTCGTCAAAACCTTGACGTGGAGCGTAGTTATGTACGGCGCGGAAACGTGGTCACCGACGCAGGATGATAGACGTAGATTGGAGGCTTTTGAAATGTGGGTGTGGAGAAGAATGGAGAAGGTGAAATGGACCGAAAGGAAAACAAATGAGGAAGTACTAGAGATGGTGGGTGAGGAGGGGAGTTTGTTGAGAGAAATCCTATGGAGGCAGGAAAAATGGATGAAAGGCGTATTGAGCGGTAGTGGAATGTTGAAGAAGGTAATAGAGGGGAGAATGTTGGGCAAGCGAGGTAAGGGCAGGAACAGGATAGGGATGTTGGACGGGATGAAGGGAGGAAGGAAGTACACAGAGATGAAGAGGGACTTGATGTAGAGTAGGTTGCTTGATTGGGTTTTGTTTGGAGTTACAAAATATTTATTTGATAGTTGTGTCCATTCAAAAACCTACCTTAACGGATAGATTATCTTATAATAATCCTGTATAGATCGATGTATAAATGCACCTCCAAGGCTGGAGGGGTATTGGGGCAACAGGCATGCGGATAAAAAAAATCAGATCATGCATTCATTTCAGTATATATTAATTAGTTGTAAAAACACTGTGGCATGTACTTATATGCATACGTATATTCCTAGGTACATATATATACCTTGGAATAACAACATCGAACTCAATAGACCGAGAAACTCAAATTAAAGACTAAACGTTAATGATTTTCAAACAATAATATCATTAGCGTTTAGTATTTAATTTGATTTTCTCGGTCTCTTGAGTTCGGTGTTGTTATGCGCAGTTCCAAAAGTAGTAGGACCTTTTTTTTGCCGGACAGACAGGCGAGCGGCGGTTTCTCTGGCTGGGTCCGAAGGAGGGCATAGGCTGGAGGCCGGTGGCAGTGGCTTCCCAGGCTTTGCGGAGTGCGAATCGTTCGTTTGCGAAACCTCTATAACGTGACATGGTTACTCTCCGTCATGAACCATTTATTGGTACTGCGCTGCGCCGTCAAATTTTGCGTATAACTGGGTAAAACCGGGAAAGAGGCTCATTACATGCTCGAGGGAGCTTACATCTACTTTATACCCCGCAAGCCGCCTCAAGGACTTCTTGCGGGGAGTGTTAGCTAACCACTCATAAAAGATAACAAAGCCACATGCAAGAACAACGTTTTTATGCAACCGTACACCGCGCCGCAGCGTGTATCCATGCAAAAACCATTTTAACTCACACGCATGCAAATACATATACCATCAACTGACATGCACTTGAACTTATGGTCCGCTTGATAACGCATGATTCGCTTACATCTACATCTACATCTACATAAGTACCCTGCGAGCCACCAAAAAGGTGTGTGGCAGGGGGTGTAGCACCATGAGGGAAGGGTAAGGGTTGAGGGGGTTGGGAGTTAGGTGAGGAAAGGTGGGGGAACCTGTAGGAAAAAAAAATATATATACATATATATATATGTATATATACACACATACATATACATACATACATACACACATGTATACACACATACATGTGTGCTTATGTCGATAACGCAATGGGTAGATCAGATGTTAAGAGCATAAATCTTTCTGCAACAGTGTCTCCATCTGTTATTTTATATCTATTGGGATTTTGTGTGGTTGAATATTATTTGGCGCCACATCAATCCCCTTGGTGTCACAAGAAAACTCAATAGCCCTATGCTTTCCTTAAAACGTTTTGCCTGCTCTCCAAAGTCAAGGTGTTGGCAGCCACGTTCCGTCCAAGCACACTCGCTTCTCATTGGAAATTTTAGAAAGCGAGCGAATGTCGTCAGAAACTTTGACATATCCTCAATCAACATTTTCTCCTTGAATAATGGAATAAACTCCAATAGCCGTAAACTTTTTACGGCTATTGGAGTTTATTCAATATTCATTATTATTAGCCATAAGAGCTGAATTCATTCATTAACATTTTCTCCCATGTTTCCAAATACTTACCACGTATTCCAATTGCGGGGAAATTACACCGAAGAAACGCCCCTTTCCTAACTGTTCAGCATTTTTTCCTGTAACCTATCGCAACCTCCCTTCTTTGACGTTCTCCCGCATGTGCTTTTGTTAAACTCATTCAAAAATTTTTAATGTCGCCCAAATGTGAAGTGGGCGTGTTCAATGTTTGGGTGACGTATATATTCTGGTGATGGGGCTTATCGCCCAGCCGCACCGCGCCACTCCTCCGCCCCGGACCAATACGGGCGGGGTGCATCCACGTGGCGGAGAGAAAGGCCCTGCGCTCATGCTTTCTTTCGTTCCCTGGAAATGGGGTTTGCCCGGGTCCAACCGCGAGGGGCCCTCGCTGCGACCGCGGTCACGGAGGCCTCGGCTGTCCATTTCTATTCCGGGCGACGATAGCGGAGCGAGAGTGACCTCTGTCATCGGTGCGCTCTCCCTAATGACCCCCTACCCCCTCCCGCTCCTCGTTGCACTCCGCCACGCGGGCCGCCTCCGTGTCTCGCTTGCCGCGCCGATTCGCCAACCCAATCAAAAACCGACTCGACCCTTCTGTCCTCCCCGCCCCCCCCCTTCCACGCCCCAGGGCCAATTGCTCTCCTCTCCTATTCCTGCCCGCCTCGGTACGCCACAATTTGGGTCCTCGATCGCACGGCTTCGTTTTCGCGTCACGCAGTAAGCACTCTCGAGGGCGCGCGCTTCCTACGTGAGAAGACCAGGGGGGACTCTGGGAGATGCGTCGGCGGGAGCCTGGACGAATCGGGCGGGTCGATGTGATAATTTGTTTGGGCCAATGTGGATACAATCAGGATCAGGCAGGCCGACATCAAACGAATGCTAACGATCTCTGAATTCATGCATTTGAAAGATAATCCGCAGCCGTTGCATCGAACAATCATGGACTCAATTATTTTAAATTTCTGGAATAGTCTAGGTTAACTTCCAATTTTCTTGCGTGTTCTCTGTTTTTCAAGAAAAAGATATTTGGTATACTTCATACTCGTATACTTTACGGTTTCAAGCTTCACTTCGTGGAATTGTGTGATGTTCGTTTTAAAAATTGTGTGCTATTCCACAGAATTTATTTTAAGAATCAACGCGGTTCACCGACTTTAGCATCAACAGGTACAAATTTCGTTCACATGCAGCAGTATACGTCCTTAGGACAAGAGAGAGAAGGTGGCCATGTAGAAGGGTGGAAAGTAGAATACGGAGGGGGTTATTCGGGTAAGGGGAGGGAAAGGGCGGTGGTGCGTTGGTTATGACGTGACCTGGGGTTGGGCCAGAGGGTTAGGGGCGAATGGGTGCGTTCAACGTTTGGATTTGTTTTCCCTCGGTGTCACTTCCTAAAAATACAGTATGTGAAAAAGTACAAAATGTTTTAATACAGTTATTAACGCCTTTAGTTCAGATATTCCTCATGCCGTGCTGTTTGCTCATGTGCTATCGATTATTGAAATTTCATCGTGCATAAATAGAGAACGGCACTATTTTATGCAAACGAATCGATGGACATAAATACGATGTGGAACGTAAATGCACCACTGTATTTCACACATCTTAGCCCCAAGAACATTCATTCTCGGATACACTCCCAAATGCAACCGGTAACAGTGCTTCAGTACTCGTGTTGAATGTCGAGTTCTATTACGTTCAGAGCGAGGAAGAGAGCGGCAAATGCAAAGCACCGGAAACAGTCCAGCGATGCACCGACATATTGCTGCCCTCCCATACGTGCATCTCCCTCTTGAGGCTGCATCCTTTAGGGTTCCTTTTCATTTAACAAGACGCAATATGCTCTCTGCTATCTGAAACAATTTCATTAAAATTTGTAATATAATCTGCCTCTCCAAAGTAGCAAAATACTACGTTGTCATGTTTATTTGGTTAAAATATTAAGTTATGTAACTTTCTAGCATTAGAAATATCACTGGAATAAGGTCGCAAGCAAACAATTACTTGTTTGGTATGCATAATTACTTTTCGCATAATTCAAACATTCTTTTTATTGTATATTACTTTGTTATTCCTATTGGTATTACTTTGTTATTGTATTTTACTTTGCATATGGCATTGTTCTTTAAATATCAAATAAAATGTGATTCTTAGAAGTATTGTCATCTTCTGAAGGATGTCTACCACCGCTCTAACTCATGCCCTTCAAATTTAATGCTTAACTTAGCCACCTTTCTATTAGATAAGGACTTTAATACTTTTGCTTTCTTATGAGTGGTTCCCATCCAGTTCCTACCAAACCGTTTCCGTGTTTTGATATGCGTCTTTATAAAGGAATATGGCCTGGAGGTTTGATCCAGCAGACTTCCCTCTAAACGAGATAATTTTCATGCTGTTCCTTTGTGTGTATAGCATGTTTCGAATGCATCGAAAAAATAAAAATGTAAACAGTTATTTGGGACACATCAAGGGATGAGTTCTATGGTTGTTTAAACAGTAATATTGTTTTATATTATAATGGGCAATCTTTATGCAAGATGATTGTTGCTTCATCTATAGGTTCATGATACCCCGCAGGTCGCCAGAAAGGTGGGGGGGCCTGATGGAGAGGATACATTTGCGTCGTTTTTACAGGTTGCTATTATTAGCGTTTTTTTTTTACATTCCCATTCGCTGACCACGACACACCTTTATAATTTTATTTAATATCGAGTGATAATTTTTCCCAAATTTATGAGAATGTGTGCGCATAATTGTCTTCAATCTGATTTAATTACGTTAAGAGACCACAGATGCAACAGAACGTCACAGATGAGTGTGGACACTTCGTCCTCGTCCGTGTGTACTTAAAGTTTTGCCGACATACGCTAATTCGGTTTATGGTGGAAAGAGTGTATTTAATTAATCATAAATACGTGTAGAGAACGGAGAATAACCGGTATAGATTAAACACCATATTTTGGAACTCATAAGAAAGTTCTTTTGAGTTGGTACCGATCGTAACCATTTCATGTGGCCAAAGCATTGCTCTTTCTTCCCTTCTGGTATGGCCGGGGATCAGATTCACTGTGACTCATTTCATTGCTCACAAGTCTCTTGGAGGTTTTTCTTTGAGCTTGTGCCAGATTAAATCAAGGAATAGTCTTGAAAGCATTTTATTTAACAGTTCATTCTTTGTGAACGTAGTTGCCGTAGTGCGTGTTTGTTGGCAATGGGGGTTCTAAGACGAAAGGAAAAGAAACCCGGCTGATGCACAGTAAAAAACTACTCAGTTTATCAGTTGCAGCAAACATCCGTATATGAACGTCGTTTCATAATATGAATAAGCTCATCCTTTAGTTCATATATTATATTTAAAAATTTTTAATCAGCGGTTAGTGCGTCTATAAAGACTAAACACGGATAAATAAAAGAGGCGTAAATAAAGTAAGATACCTAAATAGTGCTTCGTTAAAATAAATGCAAATTAAAATATATCCTAAAAATTATTAATGAAAATGTTCATAGTCCTATTTGTCTTTCAACGGGGTTAAAAAAATAATAAAATCTAAACAGATTACCCCTAGTGAAAAGATAAATAAGTAAAAAATAAGGAATAGTTGTAGGGTTGGATATACTAAGAGTATATATACGTTTCATTTATTTATAAAACATGGATAGAAATCGATATATTCCGTATGAAAATAATAAGACATCAGTACACGAGAAACTATCAAGACTAAGACTAAATAAATTCACTATTTGAAAATAGTTTACAATGAGCCGTTTAAACGTAAAAATTCGCTCGATAAACAAATAAATTTCAAAGTGAACGACTATGAATGTTGATTTCTATAGTTTTCGGCACAGCTTGATGGAACTACATGATGAAAAGTGAATAATAATAAATTTGTGAGTTCCACTGTTTTTTTGTTTCAAAAACGACCTTTTTCATTGAATAGTATACGTCACCAGTCGACCTGATGACGTCGGCAATTCGACGAAATCGGTCGTTTTTAAAATAAAAATCAGTGGGACTTACAAATTCATTACAATCTACGAGTACTTTTCGTATATGCATGTTTTTCGCATGAGAGCCACTGAATACGACATCCAACTACCGCATAAGTGACCTTTGTCGAAAGAGCCCTGCAGGACGCTGGCAGGAGCACACTCGCATTTCCGTTGAAACATTTCATTGTCGGAACTCACGGCTCTTTCAGAACGATTCCGCCATGTTTCCGTAAATAACTAAGTACTATGAAGTCGCTAAATTCGCACCAAACGTAAAATGTCGCCGATGGTATCGTCGCATTGTGAAATCGACAAACTTCCGCAGCTATTATAGTGTAGGGTGTAGTGCTCGTTTGGCGGCACTTATTGCGTCAAGGAGTGCAGGAGCAGCAACACTACCGAACGACTGTGAATATGTCGTGTAGGGTCCACTGTACGTTATTCGCAATGTTTTAATTTGAAGTGAATTGAACAGGATTGATGAGTGTATAGCAGAAAATAGGAATGGACTGGAGGGACAGGAGGCTAATCCGCAACCTGTACATGTCTCAGACTGCTCAGGTGCGAGTGGGGAACGGAGAGTCCGGATGGGCAGTGTTAGGAAGAGGTGTAGGCAGGATTGCCCACCGGTGCTGTTCAACGTATACGAGGTGTGTTAGAAAACTTAAGTGACTTTATATTTGTATGAAAAAATTTTATCCACTCTTCATTATTCAAGTTGTTCCCTTCCAAGTAACACCCCAGATATAATACACTTGTTCCAACGCCTTTTCCAATCCTCGAAGCAATTCTGATAACCACTTTTTGGTATAGCCTTGATGTCTTCCAGCAATACAGTATTTATCTCCTCAATCGTTAGAAATCTTCTTCCTTTCATAGGTCTCTTTAGTTTTGGGAACAGGAAAAAGTCGCAGGGGGCCTAATCCGGGTGAATATAGTGGCCGAGGCATGGCAGTGGTGTTGTTTATGGCCAAATAATCTCCAACGGGCAACGATGATTGAGCAGGTGCATTATCGTGATGCAACAGCCATGAAGTGTTTTTCCACAATTCCGGACCTTTTTTTCGTATTTCGTCTTCCAAACTATGCATAACTTCAAGGAAATACTCCTTATTGGCCGTATGACCTCGTGATAAGAACTCCTGAGGCACTAAGCCACGGTATTCGAAGAAAACCGTGAGCAAAACCTTGACATTTGATCGAACTTTTCGTGGTTTTTTCGGTCTTGGTTCTACTGGGTTTTTCCATTTCGTCGATTGTGCTTTGGCTTCAACGTCATATCCATATATCCATGATTCGTCACCAGTCATAAAGATTTTGAGCAACTCAGAATCATCATTGACGACATTCAACAGCTCCTGAGTGATGCTCATACGACGGTTCTTCTGGTCAAAATTAACCAGTTTCGGAACGAACTTCACTGACAAACGTCTCATGCCTAAAACATCCAAAAACATTGCATGGCACGAGCCAGTTGATATGCCAACATCATCAGCAATTTCTGTGACAGTGTTTCGATGATTTTCAAAGCAATTTTCGTCACTGTAGCACGTTATCTTCTGTTGTTGACGTGCTGGGGCGTCCAGAGTGAGGTTCGTCATTGGTATCTTCTCGGCCAACTTGGAAGAGCTTGTGACAGTTACAAACATTTTTTTACTCAGAACAGACTCGCCGTGTGCCACTGTTAACATTTCAAGTGTTTGGAGTACTTAATTCAATTTTTTACGTAAAATTTTATCCAAATTTTTGATACATTTTTTAATAACAGGAAATCGCCGAGGACAACAAAACACGTCTAACTTTTGTATGCGTCACTAAAAAACTAAATATGCTGTATTTTTGAAACTGTAAAAAAATATTTTAGATATTTGCACCAACACAATAAAACAAACTAATCGAAAATCGAATGAATGTTGCCCGTGAAATTTGAAGTCATCATACTTTTTGAGCACACATCGTACATGTACGTGGAGGAAATGGTAAAAGAGGCATGGGAAGACCTGGAGATAGGAATGGAAATCGGCGGAGAATTGTTAATATCAGTTAGGCTTGCGAATAACCAAGCTTTAGTTTGCAATTCAGCCAAGGGGTTTCAAGCTGCATACTGAGAGAATGAGCAAGAAGGAGGTATCGGTTGTGAGTTAATGTAAACTTAACGAAGGTTATGCAGTTTTCTAAAAAGAGGAAAGCTAAATTTAATATTAAAATTGAGTTCTCAAACTGGAGCAGTTGGTGATTTATCATTCTTGGAAGTATCCTGGACCAATATGGTGTAGGCAGTAAGGACACAAGGAGGAAAGTTATATTAGGCAAGAAGCTTTTCTGAGGAGGAAAATGATGACAGTGAGGCTGAGTAACGATGGAAAGGGTCCGTTGAAACTTAAATGTATTCGGGTGAATATATGCTCCCTAATAAGTTAACAGAACTTGAAAGAATAGTTAACTATCTCGGTAGAGGTAGTTAACTATTCTACCCACTCTATGTTTCTGAAAACCTTTGTGGATACATAATTTAGCTGTCCTTTTTCTCGAAAACCATAAACTTTGTTTTTTTTCTGTTATTTATAGCGATGGCATTTATTTCGCAATGCACTCCGCATTGACTGAAACCCCTTGGATGACTGCTTATCTTAAGCTTGTTGGTCCGATACAAAACAGAGTTCAGGAATTGCCCTCCGAATTTCAATACCATATAAATTTTGTCGAATGTCTTTTTTCCGTTTCCTCTGCAAGAGAGTAGACAAGCGCGGTGTTACCGGATATCCCTTTATAACTGCCCTTCCCGACTCCTCATCCACCACTAGCACCTGAACAGTCGGACTCATGTACGGGTTGTGGATGTCACTTGTCCCTATTGATTCCATCCACTTCACTCTTACGAAGGTCTTCTAAAAATATACGAAACAAACGAAAGAGTCCTGACTGTATGCGTGTTGGTGGCTTCCTTGTTCGGAATTTAATGAAATATTCACACTGACACCGTGCCAAGATGTAAATCGGTCACGCTGCGGCGAATGAGTAAATGTTCATTTTTTGAGAGTTGAAGAGAAATACCTTCCCTTATGTTTCATTTGTTTTTTTAGCATGAACATCGGACAGATTGCGTTTCTGCTTAGAAGAAGTTACGTAACTTTACTTCACTGGACACGCAACATGGCTGCGCTTGCCGCAGTCCTCCGAATGAAAGCTCGGCAAACGAGGGAGTCCCCAGGGCGAAGGGCTTAGCACAAGGACGGACCTTGACAAGGCGTGCCCTTTTGTAATATCGGGGTTATTGCTACGAGCACTTCAAATGCCACACGGGGACGGAAGAAGCTCAAGGATTCTGTTTCCGATTACCAAGATGTCGCCACCAATTCAATTAGCATGCCCCCTGGATGAAATTGGCCCTGTCGACCACGCACCCATCATGGGCAGGCACTCCACTTGGACGGAGGGGCCCTCGTCTCCCTTTCAAATGCCCCCTCCTTCCCTTTTGGGCCCCACCCTCCCAATCGGCCGCCCCCACGTGCCGCCCTTGCTCCCCTCCCGCTGTTGACTCTTCTGCTGCCCCTTTAGTGGTGCGTGCGTGGCACGTCGCCCCAATCCCCCAATCATCCTTCCCGACAATTTATTATTTATTCTCGCACTCACATTTGTCGTGGCATCGTCAGCTTCACGTCATTTCTCCTCCTCTCGGACTCCAAGCCCATATTCTCCTGTCGCCTCGACCCCTGGGGACAAGGGGCGGCGCCCTCGTTCTCGGGCAAGACCAGCGTGCGTCTCCACGACTTGCTGCCTCCCCCCCCTCTCGAAATTCAGGAGCCAGCGGATACATACTTACCTATATGTATACATACATATATGCATATTATGAGACGCTTATTCACCTATTAAGGTAGGTTTTTGAATAGACACAACTATTAAATATTTTGTGACTCCAAACAAAACCCAACCCAGCAACCTACTCTACATGAGTTCCCTCTTCATCTCCGTGTAATCCCTTCCTCCCTTCATTCCATCCAACATCCCTATCTTGTTCCTGCCCTTTCCTCGTTTGCCCAACATTCTCCCCTCTGTCACCTTCAGCATCCCACTTCCAATCTTTTCGCCTTTCATCCATTTTTTTGCCTCCATAGGATTTCTCCCAACAAACCCATTTCCTCGCCCACCATCTCTAGTAATTCTTCATTTGATTTCCTGATGGTCCATTTCACCTTCTCCATTCTTCTCCACATCCACATTTCAAAAGTCTCCAATCTACATCTATCCTCCTGCTTCAGTGACCACGTTTCCGCGCCGTACATAACTACACTCCATATCAAAGTTTTTAAGAGTCTTGTCTTAACATCCCTACTCAACGTCCCCGTCATCAACTCCCTCCCCCTTGAGAAAGCCTCCTTGCCTAGCGCAATTCTTATCCTTACGTCCCTACCACTTTGACCGTGTTGGTCCAATAAAACTCCTGCTTTAATGTTTAGCTTAGGCTTTTTCTTTCTGGAAAATCCCCTTCCTAAACCCAAACTGATCATCCCCTAAGTAATCATTGGTCCTACTCTCAATCGTTTTGTTGATGATCCTGATAACCACTTCAGATACATAGGTAATTGAAAATATTGTTCTGTAGTCCTTACAAGAGGTAGCGTTTACCTTTTTCGGAATAAGAACTAGCACTGATCTCATAAAATCTTCCGGCCAGATTCCTTCTTCATAGATACTACGAAACAGGCCATATAGAGTCTTCTCCCCACATTTTCTCAAATATTTCAGTAGTTCCGCAGTAATGTTGTCTACCCCCCAAGGCCACCAACCAAATAAGGCCGCGGGATCTCTTGCATATATATAAACTTTATATAATCAATAATGAGTCTGAACAAGGTTTTTTTAAAAGTAAATAATGCCTATATTATACATCAGTTACTAATCTTTACCGCAGAGGTCCCTTGACAAATGAACCCATGTATTAGAGTTGAAATAACACACATGATTTTCATCAATTCAAAAAGAATACGTCACCAAGAAGTTGCCTGTGTACGAAACATCATTTCAATTTCCAATTTATCATGTTATAACGATCTATAAAATAATCGGTCTTTTTCGGAAAACTACAAGTGGATAGCAAGTGATGGTTATTTATCTCAAAATATAGCCAATAGAAGTTTAGAATCACAAGACCGTAATCGATGCCGGTATCTCGATTAGTTTGGCAAGGGTAGACAAATTATTAAGATACGGATTATTTCTCGGAAGACTACAGTTTGAGGTAGGTTTTAGATGAATACAGTCTGAAAAACGTTTTGCTCTGTCATTGACTATCCTAAATTAAGACAACCTGACGCGTAAAACTATAGTAAAGCCTAAGTTTATCTCCGTATACTTCATTCCATCAAACATTTCTATCCTATTTCTTCCCCATCCTCGCTTATCTAACTTTCTCTCCCCTCTGTTACAGTCTTCAACATCCCATTCTCGATCAATATGCCATTCATCCGTTTTTCCTGTCTCCTCACGACTTCTCTCAACGATCCCTTCTCCCACCTCACCTTACCGAGTACTTCCTCTTTTGTTTTCCTTTGGGCCCTTCTCACTTTCTCCATCCTTCTCTACACCCACATTTCAAATGCCTCCAATGTACAACAATGTTTCCGCAGTGCATAAAATCATGCTTCATATTATTGTTACTAAAATATTTTCTGAACATCTTTACTCAAATGTTTCTGCCACCAAGTCCCTCCTTCACTTATTTCAAGTATTATACTTTCTTACATTTAATTTTCCAATCTTGTCTCAACCACTTCCAATATTTTTCCACTTCCTGTATTTATGACCACTATTTTCATCTATAATTTATCATCTTTTTTGAAAACAACATTCCTTATTTTGGCCTACGTTAAGTAATATTACTTATTTTAAGTATAGCACTGATTTCATAATGCGATCAGCATTTACTAATAACCCCTTCACTGATCGAATGTCTTAAGCTTGATCATCCGACACAACAGGCGAAAAAATCCCGATTTTCCGCTAGTTTTCTCCTTATCAGTGATCTCAATCACGCGTACCACTTCTCTTCCCGAATATAATTTAATCATCTCATCAGTAACCGTTTTCCACGCTCTCCATCCTCTTGTTGGGGATCGTGAGTACTATATTCGCCGCTAATGAAATCTAACTTATTGTCTTATACTGGTATTCCTCACATGTGGATGCCTTTCCTTTGGCAACGAATAATGATCTGACGGAAACTTTAAGTCTGATTCCGCCCTCGTATATGCTACGAGTTAGCCTACAAAACCATTCCCACGTTTTTCAAAACCCCTAAGTTGTTCCACAGAAACTTTATCTGATCTCTCGACCGAATTTGATTTAAATTCCCTTAATGCCCTTTCTACATTCACCATTAAGAATGTCTGGTCTTTAAGCTTCCCTCATCTACGAAATATTCTGTTTCTAAGTGTACGAGTAAGCTTGCTGACCTAATTTCTTTTTCATATAGTTCCACTATTTATTCTTTCTTTCTCGCTCTGAATCTTCCATAGTTCAAAAAATATATATCTGTAAACATTCGATATCCGCGCATTGGGGCTTCCACTACGCTTAAGAGTATCTCGAGCAATCAGTATCTCGCTTCAGTTTATTATTGAACTCTTTTTCCTTACGTTTTTTTACCTCTGTGTCTCTTTAAATTGTTCCGTTTTCTTTTCTCGTCTACCTTTTAATCCTCTCTTTCGTAATCTATGGTCTAGTTTTCCTATAATTTTCTTTGCGGCTTTTGTTATCCTTCTTTGTTACCCTAATGTTATGTTACACCTCATCTATCTTCCTAATTATCTCTTCTGTACTCCATGGGATTTTGCTTATTCATGGACTATCTTGATTCGTTTGCCTCTTTCTTTATTCGTTTTCTTATTTATTCCCATCGTCTCTCTATTCTACCCTCAGTCTTCTCTTTCCTCAGTCATAATTTTCTCTTCAGCTCGATCATTATCCTTATCGTCCTTGTTTGAATTGTTTTTTTTATACCATTTGGTGTACTCTTTTCCGAGTTTCATTCTCTTGAATGTGAAATTAAACTTAATAAAGATAAAATTTTGATTTCAACCCGTTTCCTCTTCCGTGAAACTTTGCGAATTAAATACGTTATTCTTGATTCTAAGATAATGACATAATAGAATAAGCTATAATAATTAACTCTAATATAGTCTAAATGGTATCTTTATGGATTCCCGCGCATATTTCATGTAGACCTGCTCCTGTTACGGTGTTCAAACTACGTGTGCGTTATGATTAACCCATATTTCCTGCAGAACTCTATTGCTTTTTCCTCGCTCTCATTACCTTTCCTAAACCTCACTATCGTCTCTTCGTTCGCATAACGTCGCGTGTCAATCCCCCATCACCATCGCTTTCAGGAATGCCCACGATTATATCCTCCAACTGATCGTATACTCTGTCGATTTATTTCCACCAATGATATCTTGGCGGCATGTAGACGTGAACAATGACCAAGGCCGTTTGTCCAGCTTTTACTTCTCCTAATACGTATTATTTCATCACTCGCTCGCTCTATGCCTGGCGCTTGACGACATGTTTTTCTTGCTAACGCTTTAGCTGTTTTATAGTTATGAATTATTTCATATTGTTTATTATTAGACTCGTCCTTTGGCGATCTCTTCGTTTTTGAATTCAATGCTTTTTGAGTTTTAATGCTCTAAGTACTTCTAAGTTGTACCATCTAGGTTTCCTCCTGTACCTTTAAATTTACAAGGTGTGTTTTTTCTTGTATTTTTATAATTCTATGTGACGTCAAGAAAAGCACTCCACAAACTCTCACTGTTTTTGTTTCTACTACTTTCCGTAAATGTACCTTAAGACAGCTGTAATTTACTTCTTAATCCCTCGTAATCGGTCCGATTAAACAAGTATTTTTTCTTCAAGGTTTCTGATTTGTCATTTTCATTAAGTTAATTTTAGGTAGCACCATTCTGTGTTCACTTATTTCTTCAAGTATTGCCATATTTAGATCATCCTCGGATAATTAGGTTGCTAATATATCAAGTAAATTGTTTTCTCTGATGGATGTTAGTATTAAGTGGTTTAACGAATGTGTTGTGAAAACACGAAGCAACGACTCCCTTGACTCCTTGTCCTCACCCCATGCCATGAAACCATAATTATTCTAGTCTATGGATGGCATATTGGTAATCCCCTCCGATTGTAGTTCACATATTGTGTAATTGGGAATTCAAATTAGCGACCTCTCTTTATAGTTCTCCAATTGACGTTTCTCTGGAATCGGGGGGTCTGTAGTATGTACAAATGTAGACTCTGTTTGACCGAGGGTTTTTTATGAAACACTAAACTATGCTACTATTAGGGAAAGACTCACTTCTACTTTCGTTAATATCTTTAACAGCTACGACCCCCCCCCCCAATCCTATTTTTTCTGTCCCTTCTGTAAAGCCCCTGGGAAAAATACCCTCGTCTGCAATATCTTGCGATAAACTGTTCTCAGTTCCTATAATTACATCGGCTTCGGTCCTTATAATCATATGGTAAAATTCGGCTTCGTATAATGTTTTTAAAACTTGCAGTTGCTTGCCACTATGGTTATAGGTCCATTCTTGATCAATACATTGTGATTTCCTTTTCTCATACCACTTACTCCAGGAGTAATATTTACCTGTTCATTATCCTGTGCTAAGTTATTACATACTAGTAGTATTACATACTAGTAGTATGCCGTGATTCTTGATACAATTATGTTGTGAATGACCCGTGTAATGTTTATTTAATTCATTTTCATTTAATGACCTACACTCTAACCTGTCAAATATGCTATTCTCTCCTTTTATGCTTCTGAATCATAATCGCTATCTTCTTCGATGCCTCAACCGTATAATGTACTCCCGAACGTAATGAGCCTCCCGACACGATGTAAGGACAGGTCGTAAGTCTATGAAGTCCACTCCAATTCCCCGGAAAAAATTTCCCAATATATTATGTAACCCTTCAATCGGACTCCAAACCATGCCACTACGGTCCAATCACAGGGCATTTGAGCAAATTCTTAAATTTACAACGACTTATATCTGCGCTCCGACCCGCTTCACCTCCGAATTCAGCTCCTCGAAAGGACCCAGCATTTCCTCGGATCAGTGGTCCATGGCGTCGTTTGTCATGTGCTACAATTCGCAGCTTCGAGCAACTCGACGCCACGTGCAGCCGCCTTCACCACCTGCATCACCTGAGGAGCCCCGCCCTCTGTACTCACCACGAGGACAACGACCCAACATCGCCCTCCCTTTGGATTTTACGTGATAAGGGAGATATGCGGCGGGCATTGGAAATGCCTATCGTAATAATTCCCTCCCTTCCCGTCCGCTGACGTCTTTTCCTAGGCAGCGACCTCGGAGCAGGGGTAGGGGCTGAAGATACGGTGATGCTGCCATCAGATACTTCCTGGTAATTGTTGGGGGAGAGGATCGGAACTTCCTCCGCAGAGTCCAATCCTCGCCGCAGCGTTACCTTCCCCTTGCCCCGAGAAACGACACTCCAATCGTTCAATCTATAAATGTGAGACACCCTTTCATTTCAAAATTGAACACGCGGCAGGTCTGCGATCGCCCAACCAAATGCAACATCCGGGAACACCCGTGCAGTCGACCGACCTATTGGCCTGGCGGGCTTTCAAATTCCTGCCCCAAGCAACAATTCCCCTGCGAGAAGACACCCCGCCGTCCATTTTTGATCAACATCCCGCACCATTCTCTCCAACGCAGTGATATGAGCCGTTGGAGCGGCACATTCACCACCTTTTTTGACCATGGCAACAGGAAGCCTTGGAGAAGCCGTCCTAATTTAACAGTTGACTTCACACAAAAAGCTAATCTGAATACAATATGCTAAAATATTTAAAAAGGAATTATCTCAAATGAAATTACCCAAATCTGTTAAAAGGTTGAAAATGAATCTAGAGCCCACGCAGGAAAAATAGTTTTGTATCAATAAGTAAAGTGTAAGAGTACTTAGCATTAACCAGTCAGAGTGGCGGGGCACAAACAACTAACTACACACCACTAAATAAAAAAGGCGTTGGTCTGTGGTGTCTCAGCCACAGTTCGCGTTCACCAGAGACTCGAAGAGTGGTGTACTGGCTAAGCAGGCGACGATGCAAGTTACACCTACATCTACATAAATACCCTGCGAGTCACAAAAAAGGTGTGTGGCAAGGGGTGTCGCACCATGAGGGAAGGGTAAAGGTTGAGAGGGTTGGGGGTTAGGTGAGGAAAGGTGGGGGGAACCTGTAAGAAAAAAAATATTTACATATATACATATATATATACATGTCTCAGACTGCACAGGTGCGAGTGGGGAACGAAGAGTCCGGATGGGCAGTGTAAGGAAGAGGTGTAAGGCAGGGTTGCCCATTGTCACCGGTGCTGTTCAACGTCTATGTGTGGAGGAAATGATTAAAGAGGCATGGGAAGAACTGGAGGTAGGAATGAAAGTCGGAGGGAATTCGTAAAATCGGTTAGGTTTGCTGATGACCAAGCGTTGATTGCTCAGTCAGCCAAGGGGTTGCAAGCATTGTTGAGTGAATTGGAGGTTCAGTATGATAAATATGGGATGAGAATCAATATTAATAAAACAAAGGTTATGCGATTTTCCAGAAAGAAAAAGGCTAAGCTAAATATTAAAATAGGCGGGGAAAAAATAGAGCAGGTAGAGCAGTTTACATATCTCGGAAGTGTTTTGGACCAATACGGTCAAAGTGGTAGGGACGTAAGGAGAAGAATTGCGCTAGGCAAGGAGGCTTTCTCAAGGAGGGAGTTGATGACGGGGACGTTGAGTAGGGATGTTAAGACAAGACTCGTAAAAACTCTGATATGGAGCGTAGCCATGTACGGCGCGGGAACGTGGTCACTTAGGCAAGAGGATAGGCGTAGATGGGAGGCTTTTGAAATGTGGGTGTGGAGAAGAATGAAGAAGGTGAAATGGACCGAAAGGAAAACAAATGAGGAAGTACTAGAGATGGTGGGTGAGGAGGGGAGTTTGTTGAGAGAAATCCTATGGAGGCAGGAAAAATGGATGAAAGGCGTATTGAGCGGTAGTGGAATATTGAAGAAGGTAATAGAGGGGAGAATGTTGGGCAAGCGAGGTAAGGGCAGGAACAGGATAGGGATGTTGGACGGGATGAAGGGAGGAAAGAAGTACACCGAGATGAAGAGGGACCTGATATAGATTAGTTTGATAGGCGGGGAGTCACAAAATGTTTATTTGATAGTTGTGTCCATCCAAAAACCTACCTTAACCGGTAGATTACCTAATAATATATATATATATATATATATATATATATATATATATATATATATAGATGATGCGGAAGTACTCACGAGAGCAATATAACTTTTGGACGGTACAATAGAACACAGAATAAAACAGATAACACGTAAAAGGACACTCACACTGTAGATGATTTAAGCTTTCGACCTACTCCGAGGCCTTCTTCAGGTCTGACCTGAAGACGGCCTCGGAGTAGGCCGAAAGCTTAAATCATCTACAGTGTGAGTGTCCTTTTACGTGTTATCTGTTTTATTCTGTGTTCTATTGTGCCGTCCAAAAGTTATATATATATATATATATATATATATATATATATATATATATATATATATATATATATATATATATATATATACATATTTACATACATATACACATAAATATACATATCCTCGCGCAGTCCCTAACCTGTGCGTTAATACTTATTGTAATGAACTAACTCCTCGGGAATTTCGGCTACAAGTATTCTGGTCCCTTATCGTTCTTGGAAAAAATGACATTTTAAACCTGTCAGTCTTGCAGTCTATCTCTCTAATCTTATGTTCGTGATCCCTTCGACCGTAATTCGTTGGGGTTCGTATTATATCCTTGATGTCATCGGGAAAGGGCCCATCTTTAAATGTTTTAATAAGTTTAATCTATATTGTAAACGCCGCTGCGTATGAGAATCCCAATCTAAAAAGTCTAGCAAAGTAGATACGCTGCTGCGTTGATCATAAGAATGTGGACAAATCTAGCCCCCCTCCCCCCGCTGAACTCCGAACTAATTCCGAAATCAAATTTATATTATGAGGATCCCATATACTGGCAGCATACTCTAGGTGGGGCCTGACCAAGGCAAGGAAACATCGTTCTTTCACCTTTTCGTCGCATTTACCTAGCACTCTTTTCACAAATCCCAATTTTTTATTAGCACGACCACATATTTCTCGTATGTGTTTTCCCCAGGACAGATCGTGAGTAATTGTTACACCCAAGTATTTAAAGGAATCTACCCTCGCGATTTTGGTGTGTTTTACTTTGTAACTATAAGGGAAGGAATTACTCTTTTCCCATAAATGTATTACTACGCATTTTTAAAAATGTAATTCTTATTGCCATGTTTCGCACCAATTTTGAATTGGATCTATGTCGTTGGCTAACACGACTCTCTCTTCGTGACTTTGAATGTCCCCATAAATTATTGCATCATCGGCGAAAAGACGGAGCTTGCTATTAACTACGGTTCTGAGGTCAATTATGTAAATAAGGAATAGGAGGGGGCCTATGACACTTCCTTGTGGTACACCCGACGTGACATTGACAGTATCGGATGATACACCGTCCAGGACGACTGTTTGGACACGATCACTTAAAAATTGTTTAATCCAGTTAATAATACTTTCGTGTATTCCATAAGTTTCCAATTTCGCCAGTAATTTGCAATGAGGGACTTTATCGAAAGCTTTCTTAAAATCTAGGAATATCGCATCAACTGGAATATTACTTTCACCGGAGTTTAATACATCATGTACAAAAAGTGCGATTTGAGTTTCGCAGGATCTACCCTAACGGAAGGCGTGTTGGTTATTAATTAATAAATCTTGGCTATCGAGGTGTCTCATCATGGCACTAACAATGATGTGTTCAAGAATCTTACAGGAAATGGAAGTCAGCGATATTGGCCTATAATTACTGGGGTCCTCCCTGTCTCCGTTTTTAAATATGGGTTTTACCGAAGCTACCTTCCAGCCGTTTGGCACGATTTCTTCTGCCAATGATTTCTTAAATATTATCTCAAGATAAGGGGCCATTTCAGCCGACAGTTCTTTATACACGCGCGCCGGTATCTCATCAGGTCCCGGATTTTTGTTGGGGTCTATCTTTTTAAGGAGTAATTCCATTCCGCGGGTGGAAATATTGATTGCTTCCATTGAATGCTGAAATATTTTCGGAAGGTTCTCGGGTGTATTTTGTGAGGATATGTTGAAAACACTCTGGAAAAATGAGTTTAATATGTTGGCTTTATCTAAACTAATCGTTACTTTATCCCCCTTTTCGTTATTCAAGGAGTTTACGGTGGACTTTTTTCCCTGCACTTCCCTGACGTAGGACCAAAATATCTTAGGGTTATCGTTTAATTGTTCACCTAATTTTTTCCTTTTGAATTTCGCTAGGGCCTTCCGGAAGGCCTTCTTGGCAGTGGACCTAGATGCTTTTTAGTTCTGTATGGTTTCGTTGATTTTATCAGGGGAGGAATCTTTAACTGCGTTTTTTCATTATGGCATGAGACACCCTTTTTCGCTTGAGAGATTTCTGTACTTCAGAGTTGTATCATCGGGGTTCCTTATTCTCTTTTATATATTTACTAGGTATAAACCTCTGTATTGCTGAACGTGTTATCGTAAGAAAATTATTCCAAGTATCCTCGACACTACTAGTGTGGCTTAATTCGTCAAATATAAAAAGAGAACTTTTTAATTCACATTTTAAGCCATCATAGTCCGCTTTATTGAACAAATAAACCTTTCTCTTAGGTTTGCTAACTTTATCTACGCTTAAACAAAATTTAGCGTTTACAGCCCTGTGATCACTGATTCCGTCAACAACTTTTATATTTAATACCTTTTCGGGTATATTTGTGGCTAACAGATCAAGAATGTTCTTTCCCCTTGTTGGTGAAGTTATTAATTGATGTAGGGAATTCGAGGTGAACGCAAATAAGAGGGACTCGCATAGATCCTTGTCTCTACCTCCATTTATAAAACTGTACGAATCCCTATCTATTGTGGGAATATTAAAATCACCTCCGATAATTAGGCTATGCTCACTGTTGTGCGAGGTAAAGCTTTGTATCTGTCTTTCTAGGTCTGGTATTAAGTTAATGCTGACGTGAGGTGGCCTATAATTCGCACAGATATATGTTCTTTTCGATCAGGGTGTTTTCACTGAGCACCAAACACTTTCTATACAGCTATCAGGAAATAACTCGGCTCTACTGACGTTAGAGTTCTTAACCGAAATATACACTCCTCCTCCGGCTGTATTTTTTCTTTCGTTTCTATAAACTATGAAGGACATGGGAAATATTTCGCCGTCTGCGATGTCATCTGTTAACCAAATTTCAGTTCCTATAATGATATCCGACTCTGTGCTATGAACGAGATGGTGAAATTCCGGTATTTTATTTTTTAAATTTCGGCAGTTAAGTAATGCTACGGAAATTATGTCCTCGTCTAAAACCTTCTTTGTGGTCTGTTTTCTGGGGATGTTATTTAGTCTTTTTGATGTCTTAGTATCCGATCGGCCTATATTCTGATTAGTAATTCTTTCTTTTGTCTCATTAGCAGTATAAGTACTTAGAAAAATCTCCTCTGGTAACCTAGTATTGTTAGACCCACTAGTTGACCTACACCTTAGAATATCGTTATTAGGGCAATCTACTCCACTACCTAACATACGCATTTGCCAAAATATATCTACATTGCTCGAAGATCCTATGAGCCACCCGAACCGACGCCTCAGGGGTGTAGTGGACCCCGGAACGGTTCAAGGGAGCGGGACATGACCCGAGCACCGGTCTCAAGTCCACAAGCTCGGCCCCTATGTCCCGACAGAATTTCCATAGTCTTCCTTTCAGAGACTCAATACGACTCCAAACGTAAGCACCGCAGTCAGTCCGCGGGACAATGCTACATATGGACAACCGTAAGTTCACACCAAATGCCTCCCGCACACGATCCACTTCGGATTTTAGGTCCCCAAAATTGCGGATGTATCCCCGGTTACCCGGGCATACATCCGTTCTTTTCTGGTTCTATCGACGTGAGGCATTGCCACGATGGAGAAATTCTCCAGCAGTGGGAGCGCCACTTTCACCACTTATGGATAACTGAATATGATCCAGGACTTCCATGCAATGGTACTTTTGCAAAAAACACACACTCTTTTCATCAGCCCTGAAACAGTTGGTATCATACAAGTTTTGTGTACAAATTACCGTTAACCGTTTTATCCTGAGGTGTGGGTGAAATGCTGAATTCAGAACGTCAGTTGTTAAGTGTGCACGTGATCGCAGATCGCATTATTGCCATTGATAAGATGACAGGGCACACAATTAACACTATAAATTAGACGATGCGAAAGATCTGCGCTGAACTCGTCCTCCCGAATGTCTTTGGACGGACGACCAAGAGAAGAGTCGAGTGTGTCTGCTTGTAAAGACCTTCTGCAGCTGCATCACGACGATTCCCCAACCCCATTACATTTCCGACTTGGGACCAGCAGACTACTTTCTATTCCCAAATGTGAAATCATCCCTCAAAGGACACCACCGCGGTGGGACCCTAAGGACCGTTGAAGAAGCTTGCACGCCTGTACTCTGAAAGACCCTCCGCCTTCCAGGGAGCCTTCGAGTCGTGGATAAAATGCTGGCAATAGTGTGTCGGCGCTTACAAGGGAAGAACTACTTTGAAGAATTTTGAGGCATTGAACGAGCGTATAAGTCTTATTCTTCCCCATAACGTTTCCCGATACCTCTTATAAAAACCATGTATTTGCTGATATCTCTCTTGCATCTACGTCATCGCTGTCTGAGTCCCCAATTCTCGCAACCGCGTTTACCCCAGGATGTCACCAAAGGGCCCAGAGGGTGGGAGTGGCCCTCTAGAGCGACCAAGAGAGCGCCTTTCCTCCTGGTGTCCCTCCCACCACTCCTCCTGCTATTCGGAAGGGAGGGGGATGCATTTGCTGTGAGAGATCAGTGCGTGTGGAGTGGTGTCCCTGTACCACTTTTGATGCCACGAGGGGAAAACAATTAGGGTTACGAACAGGAAGGGTGGGGTACTTGGAGATAGCAATGAAACAACTTCGCCAAATTTACTTCCAAATAGTCGACTTATAATTAGAAATGGCACGTTCTACATAAAGTATACCTGGAAAGTTTAGAATAAAATCTGTTCTCTTCTACTTTGAAATCGACTTTTTCCAACTTTCAATCTTCATTAGGGGTCGCCCCTGATTTGTGCCCGCCTCCGATACCTGGTATAAATGACGTCATTCATAGGCGACTTTGCTGAGGTGCTCGCTGTGCGCGCCGTCCCTTCGGGACCGGGAGGCATCCGGAGTGTAGATGGTTGGGTTGATTCCGCAGGGGTGTCCCGGTCCCCTGCTTAACAGTGCCCTCTGTGGGGAGGACGCTTCAAGCTCGCTACAATGACCGTCCGTCGGATGGGACGGTGAATCGATCGGGTAACCTCACGGGGTGTTTCATCGTTGAGAAGAGGCTGGTGTTCCACGCCGGGTTTCACTCTCCACCCATTCTTCCCCCGCATCCCTGCAAATCCTACCTCCTTGAAATTAGCCACACTTACGACACAAATGACCTAAGCAGTCCGTTATCTCCCCCCCCCCCCACGAGAATTGTTACCGTTGCAATGGAGGGAGGCGGGCAAATAAGAAATAAGCACTCCAGGGTGGAGGGGTTCCCCCTTCATCCATATGGAATAGATCGATCGATCACGGGCGGGACTCGAGAAACTGTATTAGTGAAGTACACCACGCCCAGCACTCCTGAACTTCCTGCAGTGCGTGGTGCAGGACCGAGACATCGCATTTCCGACCTCCGATGGACTCCGTTCCCCAAGGTGCATGTCAGTCTACGGAGGCCAATGGCATGCCGCCGCTCCGATTTCAATTGTCTCTTTCCTTGAGGCATACTCCTTTTCAGGTACGTTTTTGGAACTAGATACCTTGCACTTTTCAATGAAAACTCTCTTATGCACTTGGAGGCTTGGAGTACGGGAGAAAACCAATAGGAAATACTCATGCTTGGACGCGTGAATGCTCTTTTCCCAGCCCCTTTCTGGTTAGGCGCACTCAGAAGGAAAACCTGAATTTCCCGAAAACTGAAGTTGGAATTCAACGTTTCCAATCCGTAATAGTTCCGGTCTCGGATGTTTCAGCGTGGCAACTGCGTATGACCATAAAAGGGAGCGAATGCAACTGAGACAATTAGCCATGTTCGCTGAAGCTAAGGATACGCTAAACCTCCATTCGACATAAATACCCCGCGGTCCAGCCCAAAAGGCGTATGGCAGGGGGCTCAATCACCAGGTGGGAAGGCTGAGTGCTTAGGGAGAGGAAGAGGAAAGGGAAAAATATTTTGTGAATATCTATCGAATGACGTGCAATTTTCTATCCATGCTGGAGGAATAATTCATTCAATGCAATGGGTAATTCCTTCAATGAATCAGTTATTTGTTATGCGAAAAAATGGAATAAAAATTAACCACAGCCATTTATACGACAGGCCTCCACCATAACAAGACAGGTCATGCAGAAATGAAGAGGAAATTAGGGAAATTAGGAAGTAAGGAGGGGAAATTGTGCTATCACCGGGACATGCGCCCAAGGGTCGCAGTTGGAATTGTGACACACCGCTGTAGACAGTCGACGGCGTCTTACCCCCCCTTTACAGAGAGAGACGGGGGATGAAAGGAGAAGCTTGAAAGGAACAGAGAACCAAGAAAGACAGGCAACATTGGATCGCACGATGCAGTCATTAAATGGCAGTCCCATTCTGTCATGCGGGAGGGGATTTAACAACAAAACACACGAGTTTAGTGAATTCATTTGGATAAAACAATTATTCCCTAGACGCTTTGGGTGGCATTTTGTAAAGTTTTTGCTATCTATAACCCAACAGTTGCTATCCCGTATTGTCCGAGGGACAAAAGAGTCCTTGAGTCTGCTAGTTCTGGTATCTATTTCCCTAAATTTACATATATGATCCAAACGACCAATGCACATTTTGGAGTACGAATAGTTTGCGGCGCTAAACCATGCGGATCTGAATTTATTTAGTAATTTCAACCTAGCATTGAATCCTCTTTCCAAAACTGTAGCAATGAAATATAGAAAATTGTTTGATTTTACGGATCACTCTAATTCATGATTCATATTCTAGCTTTTAGGATGAATAATTTATTCCTGTATTAAAACCATTTATTTGTTCCATTATTTCTAGTTTTATCTATATAATTTATTTTTCTCGTGACCAAAAAGAGAAAACGAATTTTATAGATAAAAAAGTTTATAATATATTAGGTTGGATTCATTGTTATATCAGCACCAAATTCATTTATTTTTTATAAGGTAATCTACTGGTTAAGGTAAGTTTCTGGATGGACTCAACTACCAAATAAATATTTTGTGACTCCTAACAAAACACAATCCAGCAACCTAATCTACATCAGGTCCCTCTTCATCTCGGTGTGCTTCTTTCCTCCCTTCATCCCGTCCAACATCCCTATCCGGTTCCGGCCTTTTCCTCGCTTGCCCTACATTCTCCTCTCTATTACATTCTTCAACATTCCACTGCCACTCAATACACCTTTCATCCATTTTTCCTGCCTCCATAGGATTTCTCTCAACAAACCCCTCTCCTCACCCACCATCACCAGTACTTCCTCAGTTGTTCCTGTATAGCTACGCTCCATATCAGAGTTTTTACGAGTCTTGTCTTAACCTCCCTACTCAACGTCCCCGTCATCAACTCCCTCCTTCTTGAGAATGCCTCGAGGCAATAAAAGAAACACAAAAATTGGGTATCAAAGGAGTCGAGTTAAATGGAGAAGAAATCAACATGCTCCGGTTTGCAGGTGACATTGCAGTAGTGGCGGAAACGCGAGAGGATCTGCAAGCAACTCTAAGTGCTATGGATCAAGTGCTGGGGGAACATGATATGAACATCCACAAGAAGAAAACTAATATCCTAGTGTGCGGAAGAGAGAAGCTGAATGCAGATAACACAATTCGAGGGGTGAAACTAGAACAAGTGGAATCCTTCATCTACCTGGGCAGCAGCACAACATGGGATGGAAGAAGTTCAACCGACATCAAGCGAAGAATAGCCCAAGCTAAGAACGAGTTCATGAAGAATAGGCAATTAATATGTTCAAAGAATCTAAGGCTGGAAACAAGGAAACAATTCGTCAAGACTTTCGTGTGGAGCATGGCACTCTATGGTTTCGAGACTTGGAACATTGGAAAAGTGGACCAGCGAAGAATAGAAGCCTTTGAAACATGGCGCTGGAGGATTATGATGAAGATTAAATGAACAGACAAAGTGAGGAACGAGGAAGTATAGTATATAGAAGAGCAGGAGAGGATAGAATCATATGGAGAACTCTACGGCAAAGAATAAATAGATGGATTGGACACACATTGAGGCACAATGGATTGATTAGGAATATAATGGAAGGAAAGATCACACGAGGAAGACCAAGAGACATGTACATAGGACAAATTAAGAAAGGCGTAAAACAGAAAAGGTATCAGGGATTGACATTAAATAGAGGCGAATGGAGGGCTGCAATAAACCAATCCCAGGAATGAGAATACTGATGATGATAATAGCACTCACATTCTACCGCAATAACTTTTTTTAGGTTCGGGAAGAAGTTGGCTTGAGGATATTTTCTATGCGATTTCCTGCCTCACAAATTCTGCACCCAAGCTCAACGAATCCATTTCTTTCGCTTCTCTCAAAATAATTAGTTATTCTGCTATCCTACCTTCTCTCTCGCAACCAATGACTATTTGACCTCGTCTACTTCCAATTCTTGTCTATTTTTTTAAACATTCCAGGACTTATATCACCATGCCATCAAGCCTCCCCACATGTAGCCCTAATAAATATCTCCTGTCTCTGTTAATCTCTTCACTTTAGTCAATTCTTTTCACCCATCCTCTTAGATATGTTTCCAGTGATCCGCAGTTCATTGATTTTTTATTCTCTGCTATTCCTATTTTTCCTTTGCTTCTTGATCTATTCTGTTTCTATAATATATCCATTCATCCCCCAAACTTTGGCATTATCATCACATCATTTAGATGTTCATTAAACACTTATCCTAAATATAAGCTTAAAATTGGCGTCCGCACCCTGCTCGCGAATTGTCTAAACTACACTGAGCCGTAGTATAATCCAACTCGCATCTGCTTGCTTCTTCCGCCATCTTCCATGTGCATCAACGCCTGTGATCATGTCCGAGCCAGGTGTTATCGAACCTCTTTTTCTGCAGAACTCAACTGGTGCGATCATTTCGAGTTCCTTAACCGTACGTTCTTATCCCTCCTCCTTCCCATCCCTCCCTTTGTTTAACACTGCACTCCAATATGCCACTACTAATAGGCGCTTCTTTTCATCCACATAATCATTTGTAAGGGTACCTCCCCATACGCGCAGATATATTTATCTATAATTTACTCCAGGTTAGCTCATATAAAACTCTCATTCAAGGTTTACATAAATAGTATCGGTATCAATTTTTCCCTGACGAGTGCGTGAAGTGCTGAATCCCGACCGTCGGATAAGTGTGCGCATTATCGCAGATTGTATATTGGCATTGATGACATTTCACATATCATTACATCATTGAAAATTTGGCGATATGAATAATTTGCGTAATTAATAATTAATATCGTCCTCCCGATGTCTTGACGGACGGCCAAAAGAGCAGAGTCGAGTGTCGGCAGCATCGCGACGATTCTCCAAGCCCCTTGCAGCCCCGACTTGGCACCAGGATACAGTTATTTCCCACTCCTTTAAAAGTTAAATTCATCCTAAGCACACCTCAATGGGACCCTGAGTGCCGTCAAAGTAGCTTGAACGCGTTTTTCCGACCCTTATTAGATTATTTAATTGAAGTTATCTTCATTAGGTCCCAGACGCTTGCCGCGTATTCAAATGTGGTCTAACTAAGTCAGGCGCCTGTTTTACCTTTTCATTACGTTTTCCCTCAGCCGTCTAAAGGAACTTAGTTCCTTTTAGGCTAACCCACAGATTCCTCTAATTTGTATAACCTATGAAAGGTTTGATGCCAGTTTAATATAGTAGTGTTTGACCTTCCATGAAATATTAAGCTCGATCCATTTATTTTGTAATTTCTGTCTTGTCTGTATTTCTTTTATAGCACTCAAATTTCTTCTCTGATTTGTTAGGAGTTGCACGATTAAAATATTGTATACGTGTGATGTGGACGGAGTGAGGAATTGTGTTTAAAAAGAGAATGATGTGCTAACGGTACGTGATTTTGAACGGTATATGAAATTGAAAAGTGAGTGTTTATGTGTGGCGATGGACGGTGTGTAGTATGTACTCGTATGGTGTAAACCTAATCCTTGTGTGATGGTAAAGGAGCGGTTGGTAATCTAAAAGTGTCATTGTATATAACAGCATTTTGTCTGATATCTGTTCCTCTTGTGCTTGTATGCATGTTCAGTGTATTTATGAGTCACCAGTGATCAGACTGGGCCGTTGCCACCAGAAAAAATGCCTAATTGCAACGTGGTTTATATTATAATAATAACAATGATTGATTTCCGCCGGTGTCCTTATTTCTCTGTAAATACTTGTGCCGCCTGCAAATAATCTAAGATTGCTGAAAACGTGAGAGGTAATGTCATGAATGAATAACGAAAAGCGTAGGGGCCTAAAAAAATCCACTACGGCACTTTTGAATTTACTCCTGCCTTTAATGATCTCTACCCACCAACGATTCATTTTGTTTATGGTTAGATCAGAAGTACCCGATCCAGAGGGTAACATTCTCTATAGCGCGGTAATTTCTTGGTTTTTGCATTAATTACTCGTGGACAACCTTATCGAAGGCTTTATGTAAATATAAAATTGCAGTATCCATCATATCATATTCCTTTTCCCTGGTTTCAGGAAACCATGAATAAAAAGATCCTGTTTTTTTGCGTGACGTGTTTTCCCTAAAGCCGTGATGATTGGTTTCAGCAGAAATTTTTTGCACTCTCAAGAAAGACCATTAATTGCTTACAATGCTTTTTATTAAGTAATCTACCGGCTAAGTTAGGTTTTAGATAGACACAACTACCAAATAAATATCTCCTAATAAAACACAACCCAAGATCATACTAAACAGCAAGTTTCTGTTTTTCTCCGTGAAATTCCTTCTTCTCTTGATTCTGTCCAACATCTCTAACCTATTCCTATTCTTTCCTCACAGTTTTCCAATGCCATATACAATCAATACGCCCTTCATCCATATTTCCTGCCTCCATTAGATTTCTCTCAACAAACCTCTGTCCTCACCCACCATCTCCAGAACTTCCTCATTTGTTTTTCTTTCGGTCCATTTCACCTTTTCCTCCTCCACACCCACATTTCAGAAGCCTCCAATCTACGTCCATCCTCCTGCTTCAGTGACCACGTTTCCGCACCGCTTTAGCTACGCTCCATATTAAAGTTTTTACGAGTCGTTTCTTAACATCCTTACTTCATGTCCCTGTCATTAATTCCCTCCTCCTTGTGAAAGCGTCTTTGCCCAGCGCAATTCTTCTCCTTACGTCCCTACTACTTGGACCGTGATGGTCCAAAACACTCCCGAGATACGCTCTGACGAACTGTTCTACGTGCTATATTTTTCCCCACCTATTTTAATGTTTAATTTAGCTTTTATTTTCTAGGAAACCGCGTATTTTTTAAATTTTTATTGATTCTCATCCCATATCTATTGCACTGAATTTCCAATACACTCAGCAATGCTTGCAACCCCTTGGCCGACTGACAAACCAAAGCCTGGTCATCACCAAACCTACTGATTTTACGAATTCCCCTCCGATTTTCATTCCTACCTTCAGCTCCTCCCATGCCTCTTTAATCATTTCCTCCTCATTTACGTTAAACAGCACCGGTGATAATGGAAACACCTCTTCCTATCACTGCCCATCCGGGATCTCCATCCCCACTCGTACATGAGCATTCTGAGACATGGACAGGATGCGGGATAGCCTCCTCTCTCTCTAATCTATTCCTATTTTTTGCAATGTACTCATTAGTTTTCCCCAATTCACTCCATCAAATTCTTCTATCTTCAAAATCTACGAAACCGGCAAATACGTCCTGATTGTATTATATATTCCTCTCGATTAATGATCTTTACTGCAAAGGTATCGAGCGTGCCTCTCATTTTCTTAAACCCAAACTAATAATCTCCACAGTAAAATTTGTCGTCTCGGGCTAAACGTGATGGAATTTGCATAAAATATTACAATAAAATGAAATTATTGACTTCTTAATTCCACAAATTTTATATGAAAGCACGACCCATGCTTCGACATTCGTTGAACGTCATAATCAGGTGGATGATGATGACTTTCAACGTCGAAACCTGGGTCGTGTTTTTAAATAATGTTTGTGGAATAACAAAGTCAATAATTTTATTTCACTTCTTTACCCTAAGTAATCATCTGCCTTATACGCTATCCTTTTTTTTATGATCCTGAGAATAAATTTTGCTGCTTGGGATACCAAACTTATTGTTCTTTAGTCCTAACATGATGTAGTCTTTAACTTTTTCGGAAAGAAAATGATACTGATCTGACAAAATCTTCCGGCCAGATCCCTTCCTCAAAGATGCTACGAATAAGTCCATATAGAGTCCTCTCACATTTTCCTAAATGTTTAGTAGTTCTCTTTTACAGCTGAGAAAAATGCTTTCTAAGATCGTCTGAATGTTGATAATGATAAGATATTTGCCTTTTTTACGCTGTCTGCTACAATTTTCCATTTTCTTCACGGAAAGAATGAATGGTCGGACACGCACCTTGTATTTTCTTCCTGGTTCTTTTTCAATTGCTTCTACGTATTGATGTACCTACTGCATATTTCCTCCGCTCTCTTCTTGACTACTTGTCGAGATATGCTCGTGGTTAGGTCGGCTCAGCTTCATTATATATTTACTGCTCTACATCAAATTAAACTCTTCAGTACAACCAATGCACCACCATTGAAAATCTTTAATTGTTATATGTTTGTGATAAATTCTATTCGTGAAGGAAAATTTTAAACAAGATCAATCTAGCATGATCTTTAAATTTTTTTCTTGTTTAAGTTATTTATACTTTTTTTATATTTTGTGATTTTTTTTGAGTGTCCCACCAAGCGCAAGGATAAAATAATCACCTGAATGTTGCAATTTTCTTGCCTGAGAGAACACTTTAATTTAGGCCAATTTTGAAAGTAGTAATTAACCACCACAAATTAAATTATAAGTAAATATTTATATTGGAATAAACTGCCGCATCTAGTGTCCAATATAAAAGCGGATGCTGTCATACACCTCAAAGTGAGATACCGGAGAGGCACTGAAAGAGCATTAACATCGTTTTCACCGGCATTAGGGTGATCCTTTTTTACCTTATGGCGGCATATAGTTGAGTTAGGGAATCTCGAGAGCCGCTCTTGTGTTTTGCGAAATGTATAGCCCTTGCCTTCTCTTCGCTCTCAATTCGCCGGTTCCTCCACCTGCTGCGATGCTAATTCATTTTCCTCCAGATGTCAATTTCAAGTTGATCGATCCCCGACGAAATAAGTCTCCCCGTCACAACACGTGATCGATTCTTGTGCGGATGGCGATCGCGATGGGCATATGCACCGATCATTTGTGACGAAACCGTTTGTTGAACTAGTGGATGACTGCCACGGATTCAGCGGAATTCGACTTTCTTTTTCACGCCATTCGCACTTCAATATGGTGATATTAATGCTGAAAAAATTTTACGTGGTGGATATTTGCCCATTTAGAACGTTTATTATAGCTTTATATGTTCCCATAATATCGCAACAACCAAATTAGGCCACGTTGGTGAAGGGTACAATGAAGGAAGTCAGACCCTAATGGGTATGTTGAGTTAATAAAACATTTCTTTCGGTATGTCGACGACACCTTCGTGATTTGGCCACATGGGAAGGATGCACTTGACGAATTCCTTGTGCACATGAATCGCCAGCACCCCAATATATCCTTCACCATGGAATTGGAAATCGACGGCAAACTCCCTTTCCTCGATATCCTGGTCCAACGTAAGAGCAATGGCACACTCGGACATAGTGTGTATCGAAAGCCGACGCACACAGGGCTGTATCTTAATGGAAACAGCCACCACCACCCAGCCCAAAGGCGAGCAGTGCTGAACACACTCTTCCAACGAGCCAAGGTCATCGCCGACAAGAATAGTTTGCAGGAGGAGATCAACCACCTGAAAACCACCTTCCTCAAGAACGGATATAGTGGACGCGAAATCTCCCTGGCCTTTAAAAGGTCCTTCGACCCGCAAGCACGCACGGTGGAGGAAAAAGAAAAACCATTAGCCAGGGTCTGCTTGCCGTACGTCGCCTCGATCTCCGGAAAAATATCCAGGATACTAGCGAGACATAAAATCGAGGCAATCCATAAACCACCGGGGAAAATTAGAAATTTACTTGTCAGAGCAAAGGACCCAATCGGCCTAAAGACACCAGGGATATACCAAGTCCCGTGTTCCTGCGGAGATGTCTACATTGGAGAGACGGGTCGGACCATCGAGACCAGGTTAAAGGAGCATAAAAGACACCTACGCCTAGGGCAGCTGGAAAAATCTGCCATCGCCGAACACAGCGTCGAGATGGATCACTCAATTAATTTCAACGAGACCAAGCTACTTGCCCGTGCCGGTGGTTACTGGGACCGCATCATTAAAGAATCCATCGAAATTAAAATGGCAGAGCGAAATTTCAATAGGGATTCCGGTTATTCTCTCAGCAACACATGGAAACCCGTGCTAATGGAGGTAAAAAGAGAAAGGTACAGAGCACAACGACCCGGCGACCAATCAGAAGTCACCTGAACCCGAGAGCGCAGGTATATAAGACAGAAAAAAACAGAGTGGCAATCATCAACCCTGAGGACGATGCACGAGTCGGGCATCGAAACGTCGGCCAACATGGAACCCCTGACCCGGTGGAAGACCCGAGAAAACTTCATCCACCGGATGTCTCTACTTGCCCGGCGGATCCTCTAACCACTTAAGAAATCGAGAAAATTTACTTCACACTGAAATCTGCGATCTGCGATGTGTGTTCCTTCCCCCTTTCCTTATCTCTATTTCTATGTGAATATATATACATATATATTTAGAAAAAAGTGTTTATGTATAAATATATATGTATATATATATACATATGTGTGTATATATATATATATATATATATATATATATATGTATATATATATATATATATATATATATGTATATACACTACCTTGAACAAAAAGTTCCCGGAATAACCACCGTGTGGCGCTCCCATCGTTCCAATTTGAGTTCTGTTTTTTTTGTTAAATTGGTACATCTGTTGTTGATATTCCCTTTAAATCTTAGTGTCATAACTTGACATTTGCAAAAGTTACGTAGCCAAGAGTACATCTATCTCTGTGTGTGTTGGCGATTTTTTACAATTGCAGAAATGGATTTAAATTTGCAACAACGAACTTGTATTAAATTTTGCGTAAAAACGGATTTAGTGGCGCACGGACGTTAGAAATGTTGGAAAAGTGTTTCGGCAACGATTCTCTAAAAAAACGGTCGTTTACCAGTGGCACGAGCGGTTCAGAAGTGGTCGTGAGTCAATCGAAGATGATGAACGCAGTGGCAGACCATCGACATCGAAAGTCGGTGAAAAAATTGATAAAGTAAAAGAAATGTTGGTCAATAACCGCAAATTAACCATCAGAGAAATAGCGGAGGACTTGAACATTGCCTATGGATCCGCCCAAGACATTGTGGTTAATGATTTGGGTTTCCGTCGTGTAGCAGATGAGTTGGTGCCAAAAGACTTCAATTTCATGCGAAAAAGAGACCGTGTTGACGTCGCAAAAGACATGATTTGCGAGGCTGAATCCGATCCCACATTCATCAAAAGGATCGTTACTGGAGACGAGCCGTGGGTTTATGAGTACGACACGCAATCCAGACATCAGGCAAGTGAATGGCGTTCACCAAATGAGCCGAGACCAAAAAAACCACGTCGTTTTCAGTCAAAAAAGAAGGCAATGCTGACGGTTTTCATGGATTACAAAGATGTAGTGCATCATGAATTTTTGCCAGAAGGCCAGACAGTAAACAAAGAGTATTATTTGGGCGTTATGAGACGTTTGCGTGAAGCAATTCGCCGAAAGAGACCAGAAATCGTCGCACAGTGTGTCGAGACCGTCGCACAGTGCTATCATTATTCGTAATTTTTTGACGAAAAATGCAACAAATACCATCCAACAGCCACCGAATTCACCTGATTTGGCTCCCTGTGACTTCTTTTTGTTCAATCGAGTTAAAAAACGATTACGGGGAACGCGTTTTAGCAGCCGAGAGGAAGTAATGGAAAAATCGCAGGAAGCACTGATGGACATACCGAAAACCGAATATAAAAAATGTTTCGAGGATTGGATCAAGCGCTGGCATACGTGTGTTGCAGTCGATGGGGATTACTTTGAAGGGGACAATATAGATTTAGATGAATAAACTTGTATTTTTAATTATCTGAATAAATTCCGGGAACTTTTTGATCAAGGTAGTATGTGTATATATATATATATATGTGTGTGTATATATATATATATATATGTATGTATATATATATGTATGTATATATATCTATCATTATTTTCTTGGGAATGATAATCGAGGTGGTTTACCATTTTGACAGTGATGGTGGATTGGAATGCGACGGTAGGCGAAGGAAGAGAGGGTGGTGAGGGGGGGATTATGGGTTAGGCAAGAGGAATGAACGCGGGGAGAAAGCGATTGAATTCTGCAGGAGACAGGGGTTAGTCATCATTAACACATGGTTTAGACACCACAAAAGGCGTAGGTATACATGGAAAATGCCAGGTAACTCAGAAAGGTATCAGTTAGATTATATTATGCGTAGACACAGGTTTAGGATCAGTGTGATAAATTCGCACAGTTTCCCAGGAGCGGATGCGGACTCTGACCACAATTTAGTTGTTATGAAATATAACGTCCGTTTCAAGAAGATAAGGCAAGGGCGGCGGGTTAGGAAATGGAATTTAGAAGCCCTAAATGGATTAACGAGGAAGGAGTGTCAGCAGGCTGTCGAGAAAAAATTGATGACGGTAAAGAACTGAATACAATCGAAGAAAAATGGGAATGTATCAAGCAAAGGATATCGGAAGCAGCAAAAGACACTATAGGAACCGTTAAGGGGAAAAGAATAACGAAACCATGGGTCACGGCTGAGATGATTGCAAAGAAGAATGAGTGAAGAAGATGGAAGAATATAAACACAGAGTTTGGCAAAATGAAGTACAAAGAGTTAAACAATAAATTGAGAACGGCCACAAATAAAGCAAAAGAAGATTGGTGGAAAACGCAATGCGAGGATATGGAAAGTTTACAAATAAAGTGTGAAATTGGTACTCTATACAGCAAGGTTAACTTATTATCGGGAAGTGAGAAGGCAAGATCTGTGCTAACAGTTAAAGATAAGTGAGGTAAGATAATAGTTGAACCAGGAAAAATCCAAGACAGATAGAAGAAATATATAGAAACACTGTATGGTAAAGAACTTAGGCCGACAAGGTTAGACATAGAAAAGGAACATGGCGTAGAAGAAGATAGCTTAGGTCCAGGCATACTCGACGATGAAATAGAAAGAGCATTAAAGGAGATGAAAGGAAATAAGGCCGTGGGGGTGGACAACATACCTGTAGAACTGTCGTAATGTTTAGGAAAATGCGAGAAGAAGGCCCTATATGGTCTGATTCATATATCTATGAAGAAGGAATCTGGCCGGAAGATTTTGTGAGATCGGTTTTGTTCCTATTCTAAAAAAGGCAAAGTCTATAGCATGTGAGGATTACGGAACAATAAGTTTGATATCCCCACGCAGCTAAAGTTATTCTCAGGATCATCAACAAAAGATAGAGAGTAAGGAAAATGATTTCTTAGGGGATGTCCGGTTTGGGTTTAGGAAGGGAAGAGGTACGCGTGATGCCATTGCAGTAAGAGATCACTAATTGAGAGGAATATAGAATACAACCAGGACGTTTTTGCCTGTTTTGCAGATTTCGAAAAAGCGTTTCATAGAGTGAATTTGGAAAAATTAATGCGTGTATTGCAGAAAATAGGAATGGATTGGAGGGACAGGAGACTGATCCGCAACCTGTATATGTCTTAGACTGCTCAGGTGCGAGTGGGGAACGGAGAGTCCGGATGGGCAGTGTAAGGAAGAGGTGTAAGGCAGGGTTGCCCATTGTCACCGGTGCTGTTCAACGTATATGTGGAGGAAATGATTAAAGAGGCATGGGAGGAACTGGAGGTAGGAATGAAAGTCGGCGGGGAATTCGTAAAATCGGTTAGGTTTGCTGATGACCAAGCATTAGTTGCTCATTCAGCCAAGGGGTTGCAAGCATTGCTGAGTGAATTGGAGGTTCAGTGCGATAAATATGGGATTATAATCAATATTAATAAAACAAAGGTAATGCGATTTTCCAGAAAGAAAAAGGCTAAGCTAAATATTAAAATAGGCGGGGAAAAAATAGACCAGGTAGAACAGTTTACATATCTCGGAAGTGTTTTGGACCAACACGGTCAAAGTGGTAGGGACGTAAGGAGAAGAATTGCGCTGGGCAAGGAGTCTTTCTCAAGGAGGAGGGAGTTGATGACGGGGACTTTGAGTAGGGATGTTAAGACAAGACTCGTAAAAAACTCTGATATGGAGCGTACGGTGCGGAAACGTGGTCGCTGAAACAGGAGGATATACGTAAATGTAGATTGGAGGCTTTTGAATGTTGGTGTGGAGAAGAATGGAGAAGGTGAAATGGACCGAAAGGAAAACAAATGAGGAAGTACTAGAGATGGTTGGTGAGGAGAGGGGTTTTTTGAGAGAAATCCTCTGGAGGCAGGAAAAATGGATGAAAGACGTGTTGAGCGGTAGTGGAATGTTAAAAAAGGTAATAGAGGGCAGAATGTTGGGCAAGCGAGGTAAGGGTAGAAACAGGATAGGGATATTGGACGGGATGTAGGGAGGAAAGAAGTACACCGAGATGAAGAGGGACCTGATATAGATAAGTTTGATAGGTGGGGAGTCACAAAATGTTTATTTTATAGTTGTGTCCATCCAAAAACCTACCTTAAACGGTAGATTACCTAATAATAATAATAGTGTATATATATGTATATATATGTATATTTACATGAATACATACATTTCTATATGTATATATTTTTTATTATTTATAAGGTAATGATTTTTGGATGGACACAACTACCAAATAAATATTTTGTGACTCCTTAGAAAATACAAAAAACAATCCAGCAACCTATCTATATCAGGGTATACACATAAGAAGCTTGGTGGATATAAGGAGATCTGAAAGGTTGACGGGCAATTTGAAGGTAACAGAGGGGCATTTCGGAAGAAGATTTAAGAAAACGTTGTGGTGGACAAAAATATCACGTAATTACATTGCGACCTAAAACAAAACTCAATCCAGCAGCCTACTCTACATCAGGTCCCTCTTCATCTCTGTGTACTTCTTTCGTCCCTTCATCCCATCCAACAGCCCTATCCTGTTCCTGCCCTTACTTCGCTTGCCCAACATTCTGCCCTCTATTACCTTCTTCAACATTCCACTACCGCTCAATACGCCTTTCATCCATTTTTTCCTGCCTCCATAGGATTTCTCTCAACAAACCCCTCTCCTCACCCACCATTTCCAGTACTTCCTCATTTGTTTTCCTTTCGGTCATGGTTAAAAGGAAATTTTGCAAAACATTCTTCCGTGATATGAACTCGGAAGAACGGTTTACGAAGTATTTGAAACTCAATAACTGCAAATTCTCGACAACTAAGTTGCAGACAAATTCATCTATTTCTTCTATTGATGATTGATTCAAGAACCCTTACACGTTTTTAGTGTTAATATTTGCGGAAATCACTTAGGGTCTGAACTCGATGAATGTGAGGCATGGGTCGCCATTACTTGAACCAGGCGAGAGCAACTCGAAAACCCCAACGTCACCTCTACATTACCTCGAAAGACTTGGAGCAAGAATGTATATTTATGCCTTGCACACTAGAATTAACGGAGAATAGGGAAGTGTAGGGAATAGGGTAGGATTGCGTTTTCCGCGTCGTGGCTAGGATGGCGTGCTTCCGTTCCCACCCTCCGCGAATGTTTATCGTGTGTGCGTGCTCGCATTTGGGGTTAGTGGCGTGGAAGTGGGAGAGAGGTGGGGGTGGGTGGCAGGGGTCAGAGGTGCCGGGGAAGGCGTTGGAATTCCAAACGAGCGCCCCCTTCTCCCTATTTATTTGACGTTCTCGATTTAACATTGGGAAGCTTCTCTCCTTTGGAGGCTGTGAATGCGAGGGATTGAGTAAGCGCGCCCTCTCCCTGTGGGTCTGGCTGGTTCCGCCGCCACCCCTGGGATCCTCCACCCGGCCCAGCCAAAAGTTTCCGAGTGCCGAATGGCTGGCTGGTTCGTATGTGTGCGCCGCGGGGAGGCAGCCAGTCCATCGGAAGCGGGCGGGCGCTCCCCAAACGCCGCTGTTGCTTTAAGCACGTCTTCCGCTACATATAAGTTGTATAGAGTTTTGGCAAAGCGAGAGAAGGCTGGGGGGATGGGAGGGGAGGGAGGGGGGTGGAGAGGTAGGGAGGGGGGTGGAGAGGGATGGTGCGGACGGCTACTCCTCCGGAGGGTGGCGCGCTGTGTGGGAGTCTCCGGGGGCGGGACCCCCTTCCCACCCGGCGCCATTCACTGCCTCAGTGGATGGGGAGTGGGGGAGGGGATAGGGGGCGGCGTTTAGAGATGGCGGTTGTGGGAGATCGTGCACCGATGATAAATAGTTCCAGCCTGGAGTTTCCGTTCGCAGAGGGCGCTGCCGGACGGGGGAGAACACTTCTTTCTCCCCCCGTCCTCCTTTCGGCGCTGGTGCACTGCCTTCCTTCCTCCCCCACCCTCTCGCCCCTTGGGAATGGGCCACATAAATCAGCTTTCCTCGCGAGGGGTGGCACTCGCGAGAGCCATCCTAGCCGGCCCTGACCCACTCGCTGCGCCTTCCCGCCTCTTCCCTGGAAGAGATGGACGCCGGGGATAAAGATGTCGTCATCTCATTACGGTCGAAAAGAACGAACGATATCTCATCGTGTCTCAAGACAATTTTCTTGAAGCTACATATTAGGAGCTCATAAGGAGAAAACATAATTAATTGTTGGCATCGCTAAAGCAAGAAACTTTTGTTTTGAGCGCTTATTTTACAGCAATTGATCTGGATACGATATTTAATTAACTAAATCAATGAACTACTTAGCCATGTGACTTTACTTCACTTGAACTCGCGACGAACATAATTACATTTACCAAAACCGCTGGTAAAATAAATATGTCCTCATTCCGATGAAATTTAAAATAATATAAAAAATGTTTCCGCTCTTAACTAAACTCACAGTGGTCCATTCGACCTGGAACAATATCACTCGATTTTTTTTATTAGGTAATCTACCGGTTAAGGTAGGTTTTTGGATGGACACAACTATCAAATAAACATTTTTGTGACTACCCACCTAGCAAACTAATCTATATCAGGTCCCCTCTTCATCTCGGTGTACTTCTTTCCTCCCTTCATCCCGTCCAACATCCCTATCCTGTTCCTACCCTTACCACGCTTGCCCAACATTCTCCCCTCAATTACCCTCTTCAACATTCCACTACCGCTCAATACGCCTTTCATCCATTTTTCCTGCCTCCATAGGATTTCTCTCAACAAACCCCTCTCCTCCCCCACCATTTCTAGTACTTCCTCATTTGTTTTCCTTTCGGTCCATTTCACCTTCTCCATTCTTCTCCACACCCACATTTCAAAAGCCTCCAATCTACGTCTATCCTCCTGTTTCAGCGACCACGTTTCCGCGCCGTACATAGCTACGCTCCATATCAGAGTTTTTACGAGTCTTGTCTTAACATCCCTACTCAACGTCCCCGTCATCAACTCCCTCCTCCTTGAGAAAGACTCCTTGCCTAGCGCAATTCTTCTCCTTACGTCCCTACCACTTTGACCGTGTTGGTCCAAAACACTTCCGAGATATGTAAACTGTTCTACCTGGTCTATTTTTTCCCCGCCTATTTTAATATTTAGCTTAGCCTTTTTCTTTCTGGAAAATCGCATAACCTTTGTTTTATTAATCTCTCATTTTCTCATTCTCATCCCATATTTATCGCACTGAACCTCCAATTCACTCAACGATGCTTGCAACCCCTTGGCTGACTGAGCAACTAATGCTTGGTCATCAGCAAACCTAACCGATTTTACGAATTCCCCCCCGACTTTCATTCCTACCTCCAGTTCTTCCCATGCCTCTTTAATCATTTCCTCTACATATACGTTGAACAGTACCGGTGACAATGGGCAACCCTGCCTTACACCTCTTCCTAACACTGCCCATTCGGACTCTCCGTTCCCCACTCGCACCTGAGCAGTCTGAGACATGTACAGGTTGCGGATCAGTCTCCTGTCCCTCCAATCCATTCCTATTTTCTGCAATACACGCATTAATTTTTCCCAATTCACTCTATCAAACGCTTTTTCGAAATCTACAAAACAGGCAAAAACGTCCTGATTGTATTCTATATTCCTCTCGACTAGTGATCTCATTACTGCAATGGCATCACGCGTACCTCTTCCTTTCCTGAACCCAAACTGATCATCCCCTAAGTAATCATTTGCCTTACTCTCTATCCTTTTGTTGATGATCGTGAGAATAACTTTAGCTGCGTGGGATATCAAACTTATTATTCTGTAATCCTCACATGACGAAGCCTTTGCCTTTTTTGGAATAGGAACTAACACCGATCTCACAAAATCTTCCGGCCAGATTCCTTCCTCATAGATACTACGAATCAGTCCATATATGGCCTTCTTCCCACCTTTCCCTAACCATTTCAACATTTCTACAGGAATTATCACTCGATAGGATACTAAATATTAACTTACACTAATCGCTGAATATTTGTAAAAGATTGATGGTGGAACTTGCTCACGTGGAACTGTTTGCGCCTATTTTTGCGAATTTATCAAATGGGCAATTTCACTTGCCATCGAAATCATTCCCGTGGCTGTCCCCCTTCTTCCATCCGTCAAAATCAAATGTTTCGGGCGCATAGTTGCAAATTTAAATCAAGAAATTTCTTCAATAGCGAACTATAAGGATGCATAGCCACTGCCATTAAATTCGAAATTCCTGCTTCGCGACGTTTCGCGAGTTATTGCTTGTGTCGGCCAAAACTGTAGAAATGAGGAGAATCAACATGAATACTCTTATAAATGATTTTTTTATATACTTTATTATCAAATGACTTAGTTACAGCTCATACAAAATTCTATTAAAATAGATTTACGTACGATCATAATTTAATTTTCATTGTAAATATGTATATTTTTTGCTATTAATACTACTGTTACCTCATTATTCCCAGCTGATTTACCATTGACCTTCGAATTTCAATTCTAAAGCAAACATGGGCAATCATCTGGGTAGTGAAATCTCAGGGCACAAGGTTATAAAAACTTCAGGTTCTTTTTCACGTGATGATTTCCCAACGGACGAACCAGTCATATAAGATCAAATTAGGTTTTTTGGAATGCTACGAAGTTTAAAACTTTTGTACAGCCAATTTATGATTTCAAATTGCTATTGTCTTTCGTGTGAAAAGTTTCAAAAAAAATCTTTCGCTGCTTCACTTTTCTTCTGTTGCCCTCCCTCTCCAGGGCCTGTCCCTATTCCGGCCAATAGACGCTCTCTACCCCCGATCCCGATCCTCTTCCCCCCCCCCGACCCCGTTCACCCTTCCCCGTAACGCGGCGAGAGAGATTATAAATATGCCGTCAGCCACCTCCACCCACTCTCACCTCTCGAACGGGCTATTCGAAGGGAAAAAGAACCTTTCGGAGTAAATATCATTCATATGTAGGTGCCCTTTTTTCTGTATTTTTCTATGCATGCGCTACATACATATATCTTCTCTTGTGTATGCATCTGAAGGTATTTTTCATCCGAAGTCTTTTCCTGGGAGCGTCGGAATTTCACGGAGCGTTATTTCCTCCCCTCCCCTGGGCGTTCGGGGGTGGGGTGTTCTCACTCTATTGGGGACGAGATTTATTCGGAATTTGAGCTCTTTCCTTGGCCATAAATGACTGCCGTTCGAGCCTTTGGCAAGTCTCGCGAAATATTTCCAGATCCCCGAGCAAATTCAGAGCTCCAGGCAGCCTGACGCCTCGAGTATTTCATTGACTTCCAATTCATGATGATCATTGCCGTAGAAAGAAGCGTCAGCGGCAGGCAACCTTTCCTGAAGCTTTGTAAATAAAATACTTTTGGGTGGGGTAAGGGAGTAGATATCTCACGAAATAACCTTAAAGTTAACCCATACTTAGGGGATAAATGTACTGTACAGGGTTCGTCCGGAAAATAAGTGTACTGAGCTCAGGAAAAAAAAAATTATTACACTTTTACATATCTTAAGCTAATATTCCTCAAAATAGGACCCTTGTGAGTCGATACACTTGTTCCAGCGGCGTTCCCATTCCTGGAACGCTCCCGCGAAGGCATCATCGGGAACCTCTCGAAGACACGTCGTCACGGCCTCTTTGACGGCGTCCAAAGTCCCGTATCGCGTTACTTTCAAACTCCTCTTTATCTTCGGGAACAGAAAGAAGTCCGGTGGTGCCAAATCCGGGCTGTAGGGCGGGTGCGGCAGCTTTGCCACGCCGTGCTTGGCCAAGAAGTCCGACACGACAAGCGCGGTGTGAGACGGCGCATTGGGGTGATGCAGCCGCCAGATGTTTTTGATCGCCGGCCGGACGCGGGCGACTCGTTTTCGAAGCCTGTCGAGCACTTGGACGTAAAATGCAGCATTTAAAGTTTGTCGTTCAGGTACAAATTCGTAGTGGACGACTCCCCTTTTGTCAAAAAAGACAATGAGCTTATTACACTTATTTTCCGGACGAACCCTGTAGTTCTGGGTATCACTCGGATATATAAGAAATATATTCGTGTAAATGTACTTATAGTATATTTATATTTTCGGAATCGCGTTATCTGCTTTAAAAGTGAAATCCTTTAGAGTGTACTAAAATTTCAAAATGGTGTCCTCTTAGGTGGCAATAGTGATAGCCATGGTTTGATGAGTGACCCACAGGTTGCAGCACGATGCCTGTAAGCAACCTTATGTGCAACAATAGTGTAAAGAATGCTGCTGCATTTGGAACAAGCACTATAGAGGAACAGCAGATTCACTGTCATTTGTTTTAATGAGTAGTTAAGAGGGAACATACACTGAAATCCATGAATCAATGAAAGTTGGCAATTCATATCAGTCACTCCAATGAATTTACACATGACCTGGGCAGTTCCTAAACAGCATTACTTCTCCTAGAGAAAGACTCCCCGTGACCAGGTCAGGCACACCAAGTACAAGTGACCCCACTGGCCTAAATATAGCAGTTAAAGCCGTGGTTCTCGTATTTCTAAAGTCATCGTTAGCTTTCAAAGCGTTGGGATATTTATTACTGTTGCACAATATGGAGATTACATATGAGAGCAATATAACTGAGAATATTTTTGTATTTATGAAATGATGAGGTTTAAAATATATTAATTTAAAAGGTTTTCATTTGAATCTCGCTATTAGGTGGCCTTCTTCCATGAGATAAAATACGCTTGCATGATAGATTTCAATTTTTATGATGGTTGGCTATTTTTCTCCATTTTACAATACGGTCAACAATCACTGTTAAAAATAAAATGCATGGTATTCCAGCTTCAATAATTTTGGCTCAGTGTTTCAGCCTGAAGATCTTTGACTAAAGTTTAGTTCATCTAAGAAAATCTTATTTCGAAGAAACGAGACAACACAAATGTGACAGAATTAAATATCAGAGAAGACTCGATAATATTTGGGTTTTCCGGCATTCACCCGAGACGCAGAAATATCCCAGAAAAAACCGCATCTGCCCTCAATGTAACATTGAATAGCTATTTAGCCAGCGGCACCAAAATGTTATTCGTAATAAAATTCTTTGAAAAAAAATTAGCTGAATCAATTAAAATAATGAAAGAGAAGTGATAAATGTTACCATACCTGAGTATTTAAGCAGTGAAAATGTATTGCAATTAGAAGATTAATTAGTTCATTATTTTCTTGACCATCTTTAAGTTGCGATGAAAAATTGCCATTGGTGATTGTTCGCTCTTACTATTGGCTGAAATCGCTTCTTTTCACCAAATGGATTAGATTTTATCAGGAATTTCTAAGAATAAAATAAATAAGCCGATAATAAATGAGTAAATATTACCTTAGGAAGTTTAATTTTACAAAGCCTTGCTGTCGTTTAAAGTACATACATATTGCAAAAATAATTCATGGGTCTTGTGGGCTCTCCTAGATGTGCTATTTTAGTGCTGATAAGGCATCTTCATCTGACTCATTGCTCATTTATTCTTGTTGAACAAATGTGCACGCATTCCTTCGATTCGAAGGTTGTGTTCATTCCGACGATTTATTCCGTATAGCAATGTTTGAATTGTAATTTTTTAGACTGGTTACTTTTGATCGTTCAATTCTTTCTTAAAAAATGCGCATGTTCGCGTTCCAGAGGAGAGAACTTTGCCTGGCACTGTGATCCTCGGTGAAATCTGCTAATGGTATTTTTTCCACATGTTAATTTTTTCGCTCGGCCGGAGCCACTTTGAATGCGAAGGGACACACTAGCGCGAGCGGCAGGAAAATTAACCCGGACCGTTATTTATAATTCAGAGGAGATTGGGCAGAGAGTGCGGGGAAGGCCTAAGTGGGGCGGTTGTCGCGGGGGGGGGGCATAAGAAGAGGGCGTGACTTTGGGCAAAAGTACACAAATTATCCGTCGGGCGGCAAGAGATAGTGGGAGGAAAAGGGGCAGGTTTTTGGGGCAGGCCGGGGGGAGGAGCTGAACGATTCCAGTGGAAGCGGGGTTAGAAGGAAAAGGGCTAATCGTTGCTGGAACGTGTCTTGGAAGACGATATTTCAGGTTCTTGAGTGAGTAGATGTTACAAGGGGTGAGGATAGCGAGAATAAGAAAATCGATCCTTTTTTTAATCGGCTCCCCAGGGTAATTCTCAGGGCTTCCTCTCTCCCCAATTTATATGCTACCAAACTTATACACGTAGAGCGAACAGGAAATCCCGGAGAGTGGATTGAAACTGACCCGGCTAATCAAATATTTGATCGTCGCCCTGGTTGGCCAGTCTCTCTCCCTACGAAGGACGTGGGAGGCGAGACACGGCAGCGGCGAACTGCATCGGCCTTGGCCCTTCCACGGGGAGAGGCGTGGCGAGGCGTTCGGACGTGCCCTTCCCTGTCACGCAGTGGATATCGAACAGCCCTCCGTCTGCTCTTCAGCTCGGATTGCATTCCGCCGTCAAATGTTAACGGCTGGCTGTCGGAAACGTCAAAGATTTGCCATGACGCGTGTGCAAAGTGCATTTTTTCATTAAATTAAACTCATTACTCTCTTCATAGAGATTGCATAATACGTTTCGAATGGCGTAGGAACAAAGGACACCCAATTACAGTGTCCATGATACCCGACGTAAGGAATATAAATACTATAATGGGTTTATGTTTTAATGGTAGCGAGACCAGAAAATGCATTAGTTCATTAAGTGTCTTGCTTTCCTCATGATTGAGATAATATTAAGAGCTGATACAAAGGGTATGAATCAAAAGATAATCACTCTGAATTCTACTGTTTAAATTAGATTTTGGGAAGACGAAAACTTAAAAATGCTAAATTTCTTAGCTCTTTATAACAAGACAAAAACTTGCACTCCAAATTAAATTTAGCTGTTCTTTAATTCCACATGCTCTTCAGCTCCATTTTGTAAAATACGTATTTATATCCTTCTCCTACCGTTTCCTCGTTTTCCTAACACTTTCTCCTCTATCAAGTATCCCCACCCACTTTCACTCCTACATGCAGGCATTATCACGCTTCCCTTATCATGAACTTTATGTATAGATTGAAAAAATTGATGCTAGTGGGCTTAAATACCTCATTACTTTGCCTTGCAACTTTCATTTCCATCTCCATCCGCCACACGCAAATGAGAAGTCAGGGATATGAACATCTTATTGTTATGTGGCCAAGTCAATGCACGAAGATTTTTAATTAATGGAAATAGAGATTCACGAAATACTTGCATGTAAGTATTCTTTAAAACTGACCCTTGATCATTCAATACTAGCGGATTTTCCCCTAGATTAGTAAGACATTTAGGAATTCTGGGAACTTTGAGTTGGTGGCGATGAAGCAAATAGCAATGCATTGAACCCAGACTTCTCAGCGGTGCAGGGCGATTCAAACATGTCATCGCTTCTTAAATAATCTCTCTAGCCGCGAACTCTTGAGCTAATGAAAATTTCATCACACTTTTAAACTTTTCAAACGCCAAAAGGTTTGAAAATTGAGAAATATGCGATCGTATTTCTGCTGAACTTAATATAAGCCATTGGAAAGCCAAAAATTCATATTATCCATCCATTAAATGGCATAAACGGAATTTCAGCTGAAAAATATCGCAATAATCAAAGCCCTCGCCTTCGGGTGCAGCTCTAAATGAGATCACGCCTTTCGATCTTCAAATTGATAATCGTTTGGGCTTCACACATAGTGAATGGATGCCTTTTTGAAATCAGATGGGAATATTTTATACGGTTTTGGTTTGAAGACAGATCGTTAAAGAGCAACTAATATTTAGCTAGGTAAATACCATTGCCCCAAATTTCGGGAGTTTAATACGGAAAGCAGTTTATAAAACTACTATAAAATATCATAAGCTGCAATGACGAGTATAAAGGTACAAACTACCAAAACCGCAAAATGTATTTCTATTTCTTATATTATACATGATTTTTTGGTTTTGAAAAACATTGTTTTAGAATTAAATCAAATTCGTGGGAAATAAATAAGCTTTGCATTCTGTGTTGAATTCAAATGACGTTCTGGATGACTATGCGATCCGTGGCTGAATTACAATAGCCTAAGGCAACACCTCAAGACTATAAAACTGTCCGTTTTAATTACAGCAAACCGAGTAGGGTAAATAGGTCGATATTATGCCTCTTGTCAAATTTAAGTCTCGTTATCCACGTATCTAGGGTAGGTATTGTAAACACTTTTGTGAATATCTCACGTTCGTGGACAATGATGTAAATGGAATTAACACTAGTAGTGACAACCACAGAAACACACATAAAAAACGAGCACACTGGGTCTCGAATTTTCTCATGTAGAGGAAGGAATAGCGGTATTCCAGGGGTTGGGCGTTAGACTACTTAACCGAGGGCCCGGGTTTTGTTCCCGGTCATGCGTTTCAGGGCCTCTGCAACTTTATCGAAGCAAATTTATTTTTCGGGCACAGATCTTCCTGGGAAACCATGACCGGCAAGGGAAACGCACTCCCCCCTTCCGTACCCTGATGTGTGAATTTCACACGACGCCAGCCTTAGTACTGGGTGAACTCGACCATCACCTACCAAACCGACCTTGGGGTTTAGTACCTTGTTTAGGTTTAATATACAAAATAAGGAAAATAAATTTATTTCAGATAGTGCTATAATGCCTCAAAATTCTTCGAAATATATGCCCTGTTCGTCAACACACTTTTGCCAGCGGCTTTTCAACGACTCGAAGACTTCCTGGTAGGCGGAAGGTCCTTTAGGGTACGCATGCAAGCCTCTTTGAGGGCAGTTTGGGTCCCACGATGGTGGTGTCTTTTAAGGGAGGGAGGTTTTCGCTTTTATAGGAACAGGAAATAGTGTGCCGGTGCCAAGTGTATTTAAGGTGGTTGAGAAATGGCCAAGATGTCGTTACGGAAGGTCTTTGCCAGTATACACGCTAGATTCTCCTCTTCATCTAATGAATACCAATTCACGCTAAAATTGCTATCGATATTTTCGTACGAACCTTGTATTATAAGCTTCTGAGCTAATTAAATTGTTTAAAGTGTTTATGGAAACATAATTATGAGAGGTATTTTACAATCGGAACACAACTTGAAAATACTTGCCACATCAGAAAATCGAACCCGAGTCTTTTGGTTGGAAACGAGAACGTTTACGCACCGATGGCTAACATTTGTTAGCCACCAGGGAAATTTTTTCAGGGATCGGAATAATATGTGCCGACCGCGGGTGTGTCATATTCGGGCCAAAATTGGCCTGGTGTATTTTCACCCCCTTCCACGCACACAATAGCGGAGGAGGGGAGTTTTCCCTTAATTTCCAAATTACAGCTTTCCTTTTCTGAATGCATGGTACAATTTTCTGCCGCATATAAACAAGAGGACATTCATAAAAAACTCATTAGATTTTTTATGCTGACTTTAATTATGCTCTTTGCTTCCTCGAATGCACTGAGCGAAAGTATTCAAATGGAAATAATTAGAACAGGTTAAGTGGTGTAGCTAGACCACCTTACATTAGAGGTAAGAAAAGCATAAACATCAGTAAAGCATCCGGCGTGGAATGGAATTACGGCAGTTTTATCCTTATGAGCGGCGGGCGGCTGCAAAGGTGTCAGTTCCTAGTGGGAAGACAATTCCTCTTCTCAGTCGCCATTGGCCACATGTCGCCGTAGTCGTCCCCCCAGCTTCCCTAACTCACCCTCCACAGGTCCGTTCCCATAAGAAGTTTGTACATGTTTGCCGAGTAATAATTGCTTACTTGCCACTTAAAGGTGCCTTAGACCATTGTAACTCAGGCCGTGAAATATGTACTACTAGTGGATTTACAAAATTGTTAATTACCAGAGATTATTATTATTATTAAGTAATGTACCGGTTAAGGTAGGTTTTTGGATGGACACAACTACCAAATAAATATTTTGTGCCTCCTATCAAAATACATCCATAAATCCTACTTAGCATGAAGTCCCTCTTTATCTCTGTGGACTTCTTTCCTCCCTTCATCCCGTCCAACATCCCTATCCTGTTCCTGCTGTTTCCTCGTTTGCCTAACATTCTCCCCTCTATTACCTTCTTCAACATCCCACTGCCGATAAATACGCCCTTCATCCATTTTTCCTGCCTCCATAGTATTTCTCCCAAAAAAGCCTTCTCCTCGCCCACCATCCCTAGTACTTCGGCATCCATTTTCCTTTCGGTCTATTTCAGACTTCATTCTTTTCCACACCCACATTTCGAAAGCCTAAATCTACTTAAATCTTCCTCCTTCAATAACCTTTTTCCGAGCCGCACATAACTACGCTCCATAGCAAGGTTTTAACGAGTCTTTCTTATCCTGTCGTCAACTTCACCCTCCTTGAGAAAGCCTCTTTGCTTAACTCAATTCTTCTCCAAACGACATCTTATTAGTCTAAAAATAATTTTAGTTGCCAAAAGGTGAATGAATGATTATGAGGCATGGCCATAAGCAGATGTAACTCTTGTGAGATAAATGTCATAAAATCATTTTCAGCTTTATTCTTGAATGTCCATTTCTTCAGTCATCGCCAACCTTTGGCAAAGGATTGCTCCTGATATTCCTTACAATCTTGGGAAATTTCCTTGGAGATGGCGTGCAGCTGTGGTTTTGTATTCTCCTCGAAATCCTTTACTGTGTGGAAACAACCTCCTTTCCTCTTATTCCTGAATTAGAGGGACCAAACAGATCATACTGGGGCCATACATGGAGAGTAGGGCAGGCGGCAGGGCTTAACAGTGCTCCCGTGGTGTTTTTCCAGAACATTTGAGATAAAAAATGACGCTTCAGCTGGCGGGATGCCATGGTGCATATCCCGTTGGCCCAGACCTCCTCCTCTCACGCAAGGAATCCATCAAACGCCGTAGATATTTTGCGTTGAACTCTGTTGTTTAATCTCTGACAGCGTCGATCAAATTCATGTTGAACTAGGTATTTCATCGAAAAGAAAAACGGATTAATACAACCTTCTCAAATACAAACTCATTGACCCATGCGATCTTTCTTCCTTGCGGTGATTATTCCCCCTCACGTTCACTGGTGAGATTGTATCTTAGTTTCGGTATCGCGGCCGTAAATCAAGGTCTGATTTCTTGAAATAATTTAATTTTCAGTTAGTTTTCATCAAGCCGGCTAAGTTTAAGCTCTTAACTGATGTCAACGCGATTTTTGTCATCGATCAGCGAACGCGACAGAAGTTGGATGGAGACGCGATGCATGCTATTTGCTTCCCTCTCAGGGATATCGCTTGCGTCGTCCAAAGGAGGAAGTGGGCCGGGGTGGGGTGGGGAGGGAGTGGGTGGGTTGGGGACTGAGACCCCACGGGCACCATCCAGCGGTGGCCGCCCTCCGTAATTGCTCTCCAGCTCACTCTATCCGGCGCTGCAATTTCGACCCGCGCGACTCACTTGCGGCCCGCGATCATCACGGCGTGGGAATGTGAGAGAGAGAGCGCAGGTTTGCGTCCTTTCACTCGGTGCACCTGACTCGTCCTCTGTGTGCCGTACATCTCCATGGCTTCAGTGAGGTAATCGCATCTCCCCAGCGGATGGCTCCATCTTGGATCACTAGTCCTGAAAAACACCGTAGAAGCAGTTTCAAACCGTGGGATCTTTGAAACTGGCGAACGAAGAAAAAATAAGAAGAGGCCGGGATTGCTGATTGTTTGCCGAGCACTCGAACGGCTCCAAAACCCTCCGTCACCCTCCTTGCCATCTTTTTTTCGCATCGTTCATTTTTTGTCTCCTTTCTCCGCCGCCGCCCGACACCAGGGGTGCTCGGAGCAAGGAGGGTCGCCGGAGAATCGTCTGGGGGAGGGCCTCTCCTCCGGCGGAGACGCCCACCCCTCAGAACGACATATAGTGTGCGTGTTTGTGTGTATTGTGTAAAGAGTATTGCACAGTGCGAAAACGTGTGTGCATATGCACCTGAAAGCAAGCAACTACTAGCCGTCCTCTAGACCGAGATATGTGTGATTATATATTTATATAAATATACAAGGATCGTAGGTACGGTCGTGGATCAATATAAACAAAAATGCCGAGACCGTAAACTTGATTGGCACTAAGTGACAAGAAAGAAAAGGGGGGAAAAAGTAAGGGGAAAAATAAGGAATATGCACTAGGTTACTTGGGTGTGTTCGAGAAAAAGTGACCCACGTATACTTTAATCACACGCAAAAGCCAAAATAAATTATAAAAATAATAAATGATAAAACAAACTTACAACCACTCGATCACTAGGGTGTGTTATGAAATAACCGTCTCTCGTGAATCACATTCACACAAACACTCAGGATTTACAAGGATCCCTCCTATGTCAGTGACCCGTCAATCACACAAATAAATGAAAATTATTGAAGGATGTAGTGAAACAGGAAGGACTAACGTGAATACACAGTCACTCAGTCACCCAGGTGTGTTAGACCTTTCTGAATTTCACACTCTCACTCAATCAGGGTTTACAAGGATTCCTCCTATGCCATTGACCCGTCAATCTTACATATTAATATAAAATTATAGCACGGATGTAAGCACGCTCTCGCTTATTCATTCAATCACTCAGGTGTGCTCGAAAACAAGAACCTTTGTGATTCACAAATACTGACATGTTCAGGGTTTGCTAGGATTCCTCCTATGCCAGGGACCCGCCAATCACACAGAAATAACAAAACGGAAAATAAGGGCCTTCGATAAACACGCAAGCACTCCATCACTCAGGTGTATCGGACCTTTGTGAAACGCACGCACTCACTCATTCAGGGTTTACCAGGATTCCTCCTAGGTCAGGGACCCGTCAATCACATGCAAAAACTAAGGAACTAAAATCGCGGGTTGGTAAGTGCCTAGAGAAAACATGACACCAGGTTTTTCGCCTGCATAGCAGGCTTCTTCAGAGAAGAATGAGAATTCCGTTGGGAAGGTTTGAAAGAATGACTCATTGGGAGGGAGAGGGGGTGACAGGGGTACTTACAGATGGTTTTCTCGCCTTGAAGATGTCTTGCTTGTTCGACGGGCGTTTAAACGGAACGAAGGGATAATGTGGGAATAAAAGTGATGTGTATAGACTGCTGTTATTGATTGGGAAGAGTCCACGGATTATATGTTTAATGTTGTGGGTTCCGGGGAAGAAATTGGTGATAAGGTTAGGGCATTTTGGGCGGTTTGGTTTGGAGAGAGAAGTGTATTGGGTTGACGGTTTGAGAATTTTACTATTCAGTAGTTTTTCAGGGTTTCCACATTCTCTGAGAGTGTCTTGTAACTGGTCCATGTATTTCTTTTGGGAGGGAGTTTGTTGTCGAGACGAAAGCCCCCGACTGAGAGTGGGAAGTGGATGGAGCGTTTTGTGTGCGATGGGTGGCCGCTATTGAAAATGAGGTATTGTTGATTGTTGGTCGGTTTAATGTGGACTCAGGTGTTAAACCTATTATTCTGGAGATGAATTTCAATATCTAGGATAGTGATATTCGAGTCGGGTATAGATGAAGTGAATGATACCGAGGAGGAGGAGTTGAGGGAAGAAATGATGGATGATAAAATTTCGCGTTTGTGGGATCAAAGGAGAAAAATGTCATAAATGTAGCGGGCCCAGAATTGGATAGAAAAGAAAGAATATCCTTTTGATATGAAGTGTTAAGATCTTGGGGCAGGGGGCATAGCAAAAAAGGTCGTTTCGTTTAATTGGCGGAGCTCTTAGGGTGGTATGGCCTTCAGCAGCCCGGCACGTTTAATTAGTCGGTCACCTGGGCGCGGGCTAGCCCCAGAGCACAGCACTAGTCCTGTTCCGGCGACATGTTTTTTTCCTGCTAAAATACATAAGATAAGTAGTCACCATCCAACCAAATAAATTGTTTAATATTTAAGTTTTTCTGACCTAAGAGGAGTATTTGGTCGCAGTTCACAGTTGACCAATATTTTTGCCTCGCATTCGGCTAATATTTTGGTCAATTCTTAAAATGTAATTCGTTCCTAAATGCCTCGTTTAGTCAAATTTCAAGAAACTGTAACAGTAACTTTCACGGGGTCCCCCGCTATGTGTTCATTATAATGCAACCATTTCAGAGAGTAAAAATAATTCAAAAAAATCCGGGTTCGAATCCCGGTCAAGGCGAATGATTTTTACTCTCTGAAATGGTTGCCTCGTTTAGTATTTTTGTTACCTATTAATGGACGTATTCGTGGTGAACAGCGGTTGCCACCCTGTCATAGACCCGAGAATGTCGATGAGAACAGGTTTCAGTATTCAGTGGGCAGAAAAAGCCGGCGTGTAAGGGCGACCCAATTCGTCTGTGATATTTGACCTCGCGTGTCCATCCTTATCCTCGTTCGAGTTCGATGCCGCGGCGTCGGAAAAGGACATTGAATTATCAATCCTAATACAGGGGGACAACTTGACGCTCTCGATACCGTCACAAACTATTCGCACCGCACCGCAGAATTGACTGTGACCCCCAAGGCAGCGTTGCGCCCATTTCCTCGCAGATGCTTCCACGCCCAAAGAAAGAAGACTCGAGGGGAAGGGGGCGGTGTCGCCCGATTAGATTTTATGCGTGTGCTTAATTGACTTGTGCCACGTTGACAGTTTAACAGTTCCTCCGTTCTATTCACGGCGCCACAACTCGGAGCGACACGCCTCGTGGCTGGTGTGAGCATCGCGGGGCGTGCCGAAGGGAAGGGGGTCAAAATCAGCGGCCCACGAGAGGTGCACGGCAACCCTGTAGGTGGGGAATGGGGGAGGAGTATTCGGGGAGGAAGAGAGGGTCGGTGCGAGCCGCGGCTGTCATTACCACGAACCCCCCCCCCCCAGCCACGCACCTCCCCCCCCATCCAGCCCACCCCTTGGCTCTTGCATGGGAGATTGACTTGTGGTCCTGCGTGGGAATCCGTACACTGCGCATAGCCGCGAGGGGTATGTCAGGTGGTCTTCCCACCTTGTAACGGGCGGGCACGGGAACGGATACCCCGGCGCGGAGGTCGACGAGACTGCGAATGAAGAGGCTGTTTGGAGGAGTCGGAAATAATCTTCAGGCATTGTAATTAATAATAGCGGAGGCATGTACAGGGTCTCCCAGGAACAAGGGTCGGGGAAGTGATCCCACCTTGGACGAGGGGCTTCGCCTGCGTCCGAGTGACTTTCTTCGAGGGAGTTCATGGTAAGAGAGTGCCGAAAAATAGATGCCCACAACGAATCCATAATTAGTTGCGATAGAGTTTACAAGCTGATACGACCATAGTGCCATAACCGGAACAGCCGGTTAATGACAGGAAGAAAAGGAGTAGGAAATGTGGGAGAGCTAGGAAAGGACGTGCTTGGAAATCCAATTTCTTATCTTTGGCTTGTAAAAAGGTGACCGCATTACGGCAACTAGAAAGCAGTCATGCGCAATGTGTGCAACTTACGTTGCAAAACTTCTTCATGCACTTAAGTCGAAAACGGAAAGCAATTTTTTTGCGAGAACGTAGTTGTTTGGCCTTTGCGCCTACCCATTTTCGTACTATTCTTACCTTTAGTGAAATGTGCATTTATTGAAGCTGCTATACATTCATTTTTGCGTAACTAGTGGATATTAAAAATTAAGAAATTTGGCTGGATCATCTTTATGATCCGAATAAATTTTTCCTTTATCGAATGTTATAGTGTGCGTTATGGAAACGTGGCATATCCTCATAGAAATTAATGAACGGCTGAAAAGAATTTTGGGATATCCCCACAAAATTATTTATGATGCTTAATACCAAAAATGTTTTTCTTACACCATGATCTAAAGAAGACTCCCTGGTTCAAAAACTCGACCATTGCCACTCATTGATAACAAGGATTGCCAGGAGAAGCATTTAACGGCCTCAATTGATGTCAAATAAATAACATAATCGGATGTATCAATTGACATGAGATTGAGGATTTCTATAAAACCACATAAATAAAACAGAGTTTGCCAGAGCTCGTATTTCACGAGTTTAGCACAATTATATCTCCATCAAAATGGATTTCTGATTTTAACAACGTAAAACTTACAAATTGTAAGTATTGCCAATCGATATGAAAACATACGTAATGCCGTGCCAAAGAGGAGCGTCCTGGTTCACTTTTTATCCTTGATCATTACTGAATAATTAATACATACTATTGTCATTAAAATGGTCACTAAATCATTAATGTAAATTATTTCTGCTTTCTCTCTATGCTATTGTACGCATTTCCATTCGCTGATTTTATCTCGTTTCAGTTTCAAGTTTCCAGGCTACCCTCTTTATTTGCATGCTTAAGCTTTCGGAGTGGAAAGATTATTTTTTACCGCGGATATATTAATTGCAGAGTGTTTTAATTGGTTATAAAACAAGCAAGAAAACATTATTTTTCATGTTGAATAATCCAATTATATTATTCATGCCAAATTTTGAGGGTGTCTGTTTTTGTCTAAAGAATTTGCATTGGGATTATTCGCGAAAGGAGCTCTATGTGAGAAAAAGGGAGAGATCGGAGCGCGGCGGATAATAAACCTTTAGGATGGTCAACGCTTCTCCTGCTTCCTACAGAGCTGTCGCTTTTCATTTCGGTATGCTATGCCATGCATGCCCTCTTAGCCTTTTCTTTCATTGTTATCGGAGTTGGATCCAAAATTATCGGAGGCTAGATGCAGTTCCAGTGATTTCGAAGATGTGAAAAATACTAATGAGATTTTGGAGTGAATGCATACACATTTATTTTTATAAATTATTTATACATTGAATGAAGTCATGAATATTGCACAAAGGGAAGTCTGATAGAAGAAAGTGAAGAATGCTAGGGGATCCATCCACGTGAACTTTGAAATAATTTGACCGAACCTACAATAAGAAGGCGACATGCATGATCAATTAACAAATATGTACTGATTTACATTCATCAAACACCATATGTGCGAATTTAATCTCATAATTTACTCCGATCGGCGTTAGTGATCACAACACAAGTGAATCCCTGGAGATGATGGCACTTCAAAAGATGCCAAGTGGTAAGGAAATCGAAGCGAGTGAGCGGATGTGCGTTACGAAGCAAACAGAACAGCAGAGCACGACCGAGAAACTACTATAGATCCCGCTTTTAACGATATTAATCTGGTTCAAGACACGTGGGGAAGGAGACTCAACTCGATTTATTTCACATACGACACGGATATTGGGAACACTTCGAATCTAATGCCTTCACCATACAGTTCTTGTTTATATTCCTTCCATCTCTTTTGAATGTTCTTTGGTTCAACTAATATTGTTCCTGTATTAACTTTTACTGTTATCACAAATTTTCTATCCTATATCCCTGATCATGTTCTATATTCCCTTTGTAGGGCACCAATATCACCCTTTCGTCCTAACTTCCCATATCGGTGCACTGAATTCTTAACCACGCTTTTTTCCATCTGTTTCTTTTCGCCTTAGTTTATTATTTTTCAGTTTATATTCCATTGCAACAATTTAAGAGAGTAAAAATCATTCGCCTTGACCAGGATTCGAACCTGGATCCCTCGATATCCGGCCGAGTGCTTTAGCCAGTTAAACTACCGAGACGTCCTCTTACACTCTGAAATTTTTGGGGGCTTTAAAGGATCAAGATGTTGTGACGAAATACCGTACATACAATGTCACAGGCATACGTAGTCGTGCGCGACGCGCCACAGTCCACGAGGTTAAAGCCAATTTCAAACACTTAGGCTGTTCATACCTTAGACAAATTTCAAGAAACTGCGGGAGATGCCGCAACAGTAACTTTAACGAAGTCATCCGCTACGTGTGATTTACATTTCAACAATTTCAGAGAGTAAAAATCATTCGCCTTGACCGGGACTCGAACCCGGATCCCTCGATATCCGGCCGAGTGCTTTAGCCAGTTAAGCTACCGAGAGTCCTCTTACACTCTGAAATTTTGGTCAAATTTTGGTCTGAAATTGTTGCAATGTAATGGACACGTAGCGGATGAGTCCGTTAAAGTTACTGTTGCGGCATCTCCCGCAGTTTCTTGAAACTTTATATTCCCATCTATATATCTCTGTTTAAATTCTTCCATTTCCTTCTCTCGTCAATCTTTCTAAACATTTCGTTATTAACCCATGGTTTCTTTGTCCATTGCCTATTTACTTTTGTTATAATTTCGCTTGCACTTTTCGATGTCTCTGTTTTCATACGTTCCCAGTTTTCCTCTATAGCTCCCTTCAATCTCTCTTAATTTTATCTAAACCGTATCTCTCTTGTAGTTCCTTTTGATGTATCCTTACGTATCTAAAACATCGTCCCTGTTTCACCTTTTTCAGTCGGACAAACACAATACATTATTACTAAACTATATATAGGGCTGAGTCCGCATCCACTCCCAGAAAACATCACAAACTAATAACACTGGTTCTAGATCTTTGCCTAGCCATAATACAATCTAATGGATATTTTTCTGAATCCTCCGGCGTTTTTAATGTATACCTATGCCTTTTGTGGTGTCTATATTAAGTGTACGTGATGACTAACCCCTCTCTCCTGCACATCAATTGCTTTTTCCTCGCGGTCGTTTCTTGTTTCCAAGCGTAGTCCACCTCACTACCATCTCTTCCTTCGCCTACCATCCTGTTCCATCCCCAAAGGAACTTTATAAAGTTAAAGTAATATATCATTTGATAAAAATTTTTAGTAGTATAACTAACGTGCGATTATAATTAACAGTGATCGCTAATTAATTAGAGAAATAATAATGGGAGTTTCTTTGGACTTGAAGAGAAAATTAGATTCTAATCGTAAAACAATAAGAATCGAATTACTTTTCAAAAGGAACATATTTTTTTATATTACCAAAATAAGTATTGTTTTCCTAATATTGACAAATGTCTTTCACAATAAAATCTCTGCCCCGCTGCTGACCTTAAAGGAAGTTATTAGGACCCCATAGGATGGAATAAGATGAGTCCAACCGGGTCGACCCGGGTGCGTTGAACCTCAAACCCGAATTGTTCAAAGACTTACCGAGGACTATTTCTTTGCTGAGAGACATTACGAAGTTTTCTCAACTTATATTTGAAAAGTTAGAGAGATTTATAAATATTAGACCTAAGAAAAATTATTCCTCGTTGATCAAATTTTGTAGATCACTGAAAAAATAAACTTATTCTTATAAATTACTCATAAAAATAAATAACTCATAAATGTAAATTAAGACATTTTCACAGAAAATATACCTATTTGTAATACTGCCGGTGCCGATAGGCGATATTATTGGGTAATATCGCCATACCTGATGATATCGTCTCTGCGTCGAACCTGGTAATGCAATAAAGTTTTTTGTGAGTGAAAAAAAATAGTTTTTTGTTAAGAAAAATGACTTCTCACAAAATAGAGCCTCAAACCATCGATTTAATATTTCGTAGATATTGGATGGATCTTGTGCAATATTAGTCCCGGCAGTCAAAAATAATCATTATTTTTTGATGCCATGGAAAGGCTAACACTAATTTATCATTAGAGATAGAGAAGAGCACAATTCACCCAAGGGTTTTGACGAAAACGTGTGCGTGAATTTTCTGTCTCTTCGGCTCTCAGAGCAGCAGTCTGATCTCAAAGCATTCAATCAGATTTGGAGTAGGCTTTTCCTTAGTTACACGTTATTTGAGCCCATGATCAATGGTTCCCGGTTAGATAAACAGACAACAGCATCGCGGGTTGTAGCATTAGATCAATTACTTGTTATTTGGGTGACCAAAGCGTGGTCATCAAAATCATGATATTTTGGGGTTCTAACTTTAACTTTGTTCCTGGTTAAAAAACACTCAATAAAAAATGATTAATTTTATGTATTCTACCCAGGTAAAAACTTCCCTAACAAAGTATTTTTCTGTTTACTTTTTAGGTAATCCAGGTTTCTGAATGTTCGCTGCAGTTACCACGTCGGTGCGAGCAGTCATTGAAAGGTTAATAAGATTATATTAACTTTCTCGAACAATGTCCATGCGATTGCATGAAAATATTGTTCTAACATGAATGCTCTTATTTCTTCATTATGGTGCAAGGGTAGAAGGTTCTCAGTAAGAGAAAAAATATGAGTCGGACGGATGGTAAAAAAAAGATTCCCATTAAAAATAATGCATAAAGAGAGCAATAGTCCTGCGATAGAGCTGTGCTGACGTGTGAGATAATAATTACTCCTGGTAGGGTCACCCATGTCAGATAGATCGAAGGTTAGGAGCCAGACGAAAGCTAGTCCACGCAGCGTCTGTTCTTCAGTGAGGCAGCTGCAGAGACGTCTGACCCCAGTGGGGCGCCCATTAATTGATGGCGTCACGTTAAAAATACTATTGAGGAAGGCAACGGGAAACGACCTCCATTATCTAATCCCTAAAATTGAATGAAAGACAGTCAAGAAAGGATGAGACCTGGAAACTACGGGCTCTGGGCCGCATGTCGTCCTCTGGCAGCGAAAGAGGCTTCCGTGGGTTATATCTCTCAAAATACAGACAGTGGAATCGAAAGCAGATTCAGCGAAGGATTGAACCAGTTAGAATGGAGATCTGGGTCGTTATGGGGATGACAAGTACTCGGAAAGTGCAAATTAACAAGCGGGAATTAGAGAGGGGAAATTTGAGCAATTTGCGCGGTGAAATAGAAGGACGGCGGAGATAACTGGAGCGATCCCAAGTGAAAAAGTCATCTCATGAAATTCTAGCAAAGAGAAGGATAGAGTGAGGGCGAAGAAGACCGAGTTAGTTAGAATAAGGACTTGGTTTAGGACAGGGACTAACACAATGTTTAGGACAGGAAAATTAGAGCGAGAGATGGAAATATAGAGGTTTTAGGCCTATGTGAGGATATATAGAAGAATGGTGTGGATTACTGGAGTGAAAGTTATAGAGTAATGCACAACGGAGGGTGGAGAGCCATCAAGGAATTGCTACAATGTTTGTATTCAAATTGTCGGGAGAAGTTTCTCAATAATAGAACTCGGTCAGATATTGCTCGTTCAATGCCTCAAGATTCTAGAAGAGAATATCCCTTAAGAGTGGCGACACACTTTTTCCAGTGGGTTTTCCACTACTCGAAAGCTCCCTGGTAGGATTCCGGAAGGTCCTTAAGGGTACACGTTCAAGTTTCTTTAACAATACTTAGGGTCCCATGGGGTGACCTTTGAGGGAGAGAGGAGTTCAATGTTATAGGGAATGGGAAAAATAGGCTGCTGGTGCCACGTTGGGACTGTAAGGGGGCTGGGGAATCGTCGCTATGTGAGATCGCTTAGAGGGAATACTTACAGGTGTTCCTGAAAGGGAGTATTTTTCCTTGATGGAGGATTGAGTAGGTGGCTGTAGAAATGTAGTTCAGTAGTGTGATAGGACCTATGATTGAAAAAAAATGAACGCGGGGATAAAGCAATAGTTATTGGCAGGAACATGGTTTAACAATAGCCAGCAGACTTATGGAAAATGTTGTATTTGGTTAAGCATTCAGGAAATTGACAACAGTTTCAGAAATGAAAGCGGAAAATTCCGATTACATTTTCAAATATACGTTATTAGCATAAATGATTACACTAGGAAAAAACAAGAGAGTTGGAAGATATGCATCATGATTTCTGTTAAGGCGTTACTTTAGCCAGCTTAAATATTGTAAGAGGCTATATCGTATCTGGGGACTGGTTTGGACCGACGTGATTATGAGATAGAAGGGCATATTAAGGAAATCAAAACGGAGTTGGGAGGTAAACAATATTCTCGTGGAGGTAAATAAATGGTGTTGGAAAACGTGGAAGAAATAGTTTTTATGTCTCAAGGTAGCTGCCCCTGAATAAAATATTGCACAATTTTGCAAACTTTTGGCATACACGGAATTCATTGCATTATATTTCCAATATTTTCTGGCAGAACCCGATTAAAAATCTCCTAAGTGCATTGTTTGCTAGCCAAACGAGAAATTTCATTTCTCTTAGAATTTTTTCATGTAATAACAATATCTAAGCCTTTTTACTGGCAATTTGTAACAAGTATATGAAATAATGGTATCCCCGATAGAAAGAAAACAATGATGGAGGAGGTTTTCTTCCCGTCTTGAGATTCATGCGCTCCTCCGAGTTAGCGATACACACAGAACAAGGTAAATCCCATTTTCCGAGCCCTTCGAAAGCCCGTGCCTCCGCCATAAGGTTTCTCATCCATGCGAATCAGCGATTGCCAATTTATCCCCAACGGATTCGCTCACAGGGGAGGAGAACTCCAAGGCTCAGCCCAGACCATACTCTGTCAAAGCGCTGCCAATCCCCTAAACCATGACCTGCTTCCTTCCCTCCGTCTCAGACCGCAGCCAAGAACCTCGAGCACCCCGCACCTCCCTCTCTCCTTGCTCACATCCGCCGCCCGCACCCCCCCCATCCATTCGCCTCGTGAGCCAATTCTTCTCCGCGAGATTAGACAGCACATCTCTCCCGCTCCGCAAGCCTCTAACTTCGCCCTGGCTGTCTTGTCAAAATTGCTTGTATAACATTCGGTCCGCAAAGACTGAGGGGACCTCTTATGGGAGAGGATATGGAGGATGTGGAAGGTTAAGGCTTCCTTCGCCACGCCTTGCTCCTACCTACCGAGCCGCTCTCTCTCCCATATAAACTCTTCTTTCGTCTTTCTCTTCTTAATTTTTCAACCTTGGAAATTCTTTCCTCACCCCGTCATCGTGATCTCGCCTCGAATTCCTCGTTACCTTTCAGCTCCTCCTTCGGCTCCTCTCCCGAGAGATGGATGGGGGCTTCCGTCACTCCTCGGCACTCGTCATCGTACTTCAACACTGAATTCTTTCCCCTTGGAGTTCCCAGGGCGGATGAGCGTCACGCATCTGAACTATTCACTCTGGCTCCTCCCTCAGCATCTCCCTAAAGGATGGTCTCGTTGTTAAGGCGTTCTAGAGGACTGTTCCCGCCCCGCCTGTCAAAAAAGGTCCCGGATTTTCCATGTTAATCACAATTAAATTTGCCAAAAATTGAAATTTGAAAATTAAACAACCTGGCTTTTCCACTTAAAATTTTTTATTCTCACGGCCCAGGTTTCGTGATAGCATAACATCACCAGGTAAAAATGCAAGTAAAGCACATTATATATAAATATCTCTGGGCGGAGGGGAAGAGGAGGTAGGAAAGAAATGATTGGTTGAGGTAGGAAGAGGGGGGGCTAAAAGTCTATGGTGTGAGGCGGAGGAGGAGGATTGGTAATATTGACAAATTAGCAGGCTGGGAGGAGAGGGGTCAATACAACGTTGCAAAAAGCCAGCCTGACGTCGGATTAGTTGGCAGAGATATCTATATATATATGTATATATATATATATATATACTCAGCTTGACTTGCATTTTTACTTGATGATGTTGTACTATAACGAAACCTTGGTGAGAATTAAAAAAATTAAGTGGAAAAGCCACGTTGTTTAATTTTCAAATGTCAATATAAAGATTTCCCACCAAGTTACGCCAGAAACTATTTTATTTGCCAAAAATATCATTTTTACAATGGCGAATTAACGTGAGCACTTCCATTGTAACTTCATTATTATTTTTTTCCATTCCAAAATATGAAATCCCTTTCCTACTGTTAGCAATGTTAATAAGGGCAAAAGAAACAAGAACAATTTGATCAATGCCGAGCCTAAATTCATATGGTGGTCCATGATACAATTATTGCGATCTAAGAGCATCTCTGTGGCAGGTGGATCCCATTATCTCTGAATTTAATGACCATGTTCAAATATAAAAGATGTTATTTTAGCTTCAGCATTTGAAGTGAAATGCCTTTTCGACTTGTCTGTTGCTTACTGTTAAGAAATATTTCCCAATACACGAAATGGTTCCAGATTTCTATACTGCCTGAATCTTTTTATATCCGAATGTTTTCGATGGATATATCTTTCATCATTAATTAAATCCCATTTTAAGGCGAAAAAGGTAACAGGAATATTGTGGTTGTCTATTGTCTATATATATAAGGAAAAAGAAATGTCCATTTCTCATATGGTAGGTAAAACAACTCCCTAACGTCATTTCATGACCAAAGAACCGGAGCACTTGGCCGAATAAACCTCCCGTAGATTTAATTTTTATTCTAAAATATTCGGGTCATTTTCATCGTGGTCCAAGAGGTCAAAGGCAAGATTGTCACGCAAGATGTCTTCTGACAGCACCTAGGGAACCGTCTTGGCACATCTTTTTCAAGGCTAATCATTCTGTTATAATGCAGTGCACTGTGGTTTTCTGAATATTGCACCCTTTTGCTAACATCCTAAAACACTTGGGGGATAAACAGAATTGAGCACGTGTCTCACTTTTTGCACGTTTTCGTCACAATCTGTTGTTGGTGGATATCCAGGGCATTCCTCTTCGTCAACCTCCCGGGGTATCTTGTGCTAGCGGAAAAACTTTCCTCGTGACATCTCTGTATCTTTCGAACGCGATTTTCAGAGCTTAACACAAAATTTTTTCGCGTGTCGTTGCTCCATGGAACGTGACATCGAGAATTCGTGACGCGACCCTGAAACAAGGGTCCGGTTTTGTAGTGATCAGCACTCTATAACGGCCCAAAGGCAACTGACACGAGTCGATATATAACACAGGCCTACAAAAAAAAATGTTTTTTGGTGCCGGGAATCTTTGTGCTGATTTTAACTATATTTGTAGAGCTGAATCCAAATATGAAATCCGTTTTTATTTAACAGCTCTACTTTTTTAGATATGGCACATCTTACGATTAGGTGTTTTAATATATTCCGGAAAATAATTTTCAAAGTTTAATAAATCTATAAGTTTACTAATTTATAACCACTCTGCGGTGTTCCTTTTATTTTCAATAAACTGTCAATAAGTTTTATGTATATTTCTATATTGTAGGCCAATGAGATTAAAAAAACAAAAATACGGTACCGGTACAAAAATAAGTTTTTATCGCACAAGGGAAAAGGACATGCTACCCTTCTTTACTCAAGAAGACAATCTTACATTTTGTTTAGACGTTAAGGGTCTTTTGGAAAAAATGGGACTAATATCGCAATATCATGCTAGTGATTGGCGTTTGTTTATTGATAGCTCCAAGCGTAGTTTAAAATGGGTACTTCTTCACAATGGTAACAAGTTTGGCGCAATACTAATCACTCATTCAACTAAAATGAAAGAAGAATAGGATACAATGGCATTGATCTTACAGAAGATAAAATACCAGGAACATCGCTGGGTGATTTGTGTAGATTTAAAAATGGTGAACTTTCTTCTTGGGCAGCAACGTGGCTACACAAAATATCCTTGTTTCTTGTGCCTCTGGGATAGCAGGGACAGACAAAATCACTGGATTAAGAAGGAGTGGCCTAAGAGAGAAAACTTGGTTGTTGGGAAAGAAAACATCATTGCTGAATCTTTGGTTGTAAGAGAGAAAATCATCTTACCGCCTCTACATATTAAACTAGGCCTAATGAAGCAATTTGCAAAGGCTCTTGACAAGGATGGACCATGCTCCGGCTACTTAAGACTAAAGATACCCCATATAAGTATTGAAAAACTTAAAGCTGGTATTTTTGAGGGGCCACATATCAGACAACTTACAAAGGATCCTGATTTTGTCGAGTCAATGAATGAGATTGAAAAAATTAGTTGGATGTCATTTGTTGAGGTCATAAAAAAGTTTCTAGTAAATCACAAAAGTGAAAATTATATTGAGCTGGTAAACATTATGCTCAGTAACTTCAAATCACTTGGATGTAATATGAGCACAAAAGCTCACTACCTACACAGCCACGTAGACAATTTTCTTGGAAATTTAGGAGACACAAGTGAAGAACAAGGTGAAAGATTTCACCAGGATATAAAAACAAAGGAAGCTCGCTACCAAGGAAGATGGGATAACCATATGATGGCAGATTACTGCTGGTGCCTAAAACGAGACTGTTTGAACAAAGTGCACTCAAGAAAATCGCGCAAAAGAAGCATCCAATGTGTTGAGTGATGTTTTTATGTATTTTTTTCTTTTCAATTTGTTTTATTACAGTAAAAAATTTTAGTATTTGTGTTCAATTGTATTGTAAAATTCTGTTGTGTTTGTGGGTGATTTAACAGCCCTAGAAATAAATCAAGTCTTTATATTTAGTGGGTTTTATTATTAATATAATATTCCCATATCATCATGTAGAAGATTTTTTTACGTAATTAAAAACATATCTTTATCTTGAAAACTATAGCTGATAGGAAAAAACTAGTGTCATAATTGGATTCAGCACCCCAATAGTTCTTTAAATCAACATTAAAAGCTCCGGCACCAAAACCAGTGTTGGCCTGTGTAATTAGCGTTTGTCCAAAAAAATTGTAGAATGCTGTTATTCAACCGTCGTGGACGGCTGGATTGGGAAAATTTATGGGGGGATAAGTGGTACCGCGACCTGGGAAAGCAACGCGACTCGGGTCACTTGTGTGACGGCGTGTGAAATTCACACATTAGGGTAGGGGGGCCAGTCATTGCCTTTCCCTGCGCCGGCTATGGTTTCCCAGGAAGATCTGGTGTCCGAAAAATCACCTAGCTTGGGTAGAGCTGCAGGTGTCCAGAGAGGCTTGCCCGGGAATCAAACCCTGGCCTTCCGGTCAGTAATCCAATGGTCTACTCCTGGACCACCTTATATAGATGATTTCTTCGAAGTAACACGGAAATGTTAAATAAAAAACCTAGACAGCAACACAAAAATGAAAACACATAAAAGAACACTCACACGTTATTATAAAATAACTTGTGAGTGTTCCTTTTATGGGTTCTCATAATGTGTGTTGCTGTCTAAGTTTACATATACATATACATATACATATATATATATATATATATATATATATATATATATATATATATATATATACAGGGAAAGGAACTGGCCCCCCTACCCTGATGTGTGAATATTCACACGCCGTCGGGCTTGGTACAAGGGTGAGCTCTACCATCACTTACTAAACCGACCTTCGAGTTGATTACTGTGTTTATGGTTTATATATATATATATATATATATATATATATATATATATATAAGCCAAAATCAGGCATTTCAACACGGTCATTGAGCCCGAAGCTACATATGGATTGGAAATGTCAAACGATGAAGAAGAAAGGGGACCTGCGAGAACTGGGAAGGAAAGAAAGAAATATTTTGAGGAATATCCTAGGACCATTGAAAAACACAGAAAATATTTGGATTAGGAGAAAAAATTAGGATCTATTTATTTCCTATAATATTTTCCTATCCCCTTTCCTTATACCTATTTCTATGTGTGAAGTAATATTTGTTCGCCGTATGGCGGGATTTTATATATATATACCTGTATATATTATTATTATTAGGTACTCTACCGGTTAAGGTAGGTTTTTAGATGGACACAACTATCAAATAAATATTTTGTAACTCCAAAAAACCAATCCAGCAACCTAATCTACATCAGGTCCCTCTTCATCTCTTTGTACTTCTTTCCTCCCTTCACCCCGTCCAACTTCCCTATCCTGTTTCTGCCCTTTCCTAGCTTGCCCAACATTCTCCCCTCTATTACCATCTTCAACATTCCACTACCGCTCAATAGGCCTTTCATCCATCTTTCATCTGCCTCCATAGGATTTGTCTCAACAAACACCTCTCCTCACCCACCATCTCTAGTACTTCCTCATTTGTTTTCCTTTCGGTCCATTACAAAGCCTCCAATCTACGCCCATCCTCCTGCTTCAGAGACCATGTTTCCGCGCCGCACGTAGCTACGCTCCATAGCCGAGTTTTTACGAGTCTTACCTTAACATCCCTACTCAACGTCCCCGTCATAAACTCCCTCCTCCTTGAGAAAGCCCCCTTGCCTAGCGGAATTCTTCTCCTTATGTCCCTACTACTTAGACCGTGTTGGTCCAAAACACTTCCGAGATACGTAAACGGTTCACCCTGCTCTATTTTTTCCCCTACTATTTTAATGCTTAGCTAAGGTTTTTCTTTCTGGAAAATCACATAACCTTTGTCATATTAATATTAATTTTCATCCCATATCTATCGCACTGAACCTCCAATTCACTCAGCAATGCTTGCAACCCCTTGGCTGACTGAGCAACTAATGCTTGGTCATCAGCAAACATAACCGCTTTTATGAATTACCCTCCGACTTTCATTGCTGCCTCCAGTTCTTACCATGCCTCTTTAATCATTTCCTCCACATACACGTTGAACAGCATTGGTGACAATGGGCAACCCTACCTTACACCTCTTCCTAACACTGCCCATCCGGACTCTCCGTTTCCCACTCGCACCTGAGCAGTCTGAGACATGTACAGGTTGCGGATCAGTCTCCTGTCCCTCCAATCCATTCCTATTTTCTGCAATACACGCATTAATTTTTCCCAATTCACTCTATCAAACGCTTTTTCGAAATCTACGAAACAGGCAAAAACGTCCTGATTGTATTCTATATTCCTCACGATTGAGGATCTCGTGATCTCTTTACTGCAATGGTGTCACGCGTACCTCTTCCTTTCCTAAACCCAAACTGATCATCCCCTAAGTAATCATTTGCCTTACTATCAATCCTTTTGTTGATGATCCTGAGACTAATATTAGCTGCATGGGATATCAAACTTATTTTTCTCTAATCCTCACATGATGAAGCCTTTGCCTTTTTTGGAATAGGAACTAACACCGATCTCACAAAATCTTCCGGCCAGATTCCTTCCTCATAGAAACTGCGATTCAGGCCATATAGTCTTCTTCCCACATTTTCCTAAACATTTCAACAGTTCTACCGGGATGTTGTCCACCCCCACGGCCTTATTTGCTTTCATTTCTTTTAATGCCCTTTCTATTTCATCGTCGAGTATGCCTGCACCCAAGCTATCTTCTTCTACGTCATGTTCCTTTTCTATGTCTAACCTTATTGGCCTAAGTTCTTTACCATAGAATTTTTTTTATATTTCTTCTATCTCTCTTGGATGTTTTCTGGTTCAACCATTTTCTTACCCCACTTCTCTTTCACTGTTAGCACAGATCTTGCCTTCTTACTTCCCGATAATGACTTAACCTTGCTGTATAGAGCACCAATTTCACCCTTCTTCTGTAAACATTCCATATCCTCGCATTACGTTTTCCACCATTCTTCCTTTGCTTTATTTGTGGCCCCTCTCAATTTTTAATTTTAAAAGAATTTTAAAAAAAGTCGGGATGATATGGAAGTTTTTGGGGGAGGTGGGGGATGAAAGTACTAGTATAAAGGGGGCATTTAGTGTCTAATATCCGAAATGAATATTTCTGTGTTTGTGTTGACTAGTCTATTTACATTATATATATATATATATATATATACACTTTTTTGGAAAACCCACAAACGTGTAATGTAAATTCACTGATAGTCATAACAAACACAGAAACCAAAACACAAAAGAGGAAAAACTCACTTCCTACCACTGCTTTCGGGCCCTCCTCTGCCTCAGTTCTACATCTACATCTACATAAGTACCCTGCGAGCCACCAAAAAAGTGTGTGGCAGGGGGTGTAGCACCATGAGGGAAGGGTAAGGGTTGAGGGGTTTGGGAGTTAGGTGAGGAAAGGTGGGGGGAACCTGTAGGAAAAAAAAAATATATATATATATATATATACACACATACATATATATACATACATACATACACACATGTATACACATCCTCGCGAAGTCCCTAACCTGTACGTTAATACTTATTGTAATGAACTAAGTCCTGGGGAATTTCGACTACGAGCATTCTGGTCCCTTATCGTTCTTGGAAAAAATGACATTTTAAACCTGTCAGTCTTGCGGTCTATCTCTCTAGTCTTATGTTCGTGATCCCTTCGACCGTAATTCGTTGGGGTTCGTATTATATCCTTGATGTCATCGGGAAAGGGCCCATCTTTAAATGTTTTAATAAGTTTAATCTATATTGTAAACGCCGCTGCGTATGAGAATCCCAATCTAAAAAGTCTAGCAAAGTAGATACGCTGCTGCGTTGATCATAAGAATGTGGACAAATCTAGCCCCCCTCCCTCCCCTTTAGTAGGTGATGGTAGAGCTCACCCATGTACCAAGCCCAACGGCGTGTGAATAATCACACATCAGGGTAGGGGGGCCAGTTCCTTTCCATGTGCCGGTTATGGTTTCCCAGGAAGATCTGGTACCCGAAAAATCAACTAGCTTGGGTGGAGCTGCATGTGCCCAAAGTTCCTTGCCCGGGAATCGAACCCGGGACCCTCTGTCAGCAGTCCAACGCTCTACCCGCTAGACCACCGCGACCCGCTATATATATATATGTATATATTTGAAAATGTATATTTGTATATATATTTGTATATATATTTTATATACACATGTACACACACACATAAACACACACACGAGTACAGTTTGAAAGTTTCTTCGAATTACTGACGGATTTAAGTTTTGGCGGAACAGATTTACCGCGAAGTAACAGGTAACTCTTTGTGAATTATATACGTAACTCGGTAGTCTATGGGAATATAGTGCGGACGCTTCTCTTATGTGGTATCGTGTTATGATTTGTGAAGATGGAAATAATTGAGATTCGATGTCTTTGATCCACGACTAAGTGAAATTCCTACTCTCAACTATTTTGGTAAACCTTGCCCATATATTTTATGTTAAGTCTGTGGAATGTTGAATTTATAATATTCATCATGAATAAATATGAAATATCCACCAATATGGAGTTTGCAATAATTATAGTACTGCGAATAAAAGCGAACGTTTCACGATATTAAATTATAGAGTACTTGCATCGAAGTGATTGATAGCTATCGTATCTACTATGATAATCCTCCCAAACTCGAAAGCAGTTCATTTCGCATGTCGACCATTCATATGCATAGGACGAAGATGTCATTTCAATTTACTTCTCATCGAAGTATGCTTCATCACTCTCTGCGATATTTTTACCTTGAATAATTCACAATTTATCGGCTGAGTTCATGTATTCGCAATTTAGTTATGAGATGACCCAAGGCTCGTATTACTATTTTAGTAATGATGATGCTAAAATAGCGCGTTTATGTAATGTATGTCATTACAGTTATCGTGACGTAACTGTGGTAATTTCAATAGTAATTATTATTCCGATAAATGACCGTTTCCCAAGGTTTACCACACCGTAAAGCCGATATCTATTCAAATTTACGCGGAATATATATTTATTTGCTGTGGCCATGTCCAGCCGTTGCAGGAGTCCACTTTAACCCTCTCATTAAACTCGCTCAATTCGCGACCCACAGACGCAATTCGCGGATTTATAGGTATTCTTGAATTAATTATTGATTGATCGAGGCTAATCAATGCAAGCCTTTTGAATGAATTGGTATCCATAGCATAATTGCACGTTACCCCTCACCTACTTTCGCGTTTCTTGCTCTAAGCCGAAACCCTCATTATCTGCGAACAAAGGGACTCTAATTACGGAGCGGTGCCACCGTTTCCGGGGCACCTTGTGTGTGTGTATGTGTGTGGCGAGCGTAGGATCATAGACGGGGCCAGATATCCTCTCGTTCGACGTGCGTCCTTATTTAATCATGCTTTCGATTTGACGAGGGTTAGCGGGAGGGACACTATCAAAACACGCACGCGGCACGCACTTCGACCGAAAAATACGGTGCTGCGCCCCCTGACAATGGCCGAGGGTTGGAGGGGAGGAGTAGGAGAGGGGAGGGGAGTTCTTTAGCTTCTGAGAATTTCACTTCGGCGGGGAGGGGGCGTTCCGGAAGGAGTGTGGGCGGTGAGAAGAGCTTAATCAAAGTTGGATTTCGTTTTAATTGGTCGGTGCTTAAAAGAGATTTAGAATGGATTATTCCAAAAGGGTAGTAGCAAAGGCTGTGCGGGTCCGAGTGATATTTCCGTGAGCGTTTGTGTCGGCGTGCGTGTGTATACGCGTGCGTTTGTGTGTATAAGTAATGGTGGGGACCCACAGGTGGTCGCTGGCCCCTCTTCCCCGTCCCTCCATCAGCACCCCCCTCTCGCGCACGAGGGGGTGGGGGAGAGATCAGGCGACCCCTCTCTCGAGTGGGTCACAGAACCATTTGCATTCCCCTTTCCGTTTATTATAATTTCTCATATTCCATCTTTCACCCTCATTCATCGACCTTCCCGTCTTCATTCCCTGGCGAACCACCCCTCCCTCCGTCCACGATTTATGTCTGAGGCCACTCGCGCCCCCCTCCCCCCCTTTACCCCCATTTCTCTTCTCCTTCCGCCGCCTTCTTTTTTGCTCTCAGCAAATGTTCTTTCCGCCACCCTTCTCCAAACTGTGAGTCGCCCACAGGACCTTTGGATTATTTTAATCGTCTGGCATGGCTCCCCTCTCCATTCCTTTCCCCACACCCTCCCCATCCACACCTTCCGCCCCAGGAATTACGTAGTACGCATTCGAGAGAATATGAACTTGCTTTTGTCTGCTTATGCCTTCATTTGATTGCCTCCGGTTCGGAGTCACAAAGTTTGTGCGTGATTTTTTTCCCCGACATTGCATTTTGTTTTGAATTCTTTTGCGCGTTCGTCATTTTGAGGTCAGCACTAAATGTCTCCATCTCTAAGGAAATGTCTTTTTACGTACTTTTGCACTTGCGATAACACACTTTTCATTTTCATCGACTCGATTTAACATTGATTTTTTTAAAGTTATATGCACGCGAGTGCGAGATTTTTTAGTCACATTTTTATGTCACTTTTGTACCCATTTCATCTTACTATGTTTGAAAATGTTCGTTCAATGGACGTCCTTGTTATATTTTACGCTTTGGACGATTGAGGTTGACATTGGATCCGTAGAATTGATGGAACACTTTAACAGTATTCTGCATCTGAATAAGAACTTTAACCACCCAAATATTTTCTCCTCAACATACACGATTCTGAACGTAGTACTCTTGGTAATGATATGAATGAAATTGAATCATCTGAATTCCTCAACGTTTATTTACGGATTCATCCATGACTTCTTAAAGGCATATGCCATATTTCTCTATCCCTTATGAGCCAATCCAACGCATCCCGTCATTTATATTTTAAAGCAAATCATATAATTTAGTATGAACTGTCACCGTAATGGGTAGGACTGAAGAAGTGGAAGTTAGCCACATGTCCCCATGGTTCAATAATAGTTGATAAGGGATGAAGATTAGTTCTCCAGACAACTAATATAGAGAGATGAAGTGCAGAATAGATAGATTCAAGATGTCATTTTTTCCACGAACGTTAAGGGATCAGAGTAACACTGTCCGACCGCGGTAGGGGTAAAATTATCAGAATAGCATTGTTTGACCGAGGTAGGGTAATATTTGGGTTGAAATTAGTCTGGTGTGTATTCAACCCGTGCCACACACCCAAGCGGTGACTTGCAGGTTTATTATTAGGTAATCTACCGTTTAAGGTAGGTTTTTGGATGGACACAACTATCAAATAAACATTTTGTGACTCCCCAACTATCAAACTAATCTATATCAGGTCCCTCTTCATCTCGGTGTACTTCTTTCCTCCCTTCATCCCGTCCAACATCCCTATCCTCTTTCTGCCCTTTCCTAGCTTGCCCAACATTCTCCCCTCTATTACCATCTTCAACATTCCACTACCGCTCAATACGCCTTTCATCCATCTTTCATCTGCCTCCATAGGATTTGTCTCAACAAACACCTCTCCTCACCCACCATCTCTAGTACTTCCTCATTTTTTTTCCTTTCGGTCCATTTCACCTTCTCCATTCTTCTCCACACCCACATTTCAAAAGCCTCCAATCTACGTCTATCCTCCTGCTTCAGTGACCACGTTTCCGCGCCGTACGTAGCTACGCTCCATATCAGAGTTTTTACGGGTATTGTCTTAACATCCCTACTCAACGTCCCCATCATCAACTCCCTCCTCCTTGAGAAAGCCTCCTTGCCTAGCGCAATTCTTCTCCTTACGTCCCTACCACTTTAACCGTATTGGTCCAAAACACTTTGCAGGTTACTAACAAATAAATACACTAATTATTTGATGCACCAAAGTGAATTAAATGAATTCAAACATGATTGAAGCAACCACGAAACGCGAACTTTAGGGTTGGGGACCTCAAGTAGCACGACCGTGACAAATGCTTTCCCCTTCTTACATTCCTGCTATGCGTGTCACCTGACATGGTTGACGACGATCTCTCATGTAATTGGTTTTGCTTCATTTTTATTTCCTTCTATTTGAATTTACTGGTAACTTCTGCAGTAGATAAAATTAACACGCGTTGAAAACTATGTCCTCCGCTTACACGACAGATGAGTTCACCACATTGCTCGTCCTTTCCAGGGATTTTAGAGAGTGTAATTTTCCCTTTCGTCGCCCCTGACACACCCTCTTTCTCGACACTTTCCCTTACACTCTCTACCTAGTGGTTGCACCCCTTGCCATGCACTTTTTCGCAGATCATGGGGTATTTGCGAAGATGTAGTGCCATGCCGATTCTTTAAAGCAGCGTACGAACTTGATTTCCAAACATTTTCCAAACTATTTGTATGTGAAGACAAAAATTATACTGGAGTAATTCACCGTTAGCAGCAGTCACTCGTACTAAGTAATGGACAATTTTAAATGTTGAAAATTCCTCGGAAGCGATTGTGGAAACAATAGGGGGAAGGTACCTTACAGATAGATTTAATTAGACACTTCGAAGGGTTTCTAGATTATTGTGGGAAAAATAATAAATTCCTTTATATTTGGTTCGCTCATTATGCAAACGTTTACAGTGATCTGTCGGAGTTGGTTTCTTAACTAATTTTTTTTTGCCACCAAATGCTTTCCTAACCATTACCCGGAATTACCTCGCCTCTGCTGATGCAACACTCTTTAATTGCACGCTTTAATTTTTAGAGACACAGCTCCCGATTTAATTCGCTCTGTCATTTCTGTAAACGGAAAAGGATTTTGGGAAAATTTCACAGTTGGAAATATCAGTGGATAACCAGCTTTCTGTCCCAATAATTATATCTGCGCCTGTGCTAAGAATAAGGTGATGATATTCAGCGACTTTGTGTTTTAAATATCGGCAATTTACTACCAATACAGATAGCGTTTCCTTAATATTACGGTTTTTAAAATTTTCAAAGAGTATCTTTTTAAAACCACCCAGTCACTAAATACTCTTACATATACACTATATGCCCCGCTTAATAAGACAGGAAATACTTTGGAAGTCCCTTCAGAATTTTATAAATATAGCGTGATAAACTCTCCCTAAGAATAGCGGAAAGGATAAACCACGACTGAGAAGAATGTGTACCACGATTATCGCTCGCAGGCCTCTTGGTAGATACGATGCGTGGGTCTTTTGCAAGACGATGCATGTAAATCATTTAAATATCTGCGAATTCAATCATTTGATTAGTAATTGTTTACCATGATAAACTTCCCCGTGCTTCAAAAATGTCCATTCACCACTAGCGTAGAGAAACGTATCGATTCAGTAGTTTTTCAACTGTTTTTGGCGTGGACCCCTGAAGGTTGTAGGCGAACTTTGCGGTGCCCAGCTGAGTGGCAAAATCGGCCCTTTAGGGGAAAGGTCTCAGGCTGAATTAGAACGCATGAAGGGGGAACAGTAGTCAGTAATTCTGGGGATGACTTCGCTTGGAGGCGTCCAACCAATCTCGTCCCTTGTCCAACGAATGGGCAGCGAGCGATCCAGCGAGCCTCTTTTACTGGTAATATTTCCGCTCAATCGTGGAGGAGTGGATTAAACTTAGTGCACTATAAAAGGAGAACAAGTAGACGGCGAAATTGATCGAGTCACTACGAAGAAATACATTGGTGAGGTCAAAAACAGGAATACATTCGCATATTAACGAATTTGACATTTTTGAAGAATTTGGCGTATTTCCCGTGTACATTCTCTAATTATTTTTGCCCAACATTATCCCAAGGATACCAAATACTTGCGGTATATTTCAAATTAGATCTAAATAGAGCAACGTTAAAATAGTTCCTTCTCTATTGAAGATATTTCAAAGATTGGCATGCGGGGAGGGGGGATTGGGGGCGGGGAGGCCGTGGTATGTGGAAGAGGAGCAAAAGGATTCGATAAGTGCGCGGCCGGACTGGTGACTGAGTGAGGTTGGGGCGGCGGCTGGGCCTTCGATACAACGGCGTCTGCCATCTGTCTGTCAGCCGCCGCCGGCTGGCTCGCATTCCGCCGCTTCAATCCCCCGCCTCGCAACCCATCCGAAACCGCACGCCAATCATGAGGAGCAGCAATCTGCCACCACCCTCGCGCTGCCGGCGGAAGGAGAAATGGATCCCGGGGGCCGCCTTCCCCTTACACCACCTCGTCTTCCCACCACTCGCGGGTGGAATCGGGTGGCGGAAATGTCATTCGAAGGAGTTAGCCCTGGCCTCCCGTCTTGGGATTTTTGCAGGGAAACAACTCGGGGCTGAATTGCGCCGGAAGCTGTATGCCTTCCGGCCACTAGGCACGTCCAGACATCAGGCTTCCACTACCCTCCCCTCACTTGCTTTTCAGCACGTATGATAGGCAATGAGAAATGACTGTTACCAGAAGATGATGTAGTTACATCGAAACCGGTCGTGTTAATAAAAATTTTATTTGTGGAAAATTGCCAATTTTAATTAATCATGATATTCCACCATATCACGTCTGAAACGTCTCTTTTTATACGATATGCTAAGTCATCGGAGGTATTCTCTGAGATATTAGCGAAGACGCTTTGAAAGAAGGGATTTAATAATTTAGCCTTTTCTAAACTGTTAGTTACTCTTTCGCCTTTATAATTTTTGAGTGAATTAAGAGTTGACTAATTTCCCTGAATCCTTCTGACTTGCGATAAAAATGCCATCGGATCCTCTTTCAAATTCTCCGCTAATCATTTCCTTTTGAATTCGCTTAACGCTTTCCAAAAGTCCTCCTTGGCATTCGCCCTAGACACCTTGTAATCATAAGGTTCTCCATCTTCTTGTTGTTTTGCAAAACTTTGTAATCTACGGGATGAGTATCACCGACATAGTCATAAATATTCATAACACAAAATTTTCTTCATTTCCACAAACATTGTCGAAATCCTAATTGAGATAAATACCCTTCCTCACATCCAAATTAAATCTTAAAAGGACCAAATTCAACGGAGTCACTAATTACAAGGTAGCATTTTAATCATGCAGGCCAGCACGAATACCTTATGTCTATAACTTCATTTACATGACTCCCTCCCACCCGGCCTCATGTTATTAGAATGCCGTTAATGAATGTCAGTTGAGAGGGAAGCTAACTAATATAGTATGTTTCCAGTCATCGCTGTCAGTGCCTACCCATTTCCGTCTTGAGTCTTTCCCCCTTGTGATAAAGGTGCAAATACTGCGTGGGGCAAAAGAATGCTCTAATCCATTCGTTCGGCTGTCTATCGCTCTTACCTTGTAGCAATTGTCTGTCCCTACGATATGATTGGTGGGCTGAATAACACCTCCTCTGCTGGATACATTACCACAAAAAATGGTATCTTTGCAGCAGGTTTACATTAGCTCTTTGCATGTGCGTATCTTAAGGTCTTTAACCCAGATCTTTTAGTAAATGTGCGACGCCATGTGTTCTTTCGAAAGAAATTGTGGACCTCGCTATGAACTTCATTCAGTTCTACCATTCAATGTCTTTTAGATGGATCCCATATGCTCACCGTACGATCTTTTGAGGTCTGACATAAGAATAACAGCCCGCATCACTCACTTTCTCATCACCACATTTTCCAACTATACGTTTGAATACCAGGGTGTGAATGCCAGCTATTTGAGGGCCAAATAGTAGGGATGAGTTTTCTCTACACATCGTCCGATGCGATGATGACACCAATGAGTTTGACCTGGTCTGCACGTCTAGCCAAACACCTCCGACTGTGTAAGTCGGGTAATTCCGCTGCTGTTTTCTGGATTTTAAGAAGTGTATGAACGTAGTTTTTTTTAAATTCAAAACCAAACCCCGAGTGCGATAATGTACCCTTCAATGCCTTTCAGACACATCCATTCCCACCCCGTTCTACCCCTCACCCCATCTCACTTTTACAAAAGTCCGACCCCTCAGGCGGACCAATAGTTTCTCCCCGAAACTCTCCGATCGAAAGAAGCGTCGTCTTTTTCGACCCTTGGCCCTCCAAGTCGCCGCTCTCTGCCGTCCTACGCGTGAGTCGCAAGCCATTTCCCCACCGCTCCCCATCTTCACTCTCTCTCTCAGAGAACCCAATTCATCATCTCCACAATGGACGTCGCATCCCTTTACACCTCAAAGCCCTTTCCCGGAGTCTCTCTCGTCCATCCGCCCCACAACACATATCCCTCGCATTGACTATCTTCTCAATCTCTTCTGCTTTATCCTAAGTCACTTGATTTCCTTAATAACTCGCCTTCACCTCAAGCTTAAAGGTATTACGATCAGAAGGAGATTCATCTCTTCCTACCCAAGTCCTCCATCTTGGCCTCCTCTGAAATAATTTCCTTTCGCGTGACTCTATCCACAATCTCTTCTGAGTATATGTCGAGGCGACGTACTCTACCTCTGGCCACACAGCATTGAATTACTGATGACTTTTATTTACCTCCTCAGCCCTTCCTCTTCCTGCTCCTTTCCCTACTCATCTTCTCATCAGAAGATACTTGAATTCAATTGATTTGAAATTCACTAATTGAAAATTTTTCATCTCCATTCACATTAAATCCGAAATATTACCAACCGTTCTTCCACTAAATCAGTATGCACAATGCATGGGACAAAAAAAGACTGCCATGATATATTATCAACCTATTTGATTATTTAATGCGAAATTAAAAAAAAAGTAAAATTAAAATTGTTATTTTTTTCAGTTATATTTACGAAATAAAGTGGGTTAAATACAGAGGCCATTTCAACTTACAAGTTTGCGGGGTTCCTTCCATATCGGTCGGCTATCTCCTTCTGTTTTTTGTTCTGAAGCCCCCATTTAGTCGAAAGACAGCACTTACTTTGGAGCATCAGTAACACTATGTGTCTTATTTTAAACCCCGTCAGAAACACTATTTAATATTTGCAACGCTTATGTTATCAAATTATTTATCCTACCTTTTTTAATGAAAATGACTATTTTAATGATTTTGTAGATTTTTATTTTGTGTGGATGACTGATAATATTTTTCCATTCCATTAAAATAATTGTTTCAAGTTCTGAGAAAGCATTTCATCAGTATTTTGAAATCACCCTTTGGCTGTTCGATAAGTCACTTGATTTCATTATTTTATGATGTCCCATGCATCCAGGTTATTTTTCCGTCTTTTTGAAATGAAATAGTATTTTCACAAGTTAATGATCAAACTATATGTTAAAATACGTAACCTCAAATTGGCTTTTTTTGCCAAATAATAAACAACAAGATCACCTCAGTATTTGCAGCATTTTTCCCAGCATAAAAAACTCCAAAAGATCCAAAAGTAAGTTTTCCACGCTGTGGTCAAAGAAAATATGAAAATATTTAGGTGTAAGTTATCAAGCGTAGATACATTTTAGGAATCAATTCATTATTATATTTATATGTATTGACATAAGAACACTAGAGGCCTATAGAGTAACGTTTGCGTGATAGCAATTTTATATATGTAGCTTTGAATTTGATTTTGTCTCTGTGCGGCGGAATTACCACTAGTTATTTCATTAGAAATAACTGTGACCTCTATACAAAGCCTTAAAAAATTTCATCAAACTCAAATACTTTTATTTCTTTCCATTACGACACCGCAATTTTATGATTACGTGCAGCAATACAGGTGTCAAATTCTCCTTGAAAATGTTTTTCATTTCAGTTTAAGAGTTGTATAACATTTATACCTGAGATACCTCGTCTATTTGTTTGTCAGAATCAAGCGTTTTTAATTTTTCGGCGATAAAAAGTCGTGAATTAAATATCAATTTGCCATTATACTCCGTTGCTAGAACGCTAACTTACACGACGGTTTCTGAATTGACGGAAGAGGGATATAATTCACGTGGACAAATCTGTGCTCTCTCGGCATTCGAGATGTGCATCTCGCTAGACCTTCTTCTAGTTCTCCACAAAGTCAGGTCCCTTGAAGCCCGAAAGTTTGAAGGTGGTCTGGGTGGAAACTGAAAAATGAAGAAAAAACCTACATAACTGAATTATACTTAATATTTTCTTAGAATCGGAAAACTTATTGATAATATTGTATGGCAGGAGGATAAAATAGTTCAAATTTAATTCATAATTTAAGTAATGTTGAGATAATGATTGCAGTTTATCCAAGCCAAAATATAGTTAGTTTTAACGTATGTAATGATGAAATTTAATTTTTGATTAAAAAGTGGGAGTATCGCGAGGCCTTAATGTTTAATGAATTGTTCAGCGCCACTTTATAAGTGCGCTGATGGGTTTGTGTCCTCAAATACTTTAAGAATTTGGTAGGCGATGGGGCAACAGAATGGAAAATTGGACAATTACATTTTTCAAAGCTTAGATTACGTGAATGAAAATATTGACAAGTGATATTTCCCGAATATGCGGTTTGTTTTCACCTTGATAGTTACTTCAATGGCATATAGCATAGAAAAATACATATAGGAAATCGCGACATACAGGGAGGCACCCAAAATGGTAGGACTGATTTTCTCTGGCGCGAACGGAGCGGTGGAGGGGGGTCTGCCTGGCAGGGTAAGGTCGAGGAGATTCTTAGGAACAGACCGACACCAACCTCAGTCGCCTGCGGACTGTCGTTGAATGAGGACACCGTTTTTTGCGTCAATTTTTACCTGATGATGTTATGTTATAACGAAACCTGGGTAGTAAAAATTAAAAAGTTTATGTGGAAAAGTAAAGTGGTTTGATTATTAAAAGTCAGTCTATCCTCCTGCTTCAGTGACGACGTTTCCGCGCCGTACATAGCTACGCTCCATATCAAAGTTTTTACGAGTCTTGTCTTAACATCCCTACTCAACGTCCCCGTCATCAACTCCCTCCTCCTTGAGAAAGCCTCCTTGCCTAGCGCAATTCTTCTCCTTACGTCCCTAACACTTTGACCGTATTGGTCCAAAACACTTCCGAGATATGTAAACTGCTCTACCTGCTCTATTTTTCCCCCGCCTATTTAAATATAAAGCTTAGTCTATTTCATTCTGCAAAATGGCATAACCTTTGTATAATTAATATTGATTCTCATCCGATATCTATCGCACTGAACCTAAAAATTAACTCAGCAATGCTTGCAACGCCTTGGCTGACTGAGCAACTAATGCTTGGTCATCAGCAAATCTAACCGATTTTACGAATTCCACTCCGACTTTCATTCCTACCTCCAGTTCTTCCCATGCCTCTTTAATCATTTCCTCCACATAAACGTTGAACAGCAACGGTGACAATGGGCAACCCTGCCTTACACCTTTTCCTAACACTGCCCATCCGGACTCTCTGTTCCCCACTCGCACCTGAGCAGTCTGAAACATGTACACGTTGCGGATCAGTCTCCTGTCCCTCCAATCCATTCCTTTTTTCTGCAATACACGCATTAATTTTTCCCAATTCACTCTATCAAATGCTTTTTCGAAATCTACGAAACAGGCAACTACGTCCTGATTGTATTCTATATTCCTCTCAATTAGTGATCTCATTACTGAAATGGTATCATGCGTACCTCTTGCCTTCCTTAACCCAAACTGATCATCCCCTTAGTAATCATTTTCCTTACTCTCAATCCTTTTGTTGATGATCCTGAGAATAACTTTAGCAGGGCGGGATATCAAACTTATTGTTCCGTAATCCTCACATGCTATAGACTTTGCCTTTTTTAGAATAGGAACAAAACCGATCTCACAAATTCTTCCGGCCAGATTCCTCATTCATACTCGTAGATACTACGAATCTCAGTCCATATAGGGCCTTCTTTCCGCATTTTCCTAAACATTTCAACAGTTCTACAGGTATGTTGTCCACCCCCACGGCCTTATTTGCTTTCATCTCTTTTAATACCCTTTCTATTTCATCGTCGAGTATGCCTGGACCTAAGCTATCTTCTTCTACGACATCTTCCTTTTCCATGTCTAACCTTATCGGCCTAAGTTCTTTACCATACAGTGTTTCTATATATTCCTTCCATCTCTCTTGGATTTTTCCTGGTTCAACTATTACCTTACCTCACTTATCTTTAACTGTTAGCACAGATCTTGCCTTCTTAATTCCCGATAATAACTTAACCTTGCTGTATAGAGCACCAATTTCACCCTTCTTTTGTAAACTTTCCATATCCTCGCATTGCGTTTTCCACCATTTTTCCTTTGCTTTATTTGTAGCCCTTCTCAATTTATTGTTTAACTCATTGTTCTTCATTTTGGCTAACTATGTATTTACATTTTTCCATCTTCTTCTCTCATCCATCTTTGCAATCATCTTATCCGTTACCCATGGTTTCCTTATCCTTTTCCCGTTAACGGTTCCTATAGTGTCTTTGGCGACTTCCAATATCCCTTTCTTGATACATTCCTATTTTTCTTCGATAATACTGAGTTCTTTAGCGTCATCCATCATTTTCTCTACAACTTGCTGATACTCCTTCCTTGTTAATCCATTTAATGCTTCTACATTCCATTTTCTAACCCTCCGCCCTTGCCTTATCTTGTTGAAACATACGTTACATTTTATAACAACTACATTTTGGTCAGAGTCCGCAACCGCACCTGGGAAACTATGGATTTATCACACTGTTCCTAAACCGTTTTCTAACCATAATATAATCTAACTGATACCTTTCTGAGTCACCTTGCATTTTCCATTTATACCTGCGCCTTTTGTTACGTCTAAACTATGTGTTGGTGATGACTAACCCCTGTCTCCTGCAGAATTCAATTGCTTTCTCCCCGCGTTCATTCCTCGTGCCTAATCCATAGTCCCCCACTTCACCACCATCTCTTCCTTCGTCTACCGTCATTTCCAATCCCCCATCATTTTCAAATATTTCCCTGCAGGAAGACACTCGATTATATCATCCAACTCATCGTACATCCTATTTACTTCTTCCTTCTTGTGTTTGCTCGTTGGCATGTATACCTGAACAATGACCAAGTTCGTCGGCTCTGCTTTAATCTCTACGAGTAAAATTCTATCTGTCCCTTGCTCTATGTTGACTACGCTTCTTCCTACCCCTTTATTTAAAATTACGGCAACCCCTCGTTGGTTCTCGTCCCCGCCGCCGTGTATCACTCTATAATTGTCACTCCAGTAATCCCCGCTGTCCTTCCATCTCACCTCGCAGAGATCTAAATCATCTGTATTGCCCCTTTGTATCTCTCGCTTAATGTTCTCTAATTTGCCTGTGCTTAACATTGTCCTGACATTCCATGTTCCTATTCTAACTACTTTCGCCTTCTTCTGAGTCTTCTGTCCTGCTGAAGTTATTTCTTCCCTGCAAGGGTTTCGTGGGATGACGACCGCGGAAGCCTTGCCTCCCCCGCTGCCGGGCACGACACACGGCCCCTTGGGCCGAGTCCCGCAGTTGCCAGGACTCATATTATCTATAGTGCCCATCATTATTTTCTTGGGAATGATAGTTGAGGTGGTTTCCCGTTGCCTTCCTCAACAGTGTTTTTACGTGAAACCATCACTTAATGGCCGCCCCACTGGGGTCAGACGCCTTTGCAGCCGCCTCACTGAGGAACAGACGCTGCGTGGACTACCTTTCGTCTGGCGCCTAACCTTCGGCCTATCTGGCATGGGTGACCCTACCAGGAGCAATTATTATTACTCCCGCCTGCACACCTCTAGGTGTCATCGGAACGCGCAAGCGCTTCCACCACGACAAGGTTGTAGTCCATGGGACGGTAATCATTTATAATAATTAGTTCCTTAGTATCTGAAAATTCTCATCATGGCAGTTCAAAAACTATTTGAATCACTTTTCATTCGTTCAACAAATTCATTTTCACCCAGTATTAGGTTTTCTCATTGCTTTGGACATCAGTCTCAACACAGTAATCATTATGGAAAACTATTTATAATTTATAATTATATTAAATAATAATTATTTTCGAATTTATACACTAATATCCCCGCTCTTTAATGCCCATGACACTGATAACATTACTTTTAATGACAGTGACCTTGTCAAGGAATAAAATAAACCTATCCATTTATAAATCTATTGGCGACCAGAAATGGTATTTTATGGTTATTTAAATAATCACGAGATGAATTGTGAGATATTTGGCCAATGAAAGCAACTTTTGCAAAATTGGAATGTAGACGTTGAACGCAACTTGACTTCATAATACATCGGAAGACTTACAATTTAATGATTTGAAACATTTTTCTTTGCACCATAAAATATTTGGTTTAGACTTTTTAAAAAGTTAAAAACTTAAATTACTTTAAATGAATGTAAACATAAAATACCGGGTCTGTAAACTTAAATGGCACGAAATAATAAATAAATAAAAATAAAGAAATGGAATAATAATAATAAATTTAAATAAATAAATAATAATAATGGAATTTATAATTTTTAAAAATAATAAAATTAAACAAAAAACACCACACACACAAAATCGAAACAAATAATTAAAGAAATAAAATAATAATAATAAAATAAATAAAAAATAATGAAACAAACTTACAAACACTCGATCACTCGGGTGAGTTGCGAAATAAATTTGAAAAGTAAGTATGTTTTCGAGCACACCTGAGTGATTGAGTGACTGCGTGTTCACGTAAGTTGTTTTGTTTCTTTACATCCTTTTATAATTTTCATTTATTTGTGTGATTGACGGGTCACTGACATAGGAGGGATCCTTGCAAACCCTGAGTGTGTGTGTGTGTGTGAATGTGATTCACGAGAGTGAAAGTTATTTCGTAACTCACCCGAGTGATCGAGTGGTTGTAAGTTTTTATTATTTTTTATTTTATTATTATTATTTTATTTCTTTAATTATTTGTTTCGAATTTGTGTGTCTGTGTGTGTGGTGTTTTTTTATTTAATTTTATTATATTTTAAAATTATAAATTCCATTATTATTATTTATTTATTTAAATTTATTATTATTATATATTATTATTTCATTTATTCATTTTTATTAATTATTATTATTATTTTTTATAATTATTTGGTGCGATTCAAGTTTACGGTCCCGGTATTTTTTGTTTACATTGATTCACGACCGTAGCTACGTTCCTTGGTTATTTAAAATATACTTTAAATGAAGAGACTTTTTAAAAATTGATTTATGTATATAATACGAGAAAGTAACTCCATGGGTGAATATAAATTTTTTATAGAAACCTTATTTTAAATTGAAATTTTCTATTACTTATGATTATTCAGTTTGAACTATAATTCTTAAAAATAAGCTGGCTTTTGTGAACGATCGAAAATAGACCAACATAATCAATTTCTCGTTTATAAATACGTATCTACTGCCATCGTCATTTGTCTTAATTAACCATCAATCATTTTGAATGATATATTTAGAAAATGTAGTAATATTGAGAAAAACAAAAAAAAGTTGCACCTGAGAAAAGCTGAACATCACCGAGTTTGAGTAAAACTAAAGATTGCTTGAATTCAATTAACTTATATTATATTTTATTTTTATCAAACAGAAGAGCATAAAAATCACCTCATCTAGATACAAATTGAGAAAAGTTATTATTTCGTTTTCACGATTGCTCCTTCGAAACCTCCTCGTACATTCCCATTCTCACCATGAATATACGACGTTCGTCAATTTTAATGCAAACTCACTCTGTACAGAATATGTAATTATGCAACGTAAACGTTCCTCTCAGTTGCCCAGGGTATTGAATATCAGAACTAGATGAAAAAATTGCTAATTCTTAGTTTTTGCGGCATTAATATAGGTGGTTGTAATTATATGATTATCATTCATCAATTAGAGTGATATCCATGGTTCAAATTCCACAGTTTGGAGCTATTCTGCTTGTTAGGACATATAAGCCGGCGTAACCTAGGGGCTAACAAAGAGAATAAGCATGATTGGCCGTGCCAGCATGATTGGTCTTAACTGGGTTGTTTCGGTGCCAACCGGAGGATTTCCTTAAAGTAACATTCGCGACACTTCCGAGGTTCTTTGAATTCGAGGAGAAAGATGTTAATGACGAAGACCTTGGACCATATATTAAAAGATACGTGAGTGAAAACTTTTATATGGAAAATAGTTTATATGACTCTGTAACTTGGTAGTCGGGGAAAGAAAATTAGGGTAGTTTGGAGACTAACTAGATGTAGGCTCTGAGAAGGATGAGAAAAGTGAAATACGCGGAAATGAAGTACTTGGGGGGGGGGGTGGTGCTTTGAGGTGATTGGGAAAAATCGAAAGGAGGCAGGGAAAGTGGATGACTGTGGCGATGAAATGTTGGAGATTGTGATAGAGAGGAGAAAGTTGAGCGAGAAAGAAGGATGGGGACGAAACGAGGGGAGGGAGAATATTTGTGGAGCTGATGAACGATTATGTTAAGTCTTGTGAAGCCAGACTTGAAAGTTTAGCCGTATTTAGACTCTTTGTCTATGCAAAGTTACGGGACGATTTAAACGCGGGACAAGAATTTATAAAAATTCCTGCTGTTATTTTACGACCATTCCTTCCTCTCTGCGGAATCGAGACGAACATACAAGGTAAAGGTGAAGGTAACGTAGCAACGCCCTAAAGAAAATCTGATACCTTGGAAAATTATTGGAAAAAAATCTGGCACCCTCTACAATTACACTGCATTACTTCAAAACAAAGCATTTAATGTAACCACCAAACTCCGACGCAACAAAGCCATTCCAGATGCAACAAAAGTCATTACAAGGTATGCATGGAAAGCATCGGTTACAATTTTTCTTAACGTGCGTTGCGCGAAGTGCTGAGTTCAGATCGTCAGTTGTTAAGTGTGCGCATGATCGCAGATCGTATTTCTGGCATTTGATAAGATGACAGTGCACACACCATTATGTCACTCTAAAATTTGGCGATGCGAAATATCTGGGCTAAACTCGTCTTCCCGAAGGTCTTTGGACGGGCGATCAAAAGAGCAGAGTCGAGTGTGTCTGCTTGCGAAGACCTTCTACAAACGCATCGCGACGATTCCCCAACCCCCTTACAGTCCCGACTTGGCACCAGCCGACTATTTCCTATTCCCAAAAGTTAAATCCTTACTCCCTCAAAGGACACCACCATTGGACCCTAAGTGCCGTCAAAGATGCTTGCACGCCTAATCTTAAAGGCCTTCTGCCTACCAGGGAGCCTCCGGGTCGTGGAAAAGCTGCTGGCAAAAGTGTGTCGACGCTCAAGGGATGTGATTTGAAGAATTTAGAGGTATCATAGCAATATCTGAAATGAATCTATTTTAACGAAAATATTCCCGATACTTTGAATGCAAACCATAAACATATACACGCGCCATTTTGCAGAATCGGGCTGCAATAAGTCCATTTTTAGTGCAGAAAACTTATGAAACTCCTTGTGAGTACCCTTTTTTCGTGAATTTGGGAATTTTTTTCTTTGTGATTTGGCAAATGTGCAATATTTAAAAATTGTGGAATGGGGTGGTTTTTCGCGTTCAGCAGCAGTTAGGTCTATCGGTGGTCAATTTTGTAGAGTACTGATGAGGTGAATGAACGACCAATGGCTATTGCAACATTGCAACAGTTTGTCGCCGGAGGATCATTTCTTGTAAGCTGATGTCTCTCTTTTCCTGATCTTCCTCCTCTCTCTTCATGGCCATGCATATACTCACTCTCCTCTATTCTTCACTCAACCCTTCACACTTCTTCCTCTCTCCTCCCTCATGTAACCCCCTTTGTTATGTTCTTTAGGAAGCATATCCTTCATCGACGGGACTCGGCCCAAGAGGCCGTGTGTCGTGCCCGGCAGCGGGAGAGGCAAGGCTTCCGCGGTCGTCATCCCACGAAACCCTTGCAGGGAAGAAATAACTTCAGCAGGACAGAAGACTCAGAAGAAGGTGAAAGTAGTTAGAATAGGAACCTGGAACGTCAGGACAATGTTGAGGAGAGGCAAATTAGAAAATATTAAGCGAGAGATGGAAAGAGGTAACATAGATGTTTTAGGCCTCTGCGAGGTGAGATGGAAGGATAGCGGGGATTACTGGAGTGACAATTATAGAGTAATATACAGCGGCGGGGACGAGAGCCAACGAGGGGTTGCCGTAATTTTAAATAAAGGGGTAGGAAGAAGCGTAGTCAACATAGAGCAAGCGACAGATAGAATTTTACTCGTAGAGATTAAAGCAGAGCCGACGAACTTGGTCATTATTCAGGTATACATGCCACCGAGCAACCACAAGGAGGAAGAAGTCGATAGGATGTATGATGAGTTAGAGGATATCATCGCGAGTGTTCCTGCAGGGAAACATTTAATAGTGATGGGGGATTGGAATGCGACGGTAGGCGAAGGAAGAGATGGTGGTGAGGTGGGGGACTATGGGTTAGGCACGAGGAATGAACGCGGAGAGAAAGCAATTGAATTCTGCAGGAGACAGGGGTTAGTCATCACCAACACATGGTTTAGACACCACAAAAGGCGTAGGTATACATGGAAAATGCCAGGTGACTCAGAAAGGTATCAGTTAGATTATATTATGGTTAGGCACAGGTTTAGGAACAGTGTGATAAATTCGCACAGTTTCCCAGGAGCGGATGCGGACTCTGACCACAATTTAGTTGTTATGAAATGTAATGTTCGTTTCAAGAAGATAAGGCAAGGGCGGCGGGTTAAAAAATGGAATTTAGAAGCAGTAAATGAATTAACGAAGAAGGAGTATCAGGAGGCTGTAGAGAAAATGATGGATGACGGTAAAGAACTGAGTGCTATCGAAGAAAAATGGGAATGTATCAAGAAAGGGATATTGGAAGCCGCTAAAGACACTATAGGAACCGTTAACGGGAAAAGGATAAGGAAACCATGGGTAACGGATGAGATGATTGCAAAGATGGACGAGAGAAGAAGATGGAAAAATGTAAACACAGAGTTAGGCAAAATGAAGTACAAAGAGTTAAACAATAAATTGAGAAGGGCCACAAATAAAGCAAAAGAAGAATGGTGGAAAACGCAATGCGAGGATATGGAAAGTCTACAGAAGAAGGGTGAAATTGGTGCTCTATACAGCAAGGTTAAGTTATTATCGGGAAGTAAGAAGGCAAGATCTGTGCTAACAGTTAAAGATAAATGGGGTAAGATAATAGTTGAACCAGGAAAAATCCAAGAGAGATGGAAGGAATATATAGAAACACTGTATGGTAAAGAACTTAGGCCGACAAGGTTAGACATAGAAAAGGAACATGAGGTAGAAGAAGATAGCTTAGGTCCAGGCATACTCGACGATGAAATAGAAAGGGCATTAAAGGAGATGAAAGCAAACAAGGCTGTGGGGGTGGACAATATTCCTGTAGAAATGTTGAAATGGTTAGGGAAAGGTGGGAAGAAGGCCATATATGGACTGATTCGTAGTATCTATGAGGAAGGAATCTGGCCGGAAGATTTTGTGAGATCGGTGTTAGTTCCTATTCCAAAAAAGGCAAAGGCCTCGTCATGTGAGGATTACAGAACAATAAGTTTGATATCCCACGCAGCTAAAGTTATTCTCAGGATCATCAACAAAAGGATAGAGAGTAAGGCAAATGATTACTTAGGGGATGATCAGTTTGGGTTCAGGAAAGGAAGAGGTACGCGTGATGCCATTGCAGTAATGAGATCACTAGTCGAGAGAAATATAGAGTACAATCAGGACGTTTTTGCCTGTTTTGTAGATTTCGAAAAAGCGTTTGATAGAGTGAATTGGGAAAAATTAATGCGTGTATTGCAAAAAATAGGAATGGATTGGAGGGACAGGAGACTGATCCGCAACCTGTACATGTCTCAGACTGCTCAGGTGCGAGTGGGGAACGGAGAGTCCGGATGGGCAGTGTTAGGAAGAGGTGTAAGGCAGGGTTGCCCATTGTCACCGGTACTGTTCAACGTATATGTAGAGGAAATGATTAAAGAGGCATGGGAAGAACTGGAGGTAGGAATGAAAGTCGGAGGGGAATTCGTAAAATCGGTTAGGTTTGCTGATGACCAAGCATTAGTTGCTCAGTCAGCCAAGGGGTTGCAAGCATTGTTGAGTGAATTGGAGGTTCAGTGCGATAAATATGGGATGAGAATCAATATTAATAAAACAAAGGTTATGCGATTTTCTAGAAAGAAAAAGGCTAAGCTAAATATTAAAATAGGCGGGGAAAGAATAGAGCAGGTAGAGCAGTTTACATATCTCGGAAGTGTTTTGGACCAACACGGTCAAAGTGGTAGGGACGTAAGGAGAAGAATTGCGCTAGGCAAGGAGGCTTTCTCAAAGAGGAGGGAGTTGATGACGGGGACGTTGAGTAGGCATGTTAAGACTAGACTCGTAAAAACTCTGATATGGAGCGTAGCTATGTACGGCGCGGAAACGTGGTCGCTGAAGCAGGAGGATAGACGTAGATTGGAGGCTTTTGAAATGTGGGTATGGAGAAGAATGGAGAAGGTGAAATGGACCGAAAGGAAAACAAATGAGGAAGTACTAGAAATGGTGGGGGAGGAGAGGGGTTTGTTGAGAGAAATCCTATGGAGGCAGGAAAAGTGGATGAAAGGCGTATTGAGCGGTAGTGGAATGTTGAAGAGGGTAATAGAGGGGAGAATGTTGGGCAAGCGTGGTAAGGGTAGGAACAGGATAGGGATGTTGGACGGGATGAAGGGAGGAAAGAAGTACACCGAGATGAAGAGGGACCTAATATAGATTAGTTTGCTAGGTGGGGAGTTACAAAATGTTTATTTGATAGTTGTGTCCATCCAAAAACCTACCTTAACCGGTAGATTACCTAATAATAATCCTTCATCGTCGCGGCCTGTCTAGTACTATTCCTTTTGTTATTTTAAGCACATTAGTTTCCTTTCTTCTTTTTCCCTCTTCATTGATTCTTCATTCTGTTATTTCTCTATCGGCTAGATGTTTTACTTATTCGTCTGAACTCACATTCCCTAGGCTTTTATTCCTTTTCATGCATTTATTCAGGAAGGTCCTCCTCTCACAATATGTGATTACATTCCAGATAAAGCTTTTTCCATCCCCTTTCCAATCTAATCGATGATACATCACTATTGAGCACCTTTCTCTTTTTCCTACGCCCTTTCTTTGTCAGTTTATGATTATTCTTAATTTATTTTCGTTCTCCTAGCTATGTAATGACGTGAAAATATAAACCGGGTGACAAAAAAATCATGTACTCTCCGAGAAAACAGACGGTGTGGACGCCAATGAAACTATGAATTGTACACATGGATTGAAGTCGGACGAAAAACAGTACGAAGCCTTTTACTGTAAGGATAAAACCGGAAAATATACTAGCTGGATGTTGATTTTCACGAAAGGTTTTAATTTAAATATTAAGTCACCCGCAAGAATGTTTCGTGTTGAACACTGAATTCTTATAAAAATTCATTTGAGATTACTTCCATTCAATCTTGAACTCTCTCCCTGTGTCATCAAAACGCAGATCATAGAACACATTCTTTCAAAACTAAACCGGACGAGTTTCTGAGGACACAGAACTTTTAAATATTGACACCGATTGAAACCGAGATATTATTATTTGTGTGTTTACTTGCTTATTAAAAGTGTACACTGTTCAAAATTTAATTATTAACTGCTCTTGGCACTGCGTCGCGGCATCTCTCGCAGTTTCTTGGAATTAATTTTTGTACCAAACAATTAATTATCTCCATTGATTGTGTCATTGAACCAACTCCATATGCTCTTCAAGCTTCCATTCCCCCTTCCTCCCGCCCAGGTATCCCTCCGACGTTTCTTCTCAGTTTCTTTGATGATGAATAGTTTATCTCATTTTCGTTCTGAATTTCCTCCATTCATAAAAAAATCTCATCGTTTTGAAGAGCGAAATGCCTTCTTTAACCACGGTCATTGACCTGTGCTAATTTTGCTCTAACATTGAACCGAGTTTTAAACTTGACGTTAGGAATAACTCAGAGTTTAATTATCTTTCTTTTTGCATTTTGTTTTTTGGTGATAGATCATTTCCCTTTAGTACTCATTTCATTTCTATTTTGATTATTGCTTGCTTTTTGGATGTACGGTAGAAAAGTCGTCTGTTCATTCGTTTGCACAGTATCTGAGTAGGTTATTTTTAGGTATGGTAAAAAAATCGTTCGAAAAAGTCTTTATTGACGGCTTTAGTTTATTACAAATCTAATATGATAATTTACATAATTTCCGTTCACTTCTAAACACTTTCCTTAACGCGTTACGAGCTTCTTCAATCGTTCTGAAGTTTGCCATCTTGGAATTGAACCAGTTCACAACGGCTGTCTTGTGTTCATCGCCATCTTCAAACCATTGTCCCCCTACCCTCTGTTGAGAACCTCGAGTGCAGCAAGAGGACACTAGTCGCCAGATGCAAGGTCGGGACTGTCGACAGGGGTCCAACAGCGCTCGTCCCCTCAACATTCTTTGCTCTTTGGCTGGTGTGCGAGCATTTTCGGTGCCCACCTTGCGCCAAATCTATGATTTCTGAGCTTTTCCGTGACAATCTTGTATTAAGTAACGTGTCCTAAAGGAAGAAATTTATGAGCCAGAGCACTTCTTGTCAAACTTTGATCAGATCGCAGTCCATGGTCCACTTGTTGATGGACGATTTCATCGCTCTGCATAATCAGCCTGCCACTCCTCTTTTTATCATGCATATTTATGCGAAAATCTTTGAAGTCTCGACGCAATTTCCAAACCTTTCCTTCACTAGCTACTGGGAATCCTTGAACATGGAACAACTCTCGATGATTTTTGCCTGTTTATGATCCTTTTGGAAACACAACGATTGAATCAGAGTACGCACTTTGCAACTGGTGGAAGGAACGATTTTCGCGGACATTTTTGATATTTCAATGAGAGGGAAACAACTGCTGAATCAAAAGCAAAACTCCAGCGGCTTCGGAAACAATCAATAGAAGGCGCTGAATATGTGCAACAATTTTAAATAGGCTTCCAATACTTAAATATAAGAAAACGGCTCTCATTTCTCGAGTATAAGATAGCACGAATGCACCGAGGATTATTATCCTTATGAATGGCGAAGTTCTCTGCATGTGGTAATCCTTCTCTGTCTGTTAATGACATAGTTTGATGAAATAATAACTTGGCCGTCCATTCTTCCCAGTAGAAAATAAATTTTTACGTCGGGTGTTCTAATGCTAACTCCCACTATTTCTGGGTATATTTTTGGGGCACATTATACGGACGGATGAAGTTTAAATTATTTCATACTAATCCCGGGTACGCGTTTACTGCATGCATGCATGCAAACATGATCACTATTATTGGTACGATGGTGTCTATTCCGAAACATCCACTCGCTAAAATGAAGAAATTTCCTTGCTCCATGCATAACGCCCCATTATTTGTTATTCGTGGTTGGCTATCCTACGGTATACTTAAACATCTCCAGGTTAGAGTCGTCTGTGATTGGCAATCGCTGAGCAGGTAGCCCTGCGGTGCAGCATTATTGAACAGTCATTCGTTATACGGGTATGAGTCATGACATTTTAATTACTTTGCACTTCCATGGAAGATGGTAATCGAGTGGTAGTGTTGCTAGACAATCCAGTAACTGTAATAGGGCATCTATCACGAAATATTTCGTCCCTTAGGTACGAGTGGATAAATGCTGATTTTTTGCCTCATTTACATACCGCATATGACATCCTCATTGAATCAGAAACCATCAGGCTTGAATTTTGCAACATTTTCAATCACAATTCATTGATTGATAAATTCGATAATCTAACCGCTGAACTTATGAGAGAATGAGTGCTTATGTTAGTTGGAAGTGAAACCGTTTCTGGCGTAACTTGGTGGAAAATCTTCATATTGACGTTTTTTACAAATCAAACCACTTTGCTTTTCCACATAAACGTTTTATTCTCACGACCCAGGTTTCGGTATAGCATAACATCATCAGGTGATGATGTTATGCTATAACGTAACCTGGGTCGTGAGAATAAAACGTTTATGTGGAAAAGCAAAGTGGTTTGATTTATAAAAACGTCAATTAGTTGGAAGTGTTTTTGCTTGAATTGAAGGCTGGGGACAACGAGAGGTTCCATTCATGTCTTAATTCCTAATACCTCCTTATCATTCAACAAATATTTTCAATCTTTTAATATTGATTGATTTGAATTTGAATGAACAATACTTGTAGGAATCTCGCCAAACGTAAACTCCGTTTAGTAATAAGGTTTTTACTGGCAATAATCTTCAAAGCCGTTGACATTCATTGACAAATTTTTGCCGTTCACTGACTGGGTGACGAGTGACAGTTATGTTCATCAGTGGTGTCGTTAGTTTAAAAGTGAACTTAACTCATTATTCCGTCTCCTTACACACTTTTCACAAATTTTCCTATGAATTTCAATTGACTTGCGTTATTTTCATACCAGTAAAAATTTAATCATGATCGCACTTTACAACTCGGGGAATTTCTATTGCAGCGCACATTCCAACAGTTCGCAAAATGAACAAAGTATAGAAGAACCGCAGTCTGCACACACTACCAGAGTAGGATGCGAAGTGATATTAGGGATGGTTAGACACCAAGATGGTCGCTCTAGACCTACCCACCGCCACGATAGGTCGAAAGGTAAGTTACTTTCTTGGCCGCCCTCGTATTTTGGACGCCCTGTAATCAATTCGATATAATTGACAATGAGTAATGCTACAATTTTTTGGTTACCTTGTTTCTTTTAAGAAATGCGGAATAAATATTTTCTGACGTGGCATGTTCGCACATGCTGCAACACGTTGCAGTTTACAAGGTTTGCGTGATATCGTTAATTCGCATCCCGCGATGGAGGCTGAACTACTGCTTGCATGAGCGCAAGCGATTGTTTTTAGCATCGCGGTCACCGCTAGTTCATGGTATAGCCGGAATAAACTTCCATTTGAAACCTTTGACCTTAAGACACTGGTTGAAACACCAACGAAGCCGTTGTCAATAATGCCAGCGTACGCGGTGAAGATCCAAAAACTGGAGAGAAATTCCATTGAATTCATAATATTTTTTGTATTCTTCTTCAAACACAACTTAAAAGCCTCAAATCTGTAGTTGTCTAAGACCGTAAAAAACAAGTTTTGGAGCTCTATAAAACTACGGAGTGTGTTCCAAAAATAAGTGGAACATATCTGGGGAAACAAATTTATTGCATATCAAAGAACAAATTTCTGAAATTCTTCATGAGAACACCATTATATCGACGCACACCAATGCCAGTGCCTCCGCCGCCAGTTGTGGTAGGCTTCCCGTAAGGCATCAACGGGACCCTCGTCATGGTCTCTTTGACACAATCCAATGGTCCAAAATGGCACTCCAATGGGTTGTACTTGGGTTATTACTCAAGGACCCATGTCTCCTCGCCAGTAGCCACCTATTCTAAAATTCACCGTGGTCCAAGAGGTCCAAGACAAGATCGTCACAAAAGCAATCTTCTGACATCACCTTGTGGACCATCTTGGCACGCCTTTCTCATGGTTAATTCTTCTATAAGAATGCAATGCACTATGGTTTCCTGGCACTCATCTGCTGACATCCTGACTCTTGTGGGTCAATCAGAATTGAGCACGTGTCTCACTTTTTGCTCGTTTTCGTCACACTCTGTTGTTGGTGGATGTCCAAGGCATCCCTCATCGTCAATCTCCCCTCTACCCTCCCAGAACATCCTGCGCAAGCAGAAAGCCATCACTCGGGAAATTTCCTCATCTCCATAAGTATCCTTAACCATGGTTATGGTCTCAATAACTGATTTCCCGAGTTTAACACAAAATTTTATCGCATATCATCGCTCCATGGACAGTGGAATCGTGAATTCGTGACGTAACCGTCGAACAGGCATCCAGTCTAGCAGCAATCTGCCCACTGCTAATGCCCACAGTTAACTCACGTGAGTCACGTATCTTTTCCAAGATCTCCCATTACCTTTCCCACCAAAAAACCCCCTACTCCAGCCTTCTGCGTTGGTGGCAAAAAACATTCTACTAATTGTTGGACAGACCCAAAATGCCAAAGATCACATTTTTATAATATTTTCTAAAAATGCATCAACATTACTTATCAACGTCCCCCTCCGCGTGAAAGTTTTTCCATCTAGCGGAATTTTTATTTCAATGCCCATGTTACTCACCATATATTTGTCGAGCGTAATTCCTAAATGGACAAGATTCTCTATCCGATCCAAAATAAATATCGAACGAAGTCCTCTTTTACCTAATAGAGTAATTACTTTTTTTCCCATGATTGGTAGCTGCAAAATGGTCATTGAAATTACAAGGTGAGGCAAGTTCCATTTCCTGTGCCGCCTCTCTCATTTCCCAGGAAGATCTAATGCGAGGAATATCCGAGATCTGTGGTATAGTTTAAAAGTGTCCAGACATACCATGGCACGAGGTCCTCCGGTCAGTCACCGCACTGCACTCTGCCATACTGCCTACTAAGTCGGTCATACGTCATTGATTGCCGTCTCAAATATGGAAAAAGCACGGGGACCAACATTTTTCTCGTTTTTCTGCTAATTTCATTCGACTGGGCTTGTTTTTGGGGGTAGGGGGTGGATCTCCTGCGTCCATTTTTCCTCTCGAGCGTGTCTTGATCTGCGTGCTCGTGGCATTCACCAGGCAGTCGTCCCGCAATGGAGGTGAAGGGAGAATAAACCCACGGGGGGAGGGATGCGGAAAGGGGGGAGTAGGGGTGGGAAAGAGTTCGTCTGCTCGCCCAAACTTATGAGATTACAAGAGGGATTGATGACGAGGCCAGGGATGCGGGGGCGGAAGGTGATGCAGGGGGCGGGGGGGGGGCACACCTAGCTTGAATCCTATGCCTCCGTGATGAATATTCCTGAGCACACTTTCACTCCCTTCCTCCTCCAATCTCGCCCCCACACACGCCCCCCGTCGCGGTGTGCCAATAAATAAAGACTGCACGCTTCGGATTGCACAAACGAGGGCGTGAATTATAAGAGGGACGCACCACGGAGCGCAGGGGCGTCGATTGGCAGAAGGGAGGGTCCGCCCCTTCCCCGGCGCCTTCTTTTGTTCCCGTTCAGCCGAGAGGGGGAGGAGGGGCGACCGAGGAGACCTCTGTCTCCGCGTGCCCTTGCCTCTTGAACATTAACGACCGCCGGTCTGCCCCGAGGGGCGGCGAGGGATTTAATAATTGGAAATGGGCGATTATGAGTCAGGAGCGCGGAGGAGGGTGTTCGGCGTGGAGGGCAAAGAGGAAAGGTAGTGGCGTGCCCTCCAGGGCGGACAGCACAAAAGGTGCCCCCTCCCTCCTCATCTACTATCTCTCTCTCTCTTCTCGGACTCTTGCTGCAAAAGCGACTGACCTCTTGACCCCTTTCTCCCTTTATCTATCTCTCTGTCCTGTCCCATGCGCCCCTCCGGTGGCATTTCATTGTCCGTTCCCTCTCCTGTTCACCTCTTTCACTAAATCTTTCCTTTCGGTCTCCTTTTCACTGCCCTCCTCTTGACCCTCCAACTCCTCAGACTATAAATATAAGCAATATGCCAAATTCAATTTTTAATGTCGATGGTTTAGATCAAAAGGATGTCTCTTATTACTCTGAGCATTTTAAGACTTCGCTTTTGTTATTCCCTGAATTCACTGCACCACTTCAAAGCTTTTAAAATTCGCTCCGATGCCATCCTCGTTCTGCATGTCCAGCCCAAGAAAGAACCTGGGCCGTTGGTCGCGGCGGAACCCGCCTTCCTGTTTTTCCTAGAACTTCGGTCTTTGGTTTTCATTCTCAGGCCTCGACGCATCATTATTCCCTAACCGCACGCTTGAAGGGAGCATTTGCGGGAAGTAATTATTGTTTATCCACGGTATTTTTGACAAACGTCGCGGCTTAGATGTTCTGAGACACAAAGTGAACCGGAACTTCTTATCCTTCCCTCGCTCGTAACTCCGCTTTGCCAAACCATCCTCGATCTTCTCTTACCCATAAGCCTTACCTGGTTCACGCATCTTGGCCAAATCAACTTGCGGAACTAGATGAAACAAAATATTCTATATTCACACTCGCTCTCTGCATCCCAGCCTCTCCATGCCAAGGGGTGGCCGGGGGAACGGTTGTCAACCGGTCCTGCCTGCAAATGCCACCCCTATCCTCCAGATTTCATATTTCAGCGGCGATCGTTGAAGAGCCCAGTGCGGAGGACGTCTCTCTCGCGCCCGGCCACCTCCCGCCCGCCGTTTTTCTTTTCTCTCCGCGAGTTGGTTCATCCAGTTGCTCGTTATATGGTCAGCGCTTGAATTTCCCAAAGGGTAATTTTGCTTCGAATGACCGGGCATCATTTCAGTATTTTAATTATTCATTCGTCGCACATGGCTCCTCATTAATTATTTACTGCAAAACGAGAGTCACGGGTACAAACGCATCAACAATTCTTATTACATGATTCATTATCTTAACGGGAACATAATTAAAACACAATGACGTGCACATGTGGTATTATATGATGGCAATCTAAGAAAAACTCTTAATTTGATAAAAAATTTTAAATGCATAAGTTTCAAAGTGCATATCCTTTAAATGTGTACTTCTACTTATCTCAATCAGTATTTAAATCAAGGAGGATTGTAGAATAGGATCAGTGCGGAGGGTATCTCGGAACGAAGGCGGCTGGCTATGGTGTGTGCTCCTTAGAAAGTGAATTTGAGTTCCTCTTCAGGCAAGGAGATTTAAATATATTCCCTCTCTCAAATTACTTCACATGAGTTACTCGATTTTTTTATGTTTAAAAACATAATGTTGAGTATGGTATGTTCATTGGAGAATTCTCTCTAAGGAATGCAGCTTTATGAAAGTTTGAGATGGTATATTTTAATTTAAAAGTTCTCTTGTGTGGTGCGTATCAGGTTTTCTATATAATTTCTTTCCTTTCATGAACACCTACTCTCGGATTTTTAATTCTCGACCAGGGTTGCAAGAACTTACTTTTGGAATAATGCACTGACAAAAGCGTGGCCATGACAAGCAAAACCAAAAACCGCATTATCTAAGATGAATAAGGTTTTCAATTGTTTCAGGCTCAACTTTGTGGAAGTTCATGCTCAAAGGTTGTTTACTCTATTTCTCAAATTATTCATAGAAAACTGTTCAATTTAACTTTTAAAGCTAAATTATTTCGGAATGAATTTGCAGGGCACGTTGTATTTTGATATTTTAACTGATATTGCGGACAGAAGTAAGTATAGTTCTTCATGTAGAATTTTCTTTATCTTCGGATCGAGATGGTGAGATAACTAACGTTCTGGCTTCCCACCCTGAGGGACTTGAATCTGGGGGTCAACCTTTTTTTTCAGTGGTATTCCGATCCCTACTTTGGGTACTTCGTAGAGAGCACTTTGAGTGAGTACGCCGTCCGTCGGATCAGACGTTAACATGTTGATAAAAGTAGGCTAAAGCTGACGCCGGGTTTCTCTCAACCCTTCCTCCTTTCCCATGCATCCCTAACGACGCAAATGTCCTCAGTTGTCGATCGTCTCCCCAAATATCTACTACTCCCCAACTATCACTTATCTTCGTCTTCAATCCTTTTGCGGTCGAATATACTTCCGGATGTGTGCATTTCCGGCATACCCAGTGTCGACTCGAGGAGATAAGGGTTTTGGGTACGATTTCATTCATTCATTGCCGTCTCTCTTGCAGTGAAGATCGCAGGGCGGTGGAGAGCTGCTTGCCCCATCGCTGGATCGGGTGCCCCCTCTCCCAGCATCCCCTTTCTCCATCCCCCGTCCACCCCCGACCCCTTTCAACCTCCCCATCCGGTCCCGCTCCCCCCAGGTGACGAGGGCGGGTCGCGGCTCCCATTCCGACAGTTCTCGAGGCGGGTGGGTTCCGTGCGTGGTTAAGGCGCGCATGGGGGGCAGCTTGACGCCAGGTTGGGGCTCTTCAGGGATTTTTAGATTGAACTCCTGCCCCTACTCTTCCCTTCCCGTCACGTTTACTCGCCAGAAGGAAAAAGTGGACAATTTGTGCGACAGGTAAAAAATGGGAATGTGCCAATTAAAAAAATACCTAGGCGTGATGGGGATTTGAAATGCAGTATTAACAGAAGGAGGGGATAGAAGAGAGAAGGGGGGTACGTTTTAGGAACTAAGAATGATCTGTTAGAGAAAGAAATATGTATCTGCAGAAGAAAGGTTAGATACTACATAACAGCCGGTTAAAACAACATCACAGGTTTAAACTTACATGGAGAATGCCGGAAGGAACTGTGAGTTTCAAGGGACATTTTAAATTCATGCATTAGCTGCTTATGACCCTTGGAAACCCAATTAAATCATTATTATATGTTTTTGCAGATGAAATACCGAGAATTTTGACGGATTTCCGCAAATTCGTGGATATACAGTTTGCATTCTGTGTGCACGAATTCTTCCGGTTATTCCCTTCAAATGTGACTTAATTTGCTTTAATCGCATTTGCTTATTCCACGTCGTTTTGTCGAGTGTGCCCTCTTGTCCTGAAATCGTTTTTAATTATTTTTACTATTTACGATAATTATGAATCAGCTTTTCTTTGCTGTCAGCATATTTATCCACGAGTTTCTCATTTTCAATATGTCCCGACTTAACCGTTTAAAAGTGCAGGTCGGGTCAAGCAGTCGTGGTTTCCAGGTCCTAAATAATTATTTCATCTCTAAATGACCCCTTTTTGAAAATTGATAATTTAATTCATTCGGTAATAGAAATTAAATCAAATATATAATTATCAATCATTTAAAAATTCTATTACTTTGAAAAATTTAAATGATGATGTCCGGAAAAGAAGCGGAGTGGTACGAAGGGAGAAAGAAGAAAGAGGCCTGAATTGAGAAAGTTTGAAGCCACAGAGGAATTATTTAATTTGGTAGAATAGGAAAACAATCCAATCATTTGAGAACTTAAAGAATAGCGCGAGAGAAATGTAAGAACCGAACATTGAAGAAGGCACGACGGAAGATCAACGAGGGAAAAACGACTGAAGAAAATCTGACAAAAATGGGAGATAGCTTGTGGGGAAATTTGAATCTGTCTCCACATCTGGGGAAGGAGTTCCCCTGTGCGTAGATAATGGAACCCCAATGGGAATTATGCAGACGATTTATGATAGAAAAGAAATGAAAACGTGGGGAGAAGGAAGATTTTACATTTGAATAGCGTTGAACAAAAGAATACTCCTGTGGGATACTAAAAGTAATTCGGGGAATAATACCTTGCATCTAGAGAATAGGACTTCATACTGCGACAGAGGATAGCTGGGAAAGTTGGGCTCGGGAAGCGGCAATATCCACGCCGTGTACAGATTTCCCAGAATCGATAGAGAAAGAAATACCTTTAATAATTACGCAAATTAATATTTGGTTCTAATGGTGTTTGAAAAATTCCGGAGAACTTCCAGAAGGCCTATATTCTCCTTTAACCCAAGTAACTGAGGACAAAACTTTGGGGATTGAGCTGTGCGCCTGATGAAAATCCCGAATATACTTATTTCCGTGGAGCTGGACCGAAAGACAAGAATTTCTCTACATAAAGAAAACCTACATAAAATGATGACTAATTCGACCATAGAAAAAAGAAAGGAGACAGGGAATCTATTCTTTACCCAACAGCTGCCAAAGAATTTGTATCATGATAAAGAGACATGGAATCTACAGTAATTGAAAGAGTTGTGATAGAACAAAGCTTGCTAGGCATACTGAAGTAAGAGATTCTGAGGAACCTAAAACGACGTAAAAGTGATTTTTCGACAAACGTGTTTCGATATCGATTTTTCGATACTGCAAATACTGCATTTTGCTCTTATTAGACTGCAAGACGAGGCTACATATTCCAGGGAGAATAATGTGGTGGTGGTTTCCCGTTGCCTACCATATCGCAGTAGTGCCACCATGACCAACGGTCTAGCCCGCAGCTGTGGCAGCTGATGCCGGCCTGACCTATTTAGTGTTCGCCACCAGTGCCTAATGATGGCACTGCTGCCTTTCACCATGGGTTCAGGGTATCTTTTTAGTAGGATTCTATTATTCTCAATGTCTCGTTCATAAATACCATTGTTGTGGTTTTTCTGTTACTGTGTGGTTGACTCCTTCCGAAAAACCATTAACATTTAACCATTAACTTTTTCTAAGCTCCAAAAGATTCAAAAAATTCTCGCCGGTCTCGGGAATCTACATCTACATAAATACCTTGCGAGCCACCAAAAACGGTGTGTGGCAGGGGGTGTAGCACCATGAAGGAAGGGTAAGGGATGAGGGGGTTTGAGTTATCTAATAGGTGAGGAAAGGTGGAGGGAACCTGAAAGAAAAAAATATATAAACATATATACATGCATATATATATATATATATATATATATATATATATATCGATGATGCGGAAGTACTCACGAGAGCAATATAACTTTTGGACGGCACAATAGAACACAGAGTAAAACAGATAACACGTAAAAGGACACTCACACTGTAGATGATTTAAGCTTTCCGCCTACTCCGAGGCCTTCTTCAGGTCAGACTGAGAGGTTTTGAGGGAATAGTGCCTGGAGAGGGGAGGGGGGGCCGAAGGTTTAGGGACTGTTGGGAAAGAAATTAAAGATGGCGGTTAAGGGTGGGAATTTTAAAGGATCGGAAATATAGGATGTATGCGGATTCGCGAGTTCTCACCTCTATGTTGGTGGCTGAATCGGGTAGGCATTCTAGAACTGTTCGGGAAAAGCATTCGTCAAATGATAGGTTGTGTGAACTTGCGTGTAAAGGGATAGGAAGAGAAGAGAGTGAAGCAGAATTACTTGAGTTACGGTGATTGTTCATTCGGATGGATAAGGGGGTAAAGCATTCGCCTATGAAGAATGAGGTGCATTGTTTGCACGACAAAAGAGAGATAATATTTTTTGAGAGGCCATAAGCGTGGGAACGGGGTAAAGGGGCAATAAGAGGTTGTGGGGAGAGGGGAGCAGATCTGATTAGCAGATATATTTTACATCGGGGGCGATTGCAGGTAGGGGAAATTAGTGGAAATTTGTCAGGGCGGGGTGCCAAAGGGTTGGTGGATCTCAGAAGGTTTCTGAGGTTGGCTGGTCGTCTGTAAGCGACAGAGGGGCATTGGGGCAGTAAGGATGTGGCCGCGTCATTGTCATGTAATATAGGATAAAGTTCTTTTAGAAGGGTTTTCAGTCTGCTGGATCCGGGGAAATAGGTTGTGCAAAGGTTGAGTCCAGCGTCAGGTATGGGGTTGTTATTCTGTGGTGTGTGTGGTCGGGTGGAGCGGTAGATTTTATCCTGTAGGAGCTTTTCTGGGTAACCACGTTTGTGGAGTGCATGGTGTAGATTGTGGAGGTATTTGTTGAGGGTAGCTGTGTGTTGCAAATCCGATGTCCGCGGATAAAGATAGAGTTGGGAATTGAGCGTTTGGTATGAGAAGGATGACTACAAGTATAGTGTAAATATTGTTGATGATTAGTTTCTTTGATGTGTACTGAAGTGGTGGATTTGTTATTTTGAATTGAGATGTCGGTGTCAAGAAAGGTGATGGTGGATTCTGAAAGGGAAGAAGTGAATTTAACGGTGAAAGAAGAATTTAAGGCCGGTAAGAAATTGTCAAGAGACATGTGTCTAGAGCATAAAAATATCGTCAATGTAGCGGACCCAGAAAAGAGGTTGGAAGGGTTGCTGTGTAAGGAAATTCTCTTCAAGGTGGCCCATGAAGAGATTGGCGTACGATGGCGCCATCCTCGTTCCCATCGCTGTGCCTTTCGTTTCGAGATAAAAACAGTTTCGGAAAGAGAATGCATTTTTGGTCAGGAAGACAGTGGCGAGAATGAGGAGAATTTCGGTGGAGGAGCACTGGGGTGGGGGGCGTAGATAAAGATAGTGTCGGATGGAGGATAGGCCTTCTGCATGAGGAAAGCAGTATAGAGGGAGTAGACGTCGATGGTGGCCATAAGCAGGTTGGAGGTGGAGGGAATTGAGACAGAGTTAAAACGGTGGAGGAAGTGATACGTGTCTTTCGTGAAGGAGGGCAATGAGTGTACGATAGGTTGTAGGTGGTGATCAAGGAATGCGGAAATTCTTTCGGTGGGAGAGTTGAAACTAGAAACTATAGGGCGACAGGGGATGTTGGGTTTGTGTATTTTTGGGAGGAGATAAAACTAGGGTGTTCTGGGGTTTGGGGTTGAGAGTAGGGGTATGTCTTGGGAGGTGAGGCCTTCTTCTGGTCCAAATTGGAGGCGAGGAGACCGAATTTCCTTTTGGAAGGTTGAAGTAGGGTTGTCGGTGAGAGTGGTATAGGTGGATGTGTCGTTGAGGTGACTGAGGGCTTTGGAAATATAGTCTTGGGTGTTTAAAATTACGACTGAGGAGCCTTTATCGGCGGTGGTGACCACGATGTTGGGATTGGCCTCTAGGGTTTTAAGGGCATGGCGTTCGTTTGTGGAAAGGTTATTTCTTGGTTTTAGAGATTGTGTTAAGGATATATTAGAGATTTTTTGGAGAAGGAGGCGTATGAATATTTCCACGGGATGATTACTAGGTAGGGGTTTTGGCTCATGAGTGGAGGCCGGGTGGAATTTGTTGAGTGCGGGATTGGTTTTAATTTGACTCGAAGAGTTACTTTGCGATTTCCAAAATGCGCGCCAACGAAGGTTTCGGCCGAAATTGAGTGTGTCGGTGAGTAGATTGATTTGGTTGATTTTTGTTGTGGGAGAGAAGGATAGGCCTTTACTATGTATGGAAATTTCGTTCTCAGACAGGCTGGTGCTGGAAAGGTTCATAGCTGAAATATAAATATGTATAAAAATTTTATGTATATGTTTGCGGGTCGCGGTGGTCTAGTGGGTAGAGCGTTGGACTACTGACAGAAGGGTCCCGGGTTCGATTCCCGGGCAACGCACTTTGGCACTTGCAGCAAGCTTGTTGATTTTTCTGGAACCAGATCTACCTGGGAAACCATAAGCAGCTCAGGGAAAGGAACTGGCTCCCCTACCCCGATGTGTGATTACTCACACGCCGTCGGGCTTAGTACATGAGTGAGCTCTACCATCACCTACTAAACCGACCTCCGGGTTGATTACTGTGTTTATAGTTTATACGAGGTGTGTTCATAAAGTAAGGCCCGTTTGGTCACAGGAAAAAATATACTCATATGAAACACATTTTATTGGCACTTTTAGTTAGCTACAAACCTACTTCACTTTTCTACATAATCGCCGTTCACTTCTAAGCAGTTTTCGTACCCCTGCACCAGCTTCTTTAACCCCTCTGCATAGAAACTCGCCGCCTGAGGGTTGAACCAATCGACAGCGCCATTCTTGAGTCCCTCATTGGTTTCGAAACGTTGTCCACCGAACCACTGATTCAAGTGCAAGAAGAGGAAGTAGTCGCTAAGTGTAAGGTCAGGACTGTACGGTGGGTGGTTTAAAGATTTCCCAACGACCCAAAAACTCTCGTCCACTGGACATTCTTTGCTCTTTGTGGTGGTCGGTGAGCATTATTGGTACCCATCTTGCAGGCAAAGTGTGGTATCCGAGGTTTTCCGTAACAATATTGTAGGCAGTAGTGCGTCCAAGTTGAGGAAATTGTTCAGCCAGGCCACTAATTGTCAATTGACGATCACATCGCAGTTTTTGTTCCACTTGCGAAACAATTTCATCGGTCAGAAAACTCGGCCTACCACTTCGTTCTTCGTCCTGGACATTTGTTCGTCCACTTTTAAAATCAAAGCACCATTGTCTAACCTTTCCTTCACTCATAACTGTAGGTTTATAAACTAGGTATAATTCCCGATGAATTTCAGCAGCCGACAATCCTTTTGCATACAAGAATCGAATGACAGAACGCACTTCACAGGTGGCGGGATCAACGATTGTCGCGCGCATTGTTGTTTGCATGCACGGGCAAGCAAACGACTTCTGAAAAAAAAACAAATGGTGCTATAGCTTTTCAATGAATCAGTAGATGGCGCTACAGGAGGGAAACTGTATTCTGAAGCGCCAATATTTAAATATAAGCACACGGTTGGAATGCGACGGTAGGCGAAAGAAGAGATGGTGGTGAGATGGGGGACTATGGGTTAGGCACGAGGAATGAACGCGGGGAGAAAGCAATTGAATTCTGCAGGAGACGGTGGTTAGTCATCACTAACACATGGTTTAGACACCACAAAAGGCGTAGGTATACATGGAAAATGCCAGGTGACTCAGAAAGGTATCAGTTAGATTATATTATGGTTAGGCACAGGTTTAGGAACACTGTGTAAATTCGCCAGTTTCCCAGGAGCGGATGCGGACTCTGACCACAATTTAGTTGTTATGAAATGTAACGTTCGTTTCAAGAACATATGGCAAGGGCGGCGGGTTAGGAAATGGAATTTAGTAGCAGTAAATGGATTAACGAGGAAGGAGTATCAGCAGGCTGTAGAGAAAATGATGGATGATGGTAAAGAACTGAGTACTATCAAAGAAAAATGGGAATGTATCAAGAAAGGGATATTGGAAGCCGCTAAAGACACTATAGGAACCGTTAACGGGAAAAGGATAAGGAAACCATGGGTAACGGATGAGATGATTGCAAAGATGGACGAGAGAAGAAGATGGAAAAATGTAAACACAGAGTTAGGCAAAATGAAGTACAAAGAGTTAAACAATAAATTGAGAAGGACCACAGATAAAGCAAAAGAAGAATGGTGGAAAACGTAATGCGAGGATATGGAAAGTTTACAGAAGAAAGGTGAAATTGGTGCTCTATAGAGCAAGGTTAAGTTATTATCGGGAAGTAAGAAGACAAGATCTGTGCTAACAGTTAAAGATAAACGGCGTAAGGTAATAGTTGAACCAGGAACAATCCAAGAGAGATGGAAGGAATATATAAAAACACTGTATGGTAAAGAATTTAGGCCGACAAGGTTAGACATAGAAAAGGAACATGACGTACAAGAAGATAGCTTAGGTCCAGGCATACTCGACGATGAAATAGAAAGGACATTAACGGAGATGAAAGCAAATAAGGCTGTGGGGGTGGACAATATTTCTGTAAAAATGTTGAAATGGTAAGTGAAAAGTGGGAAGAAGGCCATATATGGACTGATTCGTAGCATCTATGAGGAAGGAATCTGGCCGGAAGATTTTGTGAGATCGGTGTTAGTTCCTATTCCAAAAAAGGCAAAGGCTTCGTCATGTGAGGGTTAAAAAACAATAAGTTTGATATCCCACGCAGCTAAAGTTATTCTCAGGATCATCAACAAAAGGATAGAGAGTAAGGCAAATAACTACTTAGGGGATGATCAGTTTGGGTTCAGGAAAGGAAGAGGTACGCCTGAAGCCATTGCAGTAATGAGATCACTAATCGAGAGGAATATAGAATAGAATCAGGACGTTTTTGCCTGTTTTGTAGATTTCGAAAAAGCGTTTGATAGAATGAATTGGGAAAAATAATGCGTGTATTGCAGAAAATAGGAATGGATTGGAGGGACAGGAGACTGATCCGCAACCTGTACATGTCTCAGACTGCTCAGGTGCGTGTGGGGAACGGAGAGTCCGGATGGGCAGTGTTAGGAAGAGGTGTAAGGCAGGGTTGCCCATTGTCACCGGTACTGTTCAACGTATATGTAGATGAAATGATTAAAGAGGCATGGGAAGAACTGGAGGTAGGAATGAGAGTCGGAGGGGAATTCGTAAAATTGGTTGGGTTTGCTGATGACCAAGCATTAATTGCTCAGTCAACCAAGAGGTTGCAAGCATTGTTGAGTGAATTGGAGGTTCAATGCGATAAAAATGGGATGAGAATCAATATTAATAAAACAAAGGTTATGCGATTTTCCAGAAAGAAAAAGGCTAAGCTAAATGTTAAAATGGGCGGGAAAAAATAGAGCAGGTAGAACAGTTTACATATCTCGGAAGTGTTTTGGACCAATACGGTCAAAGTGGTAGGGAAGTAAGGAGAAGAATTGCGCAAGGCAAGGAGGCTTTCTCAAGGAGGAGGGAGTTGATGACGGGGACGTTGAGTAGGGATGTTAAGACAAGACTCGTAAAAACTCTGATATGGAGCGTAGCTATGTACGGCGCGGAAACGTGGTCGCTGAAGCAGGAGGATAGACGTAGATTAGAGGCTTTTGAAATGTTGGTGTGGAGAAAAATTGAGTAGGTGAAATGGACCGAAAGGAAAACAAATGAGGAAGTACTAGAAATAGTGGGGGAGGAGAGGTGTTTGTTTAAACAAATCCTATGGAGGCAGGAAAAATGGATGAAAGGCGTATTGACCGGAAGTGGAATGTTGAAGAGGGTAATAGAGGGGAGAATCTTGGGCAAGCGAGGTAAGGGTAGGAACAGGATAGCGATGTTGGACGGGATGAAGGGAGGAAAGAAGTACACCGAGATGAAGAGGGACTTGGTATAGATTAGTTTGCAAGGTGGGGAGTCACAAAATGTTTATTTGATAGTTGTGTCCATCCAAAAACCTACCTTAACCGGTAGATTGACCGTATTGGTCCAAAACACTTCCGAGATATGTAAACTGTTCTACCTGCTCTATTTTTTCCCGCCCATTTTAACATTTAGCTTAGACTTTTTCTTTCTGGAAAATCGCATAACCTTTGTTTTATTAATATTGATTCTCATCCCCTTTTTATCGCATTGAACCTCCAATTCACTCAACAATGCTTGCAACCTCTTGGTTGACTGAGCAATCAATGCTTGGTCATCAGCAAACCCAACCAATTTTACGAATTCCCCTCCGACTCTCATTCCTACCTCTAGTTCTTCCCATGCCTCTTTAATCATTTCATCTACATATACGTTGAACAGTACCGGTGACAATGGGCAACCTTGCCTTACACCTCTTCCTAACACTGCCCATCCGGACTCTCCGTTCCCCACACGCACCTGAGCAGTCTGAGACATGTACAGGTTGCGGATCAGTCTCCTGTCCCTTCAATCCATTCCTATTTTCTGCAATACACGCATTATTTTTCCCAATTCACTCTATCAAACGCTTTTTCGAAATCTACAAAACAGGCAAAAACGTCCTGATTGTATTCTATATTCCTCTCGACTAGTGATCTCATTACTTCAATGGCATCACGCGTACCTCTTCCTTTCCTGAACCCAAACTGATCATCCCCTAAGTAATCATTTCCCTTACTCTCTATCCTTTTGTTGATGATCCTGAGAATAACTGTAGCTGCGTGGGATATCAAACTTATTGTTCTGTAATCCTCACATGACGAAGCCTTTGCCTTTTTTGGAATAGGAGCTAACACCGATCTCACAAAATCTTCCGGCCAGATTCCTTCCTCATAGATACTACGAATCAGTCCATATATGGCCTTCTTCCCACCTTTCCCTAACCATTTCAACATTTCTACAGGAATATTGTCCAGCCCCACAGCCTTATTTGCTTTTATCTCCTTTAATGCCCTTTCTATTTCATCGTCGAGTATGCCTGGACCTAAGCTATCCTCTTCTACGTCATGTTCCTTTTCTATGTCTAACCTTGTCGGCCTAAGTTCTTTACCATACAGTGTTTCTATATATTCCTTCCATCTCTCTTGGATTTTTCCTGGTTCAACTATTATCTTACCCCATTTATCTTTAACTGTTAGCACACATCTTGCCTTCTTACTTCTTGATAATAACTTAACCTTGCTGTATAGAGCACCAATTTCACCCTTCTTCTGTAAACTTTCCATATCCTCGCATTGCGTTTTCCACCATTCTTCTTTTGCTTTATTTGTGGCCCTTCTCAATTTATTGTTTAACTCTTTGTACTTCATTTTACCTAACTTTGTGTTTACATTTTTCCATCTTCTTCTCTCATCCATCTTTGCAATCATCTCATCCGTTACCCATGGTTTCCTTATCCTTTTCCCGTTAACGGTTCCTATAGTGTCTTTAGCGGCTTCCAATATCCCTTTCTTGATACATTCCCATTTTTCTTCGATAGTACTCAGTTCTTTACCGTCATCCATCATTTTCTCTACAGACTCCTGATACTCCTTCCTCGTTAATTCATTTACTGCTTCTAAATTCCATTTTTTAGCCCGCCGCCCTTGCCTTATCTTCTTGAAACGAACATTACATTTCATAACGACTAAATTGTGGTCAGAGTCCGCATCCGCTCCTGGGAAACTGCGAATTTATCACACTGTTCCTAAACCTGTGCCTAACCATAATATAATCTAACTGATACCTTTCTGAGTCACCTGGCATTTTCCATGTATACCTACGCCTTTTGTGGTGTCTAAACCATGTGTTAGTGATGACTAACCCCTGTCTCCTGCAGAATTCAATTGCTTTCTCCCCGCGTTCATTCCTCGTGCCTAACCCATAGTCCCCCACCTCACCACCATCTCTTCCTTCGCCTACCGTCGCATTCCAATCCCCCATCACTATCAAATGTTTCCCTGCAGGAACACTCGCGATGATATCCTCTAACTCATCATACATCCTATCGACTTCTTCCTCCTTGTGGTTGCTCGGTGGCATGTATACCTGAATAATGACCAAGTTCGTCGGATCTGCTTTAATCTCTACGAGTAAAATTCTATCTGTCGCTTGCTCTATGTTGACCACGCTTCTTCCTACCCCTTTATTTAAAATTACGGCAACCCCTCGTTGGCTCTCGTCCCCGCCGCTGAATATTACTCTATAATTGTCACTCCAGTAATCCCCGCTATCCTTCCATCTCACCTCGCAGAGGCCTAAAACATCTATGTTACCTCTTTCCATCTCTCGCTTAATATTTTCTAATTTGCCTCTCCTCAACATTGTCCTGACGTTCCAGGTTCCTATTCTAACTACTTTCGTCTTCTTCTTCATCTTCTGTCCTGCTGCTGTTATTTCTCCCCCGCAAGGATTTCGTGGGATGACGACCGCGGAAGCCTTGCCTCCCCCGCTGCCGGGCACGACACACGGCCCCTTGGGCCGAGTCCCGCAGTTGCCAGGACTCAATTTCTGTTTTGCGTCCATCATATTTTCTTGGGAATGATAATTGAGGTGGTTTCCCGTTGCCTTCCTCAATAGTGTTTTTAACGTGACACCATCACTTAATGGCCGCCCCACTGGGGTCAGACGCCATTGCAGCCGCCTCACTGAGGAACAGACGCTGCGTGGACTACCTTTCGTCTGGCTCCTAACCTTCGACCTATCTGGCATGGGTGACCCTTCCAGGAGTAATTATTATTACTCCCGCCAGCACAGCTCTAGGGGTCATCGGAACACACAAGCCCTTCCACCACGACAAGGTTGTAGTCCATGGGAGGGATATATATATATATATATATATATATATATATATATATATATATATATATATATATATATATATATATATAGCGGGTCGCGGTGGTCTAGCGGGTAGAGCGTTGGACTGCTGACCAGAGGGTCCCGGGTTCGATTCCCGGCTGCAGCTCCACCCAAGCTAGTTGATTTTTCGGGTACCAGGTCTTCCTGGGAAACCATAACCGGCACAGGGAAAGGAACTGGCCCCCCTACCCTGATGTGTGAATATTCACACGCCGTCGGGCTTGGTACATGGGTGAGCTCTACCATCACCTACTAAACCAACTTTCGGGTTGATTACTGTGTTTATGGTTTATATATATATATATATATATATATATATATATATATATATATATATATATATATATATATATATATATATATATATCGATGATGCGGAAGTACACACGAGAGCAATATAACTTTTGGATGGTGAGCTCTACCATCACGTACTAAACCAACTTTCGGGTTGATTACTGTGTTTATGGTTTATATATATATATATATATATATATATATATATATATATATATATCGATGATGCGGAAGTACACACGAGAGCAATATAACTTTTGGATGGCACAATAGAACACGGAATAAAACAGATAACATGTAAAAGGACACTCACACTGTAGATGATTTAAGCTTTCGACCTACTCCGAGGCCTTCTTCAGGTTAGTCTGACCTGAAGAAGGCCTCGGATTAGGCCGAAAGCTTAAATCATCTATAGTGTGAGTGTCCTTTTGCGTGTTATAGATTTTATTCTGTGTTCTATTGTGCCGTCCAAAAGTTATATATATATATATATATATATATATATATATATATATATATATATATATATATATATATATATATATATATATATATATATATATATATTTAATATGTGTATATATATGTATATTACTTCACACAAAATATATATATATATATATATAGAAATGGGATAGGGAAACACATAACAGACAAACACAGGAAAGTTTGAAGTAATATTTGTTCGCCGTATGGCGGGATTTCATGTTTGAATGTATATAATGTGTCATATCTAATCTTCCGAAGAAGATGGAGTTCGAGTCCGAGTTCTTCGAAATTATCAAGATAATATTGTGAGTGTTCTTTTTATGTGTTCTCGTGCTGTGTGTTGCTGTCTAAGGTTTTTATTCAACACTTCCGTGTTACTTCGAGGAAATCATCGAAATATATATATATGTATATATATGTATATATATGTGTATATATATGTATATATATATATTTATATACTTATTTTATTTACTTTTTTTATGTCATGTATTTTTTTATTTTTCAACATAATCTCCTTTCAGCTCTATGCAGTTTTCCGGCGACGTTCGATAAGTTCGATACCCTTTTCATAATGCGAAATCTTGCTCCTCAGAATAGTTATTAAATATCGACATCACTTCTTTATGGTTGGTATTAAATCTTTTACCTCCGAGCCATTTTTTCGTTTGCGAACATAAAATAATTCGAGGGGGCTCAATCTGGCTAATCGGATGAATGAGGTAGCAATTCAAACTTTAATTCATGTATTTTGGCCATTGCAATAACACATTTGTGAGCTGGTGCATTGTCTCAATGAACCAACACTTTCTTCTTAGCCTAATGCGACCGCTTTCGCTTAATTTCTTCGCTCAAATGTTGTTATTTATTCGCATAATACTCGCCGTTGATAGCTTTTCCTTTTTCAAGTTAATTAATGAAAATCATTCCTCGCGCATCCCAAAAAACTGACGCCATGACCTTGCTTGCAAATGAAATGGTATTCGCCTTCTTTGGAGCCATTATACGCCCTTTTGAATCCGTTGTTTTGATTGTTTTTTTATCTCGGGCGCGCAGTAATGGACCCATGTTTCATCCATAATTATTAAATGGCGAAAAGGTTCTGCATTTTTGCTGTGAAACTTTGGTAAAAACTCAATTGAAACATCTTCCAGAACACTGGTTATGCTCGAGTGTGAGCAAACTGGGCACCCATCTTGCACACAGCTTTCTCATGTCCAAATTTCCAGTCAATATGCGATGTACCGCCTGCTATACTTGCTAGCTCGCGCACTTTCAGTCGACGGTCATCCAGTATCACTTAGTTGATTGTCTTCGCTGTTTCTGGAGTCGTCACCTCATTTGGTCGACCTCGTCTTGACAGCTCGTACGGCCTCGTTTAAACTCTGCTACCCAATATTTTTTAAACGAAGGTGCAGACTCACTCAGAGTAGAATCCAGTTCACCTTTGATATTGGTTGGTCGGAGGCCTTTCAAATAAAGGTATTGGTATCACATAACGATGACCAAATGTGAACTTTCACAAATTCACTGGAAAGGTTCACTATTAATGGCTGCCAAACATAAACTTAACAACGTGGCGTCTTCAAACTTGAAAAATATGCTTTATAGATTGCATAGTTTCTAATACAGTGATATTTTTCAAACCACTACAACCATCTCTAGGTCAGGCTGGGTACTTCTGGGACCATCCTCGTACATAACATATTAATAGATGTTAGATATATTTATAGTTAAATATATACTTAACCTGAGTTCATTCCTATTACTGAGGATATTTTTCACGGCGATCAGTTCATTCCAAATGTAAACAGATTTTTGAGAAATCATTTTCTGTTGAGAATATATATATTGATTTGACACCACGTTGCATCAAAACTTGTGGAAATTTGAGTAACCTATTTTCCACTGGCCTTTGTTATTAGCTCCAAGATTTAATACTATCAAAATACGGCATACTTGACTTAATATAAACTAGGAACTCTTACTTAGTACGGTGCTGATTTCTTGTTCATAGGAGACACCGGATGGGATGCACCAATGCCACAAAGATTCCTTGAAAAACCTCCTTCAGAAATTGCCCCATACCTGTTTTTAGTCCCTAAAGGAACGGCATGGAGCCGCAATGGGAACTGTGGTTGAGGAATCAGAAAATACCGCAAAGCAGCAATTCGCGCCAAAAATGGCAAATGCGGAGTGGGAGGTTTTGACCTCTCAACGGGGGACCAGTCCGGCGGAAATGGTTTCACCTTTTGATATTCAACGCCACCGTAATCACAAAATGCATCTAAAGTACATGTAGATAAATTTATAAACCAAGGGAAAACGAATTTTTGGCGCAGGGAACACTGTAAGATGCTTCAAAATAATTGGCACGCCAACGATGTCTACTTTCTTCGAAAAATAAGTAGGTATCCATTTCTCAGGTGGATCATTTCCTGAAAATGAAAAATAGTTTTACTCCGTCCCAACCGTGTTTTACTCACGAGAAATTGTTCTGCAAACATTGGAGATGGGATGGGTTAGAGACCGGGGGGAATGGCCCCCTCGGGCTAGAGGGGCGCCTTTCTCCCCCACCCCCTCGCTGGTTTCCAAGGGGAGGCCCGCGCGTGGACACAATAATGCAGGATCTCCTCCTCTCCAACTCCCGAGCGAATGGCGTCGTCGGGCTGGGAGTTCCTAAGGAGTGGGATTTGGGAATGTCATCCTCCGCCTCTTTCCGCTCGCGGGGCCTCGGCAAACAAGGGGGCGGCGGCGGGTGGTCGGACTCCCCTCCCTTCCCCCCCTGGGCATTGTTTTAATAATATGAAATGGTCGGCGTCGGTGGTGGCGAAATGGCTGGCCCTGGAATTTTCCAGCGGATCCCGTTTTGTTCCAGTCGGGGGGTGGGAACCCTCTCTCTGTCCGGGGGGATATTATCCGGCGTGAGCCCGAGCCACGGTGAGGTCCTCCAGGCCGCCCCACCTGCCGAGGGCGAGAGGCCCAACTATCCTTCCCTTATCCGATCCGTTCGCCTTCTTTTGTTTCCATTCCTTGGAGCCCCCATGCGTTGCAGCGGCTGGAATTATGCGGACCTCGCGACGCGCATTCCGAGCGACTGCTGGAGCTCCTCTCCGACTGAATAATACATTTCTGCCCCTCGCTCCTTTATATCACGGGGCAGTTTTGCATTTCTCTCTCGCCACCCTCCCCCCCTCCTCCCCCCTCTCTCTCTCCACATTTGATTTCATCTCTTCTCTAGGTTTCGGGCTTTTGACTCTGCTTTCGGAATGCCTCTCTCATTACCTTCGCCGCGGGGCCCTCGGACGAGCTGCTTGAATGAGGAGAGCGCTTGGGGGCCGTGGGGGCGATGAGAAGGGGGGGCGGCCGCCGGTGGGGCTCCATTCTGCGGTCGGGGCTTGCGAGGGCACGGCGTCTGGGGCCGGTTAACATTTTTGCGGTCCCCTCTCCCGGTTATAACTTCGCCCGTATTTTATTTTGTCCGAGCTGGATCTTCGTCATTCTCTGAAACCATTTCCTGATCTCTGTTGTTGGATGTGTCGTTTATAACTCCACGAGTGCTCGTCACAATTTTTTTATGGGTGGGTAGTTTAGCATGTATGCAAAACCGATTTTCATCGAAAATCTGATTAATTTTAAGGCTATAACTGGTATGGATCGTGTAGTTCCAATCGGCTCAACTAATGCCTGCAAATACTTGAAAAAGGATTTTTTCTATTTATCGCAAGTGTTAATGCTGTGGTTAATTTTAGGCGTGCGTTTATCAATGAAAGCACACATTTACAGTAATTTTGAATGTGTTCTTTTTTCAATGTTGCACTGAGGGAGGAAACCTTCAATCGGGGAAACCTTCGGCCCATCCTTTCAAATGTCGAGTTTAAATCGCGATTAAAATAATCATAGGATGAAATTTGTATGCACATACATTTTTAAAATATTTATTTGATATCTTTTCATGTTTCCACCATTAATTATGCATAATGAGCCGGTATTTCTTCGAACGGAATATAACTATCGCTGTAGCGTTACTTCCATCATTTTATGCGAGTGTGCCAATTTTGCAAGGAAAATTAATGCCAAGTACTCCAGAGCTGTGTTGGCATCTCAGCTTAGGCCTGATACCAGAATCAAACAACAGATATGTAATGTAAAAATAAATATATTTCAACGAGAGAGTTGTATTGAGTCAATGGTTTGTGGTGAGAGCTGTAAATAACTTACCAACAGCAATGAAAATAAGACTCGGCCATAACAAGGCTCAATCTACTACGTATACTCAACGTGCGCCTCGGTGGCATTCAACTATTAAGGAGTGCTTAGCAACATAGATGCGTAGCAAGATAGATAGCCTAGGATGATTTGTTTTGAGGATTATATAGGAATAGCCAGTAAATGAGGACTGGGGAAAGCTTTTATCTCTTCATTTTGAGTGCGCAAAAATATGAAACAATGTGAGTGTAACTAAGCGTAATTAGTGTTATGATTTGTGTGTTAAATCAAAGATGACAGACACCGATGGTGAAACACCACTATGGTTTCAATTAAATAGAGGAGCTGTGGTAGAACGATCTATTTACTTATTTATTTACTTCTCTTGGTCCGAAAACAGCACTTTTGGCCTTTACATCGGACAACAATGACAACACAACAGTAACAACAATACAAACACCCCAGCCCTAGGTGGAAAAAATCCCACCTTGGTGGCAATAACACCCGCGACCCTTGGATCGGCAGGAAAAGAACGTTACCCCGCCACCACCGGAGCCGGCCGCCCGGGGCCGCTCTGCTAAGTTTTGTATTCTCCTGCGATTGGATTGGATTGCATTTAGTCCGTGGTATTATTTCGTGAGGGTACTCGCAGCATGACCGCAGGGAAGAAGACTCCTTGTTCCTAGAAACCAAGAGGTGGTGCTAACCCCCTCCCCCCTGTCCCTGTTTACAGTTGACTGCGCGGCCGGCGCAGTGTCTTGGGACCAAAGTGTTTCGGAGCAAGAATATTAATGTGGAGGGGCGGAAGGCGGCGAAGAGGGAGCCGAAGCCGGGGAGGGTAACAAATTGGGGGTGTGGGCGAGTGAAAGGGACCACGGCCACCCACGCACCTCAAAGCGAGAGGGAGGGGCCGCGAGGGACCCTCGGGCCGCGGGCGGGTGGGAGAGATTAACGGCGGCGACGTCGGCACCCGGGTGGGGGCAAGAAAAAGGTCCGGCTTCCGGAAAAGGGATGCACTCCATATTCGTGGGGTCCTCCGATGTATCACGGGGAGTGCTTCGGGCACCCCACGAGGGTGGCTATAATCCTCCACCCCGTCGCCCCCCCGCACCTTTCCGCCGGCCGCGCCCCCTTATTAATACCGGCGTTTGGCGTGACTCCTAGTGGGTCTAGGAGACGTAGCGCTGCCCCTGTGGTCCGCCTCCCCACTCTCATCCGCCCATTGCCTCCTCGGGTTGGTGAGGCGAGGTTGTGCCGAGCGCTCGTCAACTGTTCCGTGAATACTCCCGCCGCCGTGCTGCCGACCTTCTCGTGCCGTCACAGACCATGTGCGTTATTTTCCACGCATCCGCACTTTCTGCTCTGCACACGCAAACCAATTTGACGCATGACTACCGCTTCTGTAGGAAAACCACCTCTTCTTTTTATGCTGTCTGGGGCCACGTGTCGCTTTGAATTTTCTTCTTTGGTTTTTCTGGAGTCCACCTCTCAAAATTATGACTAGATTAAAAGTCATTTGTAAGTCTTAATTTCCATATAATAATTTCAATTTTGCACAGTTAGCGATTTAAGAAAAACAAGTGCTGAACCCGCATATGCACATTACATTTACTTGTAAACTGGCTTTAGGAATACTGAAACTAGTCTCTTGATGCGTTTGTAGTTATCGAACTGATATTGTTCGATCTATTGTCATTTCTCAGTAGAATGACAAGTGTCTTCGGCGTGAATACCTTAGAATGTAAAATATATAATATTATAAAAAAATGTTTCCTCACGTAATAACTACCCCCGGCAAATGGCTTCATTAATCTCCTTTTTTTAGGTCCCCCTAACTTAGTTTACATTTTCCTACTGGCCATCTTCTTTTTGGTGACGTCTAATTTTCACACTCATATGTTCTTAAAAAATGTACAAACCTTTAGCTGAAGCCATCGTATCATTGTTTTCGTTGCGTCATCAGTGCATGTAATCCACATTCTCAATACTTCTCCCTTTTTGCTTGCCACTTTGCTATTTCACCACAGTTATTTAGTTAGCCCAGGGTACGCTGCGACAGTATGGGATCGTCACGAGGCAAGCGATTATCTTTAGAACCTGATCGTGTGTGGCTTAGCGCGGTTAGGTTTGGGAAAGTTGTTATGGAAAATATTCTAGGCCATTTCGAAACAGTGAACTATTGTTACCATATCCTATTTCCTATGGAATGTTTAGCTGATATTTTTTACGCTAAAATTAACTTTGAGATGTTCGCTCAGGTATGTACTCGTTATGAAAGTCTCCGATGCATACATCGACGGCTATTTCAGCGCTGGATCTTCGTTTTCCTGTGAGCTCATGTATTTAATATGCATGCACATTGAAAACTTCTGAGCGGGAGACGTTTAACATTATATCTTAATGTGATTTGAAAATTATATTGAAATAATAAGCGTAAAGATGTCGTTTATATGTTAAGGATAACGCTTGTCATCGTGAGTATAATTGTTTAGACATGAACATGTTTTGAGATGCAGGAAGCAAAACCTTTAACAGTCAGGATTTGTAATTAGGATTTATTATTTGTGCTAATACTGATACCAATTTTTACCAAAAGCAATTTCTTGCTACAAACGTTTTTGGTACGGATTTTTCGGAGATTTTTCCGCCGTAATTTTCAGATAACTGGTTATGTTAAAGTTATTGTAATTCATTTCAAATGACCACTTAAAGTATTGTTAAAAATTTAGGAGCACTCCTGTTTTAAGCAAGCGTTCAGAATGAGCTCAAATTCCTTACGTATTGACTGAATGTTCATTCTTGTTTATGTGAAAAAATGAAAACAAGTGGATGCATTACGTGTCTCATATGTACAAGAGAATTAATGGACAGATATTCTGTAGAAACCACTGCGTGAAAGTGGTAAAAATTAATAATTAATATTCAAAATAATATTCAAAGCTGTTCCTTTTTTTATCCTTTATCAGGTTAAAATGAGGGAACTATGTGGTCGCGTTTGAGAAGTCAGTTATAGCATAGACAGACATACTACGAGATGTTATTATTTATTTCTTGGCGTCAATTCCATGAAGCAAACATTTGAAGGGTAAATTTTCGAATGCATTTTTTCTAAACGATTTTGAATGTCTTAAAATTGAATGGAGTAGTTTGGGGTGTAATGTGGTGGAACATGATAAAGAATGGAGAGTAGAAATTTTCCTTTAGATAATCTACTATCTAGTGGAAAATATCTGTTATCCAATTAAAATTGGCTTAATATTAGCTGTTAATATTAATAAATTTAAGATTTAACGTGTAATTGGAGATCACATAACCTGTTTACGTGGTTATTTTGTAAATAAGTGCATCAAAAGGAAATTACCACCAAACTAAGTACGACTTGGTTTGGGATTTTCATTTATCATGCAAAGATGTCCTGACTGCAATTCCCCGAAAGTCTTGGGCCGTAATTCACGGGTGAGAGCGCTCTCCCCCCTTCCACATTAATCAGAGTGGCGCCACCGCACGCCCCCCCCCCGGCCTCCTCTCGACGTACGCACGCACACTCTCGCCTCAACCTCCGCCCCTTTCTCCTTAACGCCGCCGCACTGCTCACCATACCAGGGGGAGCCAGTGCGTCTTCTCCACTTAATGCTCGGCAACGCCACGACAACTTCAATGGCGACGACTCCTGTCCAAGTTGTCGGCATCGGAAGCGGCGGCCAAGACTCGAATATTTAAATTGCTAAGAATGGCAATGTGAGGGAGAAGAGGAAAAGAATTGATTTTTAGGGACAAGTGACCTGCAATGCAAACATGAAAACGTTATACATCTAGCGCTGGATGTTAGGGAAAATCATTCCTCAGGTTCAAAAAAGTTAGCAAGAATTCCTCAAACAATTCTAGCAATAACGATAAATCCTCTAGTTATCAACGGGTTTATCTGGGTGTTGCTGACTTGGCATCGCAAACAATTTGGAAGTATAAGAATCGATGGTGCTGACTTGCCTCCTCGTAGGGGTCAAAATGGGAAAATATTTGTGAAAATATATAAAATATCATTTACGCATTTTTCTGGTGCTAATTTCGTTTTCTGCATTGATAATTCCACATTGACAGATAATATCCCAAAGCAAAATATTGGGATAAATTTTTAATTAACGTTAGAAGTATGTTGGCTGCAAAACGACTAGTTTGTAGCTTCGTTTACGTAAAACATGAGTCTGTTTAATTAACTAAAGAAAGTCAGTTTTTTTTCATAACAGAAATCATGTGTTTGTTGTAAGAGCCCTTTTGGTCCTCGACTGATAAGTCAGCTGCGGTTATTTTGACTCCCACGGTGATTTTTAAACGTGACTAATGAACTTGACGTTTTTTTAAAATCAAACCACTTTGGTTTTCCACATAAACTTTTTATTCTCACGACCCAGGTTTCGTTATAGCATAATATCATCAGGTAAAAATACAAGTCAAGCACAGTATATATACATATCTCTGGGCGGAGGGGAAGAGGAGGTAGGAAAGAAAGGATTGGTTGAGCTAGGAAGAGGGGGGCTAAAAGTCTATGGTTTGAGGCGGAGAAGGATTGGTAATATTGACAAATTAGCAATAATTAGATTAGATAAAAACCAATTAGATAATAAGCAGGTTGGAAGGATAGGGTCAATACTATGTTGCATAAAGCCCACATGGCATCGGATCAGTTGGCAGAGGATTAGGGGAATGATTATTGTAAACGGGGAGAACGGCAATTAGTAATTAGTTAGGTGGCTCAGTAGCGGGCTGCTATATTGTTGAAAAGGTTTTACTGGTTTCAGGTGAGTTGGCAGGGAGTGAGGGAAAAAAACAATAACGGGGAATGTGAAGGGTAAAGAAAATCGTTGGTCAAAACATCTTCCCCGTAATTAGTGTGATGAAAGATTTCTAATTGCTCCAGCGCATGGAGACGGTGGCCTTTCTTCTTAAAGTGCAGAAATTCGGGGGTGAAATCGCTGCTGTGGCCACAATCTCTCAAGTGTCTGGCGAAGAGTGACGCGGATATGTTATTTTTAAAGCAAACCAAGTAACCACGTTGAACCACTACACAAAATTGGAGTACACAAACTCCCCTGCAAAGACTGCAACCGGATATACATAGGCCAGACGGGGAGGAGATTTGAAACAAGAATAAAGGAGCACCGAGCTTGCTTTAAAAATAACATCTCCGCGTCACTCTTCGCCAAACACTTGAGAAATTGTGGCCACTGAAAATCAAAGAAGTTTTATTTTTAAAAAACGTCAATATGAATATTTTCCACCAAGTTACGCCAGAAACTGTTTTATTTATCAAATGACTAATGAATTTCATTCTTCGGTTGTGTGCTGAATAAATTCATCGTCTCGTTTAATATTTGGGAAACTTCACTCAGAAAAGTATTTTGAATACTATTCTTTTGAGTCATACCCCGGAGGTTACCACCTCGTCGGACACCTCATCAGTTTGAAAATAATTCGTCCGAGAAAGGGAAATGACGGACGACCACGCCATGATGCTGGCCATAATTTCAGTCTGTGTCGCCAGATATGCAAGTGAGACCTGGAACCATGAAACAGTAACAATACGCACTATGGCTCGTGTAAAGCATGGTGGCGATTATGTCTTTTGAGCGAATTTCGTTGTAATGAACCATAATCCGGCTTTATACATTCTTGGGCCTTACTTTTGAATCTCCAGGTTCAACTGTCACTGTGACCTCTGTGTGTGTGTGTGTGAGATGCTGGAGAACTTTTTACTCCCCAATATGGAAGAATATAATGAGGAATATGACACAGAGCCTTTTGGTTTCAACAGAATGGTGCCACGGCTCACACCGCCCGTCGTTCACGCCAAATCGTACAAGAACAATTTGCCGGCCTCCCCACGAGGGGCTGATCCATGGCCGCCTCGCTCCCCGGATTTGAGTTCATGAGAGTTTTTTCTTTGGGGATATATGAAAGCTGAGATGTACAAAGTTTGACCAAGAACCTTGGAAGTTCTTAAGGAGACAATTACTAATGCAATCGCTGGAATAACGCAAGATATGCTGAAAAGAGTTTTCGAAAACTTTTTTGAATGACCCAACTTGCCCATCGCTCACCAAGGTCGTCACGTGGATGAAATAATTTTCATGACGTATTGAAAATAAAATGGTATTGGATATGATGTACTTTTTAAAAATAAAAATAATTTCTAATTACATTGATTGGTATTTAAAAATTTAACCATCAAATCAGAAAGTCCATCCTGCCCCACCCTCTATAGAATAATACTTATTTTACCTGAATTCAGCAGCTATTCTCTCGGATGTCGGGGATGCTAAATTTTTCCACAATAGACATTTGCTGAAAAACTAAGAATAAAAAGAATTACTCTTTGTTTTACGTTTTTATCTCGAATTCAATTATGCATTAGTTGAATCAATGGAATAAAAGTTCCTGCTCAAGGGCTTCTTGGCTGGGACCGTGCACTTTTCTCTCGGTCCCGGGGCAGAGTTGGGTTGCGTCCTCCCCGCTTACTTATTTGGGAACTTGACTAATGAAATCTCCTCTCACCGCACGGAACCCGGAACTCCAGCCCCAGAGAGCCCTTCTTCTCTCATACCCACGTCCTCCCCCGTCCCGGACTCGTCCTGGGGCTTATCTCTCTGGCCCTCTCCGTTGCCTAACGACCCGTGAAGCTCCCAGACCAGTCACATCGTATAAAACGATCTCTGCAGTCGTAAGTCCGAGGGCGGTGAGTTTACTCGGAGAGCAGTCAGTGTCTTTCCTGGCCATCACAAAACGCCGACGGTTTGAATCCATCCTCAGACGCGAGCCGTGTTTTGTGTTTCACTAATTTGCACTGGAGGGGGGGGGCGGCCGTGATGTTCAAGCAGCTACTAGTTGGTTCTCTTCGAAAAACTCATTTAAGGATTGTCCATCATGGATTTAAGTTGCTGAGTGTAGTAACTTACGGGTGAATACACGTAACACAGGAGAATCCTTGGGTGGTTTTAAAAGGCGGTACGCCTGTGAAGTGAGGGTGGAGGTTCAGGTAACTAGAAGGCAGTCTGTTATTTTAGTTTGAGAAACTGCCTTGAAGAAACGAACGAATATCAAGAGCCATTTCAAATTCTACTCCATGTTTTCTTCTGGGCCTCACTTCTTTTCTTGAAGGCGCTGGCGTAAAAAAGTGAGAACTTATTGCACCAAATGTTCAACGTACTTTACGTCCTTTAGGAGCAAGGTGCTTGCATGGTTGCGACGTTAAACTAGGTTGTCCATTAAGTCAAGGTGGATGATTACCATAAAATGTTAACGAATAGAGATACAGAGATAGATATTTGCGGAACAAGTTGCGCAGCACTAGAGAAAAACTCGTCGCCACTGTTTGGAGGAATAAAATTCTCCTTAAGCGAATGGCTGTTTGAAAGTGGCAATTTAATTCGATTTGCTCAACATTTATTCCACCCTCACGTTTTGATCACTGGCATGAACTGACGTAAAAAATTTTCTTCGCCCCTTAATACACCGTTTCAGAACGCCGGCTTATTTATTATTATATATTATCGTATTTTTACTTAACCATCAAAATCTCAGTATAGTTAGCATCATACAAAATATCAGAATATAATATCCACGGATGGTTGCACTAGTAAGAACTTAAAATATACACACATATGCATTTATATATATATATATATATATATATATATATATATATATATATATATATAAGGAAGAGATGGTGTCACCACCAGTGGTGGGGGACTATGGGTTAGGCACGAGGAATGAACGCGGAGAGAAAGCAATTGAATTCTGCAGGAGACAGGGGTTAGTCATCACCAACACATGGTTTAGACACCATAAAAGGCGTAGGTATACATGGAAAATGCCAGGTGACTCAGAAAGGTATCAGTTAGATTATATTATGGTTAGGCACAGGTTTAGGAACAGTGTGACAAATTCGCACAGTTTCCCAGGAGCGGACGCGGACTCTGACCACAATTTAGTTGTTATGAAATGTAATGTTCGTTTCAAGAAGATAAGGCAAGGGCGGCGGGTTAAAAAATGGAATTTAGAAGCAGTAAATGAATTAACGAAGAAGGAGTATCAGGAGGCTGTAGAGAAAATGATGGATGACGGTAAAGAACTGAGTGCTATCGAAGAAAAATGGGAATGTATCAAGAAAGGGATATTGGAAGCCGCTAAAGACACTATAGGAACCGTTAACGGGAAAAAGATAAGGAAACCATGGGTAACGGATGATGTGATTGCAAAGATGGACGAGAGAAGAAGATGGAAAAATATAAACACAGAGTTAGGCAAAATGAAGTACAAAGAGTTAAACAATAAATTGAGAAGGGCCACAAATAGAGCAAAAGAAGAATGGTGGAAAACGCAATGCGAGGATATGGAAAGTCAACAGAAGAAGGGTGAAATTGGTGCTCTATACAGCAAGGTTAGGTTATTATCGGGAAGTAAGAAGGCAAGATGTGTGCTAACAGTTAAAGATAAATGGGGTAAGATAATAGTTGAACCAGGAAAAATCCAAGAGAGATGGAAAGAATATATAGAAACACTGTATGGTAAAGAACTTAGGCCGACAAGGTTAGACATAGAAAAGGAACATGAGGTAGAAGAAGATAGCTTAGGTCCAGGCATACTCGACGATAAAAAAGAAAGGGCATTAAAGGAGATGAAAGCAAACAAGGCTGTGGGGGTGGACAATATTCCTGTAGAAATGTTGAAATGGTTAGGGAAAGGTGGGAAGAAGGCCATATATGGACTGATTCGTAGTATCTATGAGGAAGGAATCTGGCCTTAAGATTTTGTGAGATCGGTGTTAGTTCCTATTCCAAAAAAAGGCAAAGGCTTCGTCATGTGAGGATTACAGAACAATAAGTTTGATATCCCACGCAGCTAAAGTTATTCTCAGGATCATCAACAAAAGGATAGAGAGTAAGGCAAATGATTACTTAGGGGATGATCAGTTTGGGTTCAGGAAAGGAAGAGGTACGCGTGATGCCATTGCAGTAATGAGATCACTAGTCGAGAGAAATATAGAATACAATCAGGACGTTTTTGCCTGTTTTGTAGATTTCGAAAAAGCGTTTGATAGAGTGAATTGGGAAAAATTAATGCGTGTATTGCAGAAAATAGGAATGGATTGGAGGGACAGGAGACTGATCCGCAACCTGTACATGTCTCAGACTGCTCAGGTGCGAGTGGGGAACGGAGAGTCCGGATGGGCAGTGTTAGGAAGAGGTGTAAGGCAGGGTTGCCCATTGTCACCGGTACTGTTCAACGTATATGTAGAGGAAATGATTAAAGAGGCATGGGAAGAACTGGAGGTAGGAATGAAAGTCGGAGGGGAATTCGTAAAATCGGTTAGGTTTGCTGATGACCAAGCTTTAGTTGCTCAGTCAGCCAAGGGGTTGCAAGCATTGTTGAGTGAATTGGAGGTTCAGTGCGATAAATATGGGATGAGAATCAATATTAATAAAACAAAGGTTATGCGATTTTCTAGAAGGAAAAAGGCTAAGCTAATTATTAAAATAGGCGGGGAAAGAATAGAGCAGGTAGAGCAGTTTATATATCTCGGAATTGTTTTGGACCAACACGGTCAAAGTGGTAGGGACGTAAGGAGAAGAATTGCGCTAGGCAAGGAGGCTTTCTCAAGGAGGAGGGAGTTGATGACGGGGACGTTGAGTAGGGATGTTAAGACAAGACTCGTAAAAACTCTGATATGGAGCGTAGCTATGTACGGCGCGGAAACGTGGTCGCTGAAGCAGGAGGATAGACGTAGATTGGAGGCTTTTGAAATGTGGGTATGGAGAAGAATGGAGAAGGTGAAATGGACCGGAAGGAAAACAAATGAGGAAGTACTAGAAATGGTGGGGGAGGAGAGGGGTTTGTTGAGAGAAATCCTATGGAGGCAGGAAAAATGGATGAAAGGCGTATTGAGCGGTAGTGGAATGTTGAAGAGGGTAATAGAGGGGAGAATGTTGGGCAAGCGAGGAAATGGTAGGAACAGGATAGGGATGTTGGACGGGATGAAGGGAGGAAAGAAGTACACCGAGATGAAGAGGGACCTGATATAGATTAGTTTGCTAGGTGGGGAGTTACAAAATGTTTATTTGATAGTTGTGTCCATCCAAAAACCTACCTTAACCGGTAGATTACCTAATAATAATAATAATAATATATATATATATATATATATACATGTATAAACATATTTTTTTACACATATATAAGGAGGAGGAGAGTTAAGGGGCCAATAGGAAGCGGACAAGGTGGGGGAGGGGAAATGTAGGCAGCATTGGATGAAATCAGTGGGCTTGGTTCAGCCCGCGGGGTTTAAAGGACTGGAGCACCCAGATATGTGCCATCTCGCGGGTTCTCACCTCTATGTTACTAGCGGAATTGGGAAGGGTTTCAATCACTGAAACGGAGAAGCAGTCATCAAAAGACTTGTGGGAAGCAGTGTGAGTAGGGATGGGATAATTAAGGAAGGTGGGATTTTTGTGGAATAGCGATGGTTATTCATTCGGAGGGAAAGGGTGGTCGTGCATTCACCCCCCATGTACTAAGCCCGACGGCGTGCGAATATTCACACATCAGGGTAGGGGGGCCAGTTCCTTTCCCTGTGCCGGTAATGGTTTCCCAGGAAGACCTAGTACCCGAAAAATAACTAGCTTGGGTGGAGCTGCAGGTGCCCAGAGTGCATTGCACGGGATACGAACCCGGGACTCTCCGGTCAGTGTTCCAATGCTTTACCCACTGGACCACCGCGACCCATAATATATCGTTATATATATATATATATATATATATATATATATATATATATGTATGTATATTTACATGTATATATACATATGTATACATATAGTCACTTTCTTGGAAAACCCACGAACGTGCAAAATAATGTAAATTCACTAAATAGTCATAGCAAACACAAAAACTAAAACATATAAAAAAGGGGACTCACTAGTTCCCGAATTTTCGGTGGTGCAACGACCTTTCTCAATAGGAATTAGGATTCTAATTCCTATTGAAAAAGGTGGTTGCTCCACCGTAAATTCGAGAACTAGTGAGTCCCCTTTTTATGTTTTAGTTTTTGTATTTGCTATGACTATTTAGTGAATTAACATTATATATATGTGATAAATCCTATGGGTGCAGGAAAAATGGATGAAAGGCGTATTGAGCGGTAGTGGAATGTTGAAGAGGGTAATAGAGGGGAGAATCTTGGGCAAGCGAGGTAAGGGCAGGAAAGGGATAGGGATGTTGGCCGGGATTAAGGGAGGAAAGAAGTACACAGAGATGAAGAGGGACCTGATATAGATTAGGTTGCTAGGAGGGGAGTCACAAAATGTTTATCTGATGGTTTTGTCCATCCAGAGACCTACCTTAACCGGTAGATTACCTAATAAAACATATATGTGTATGTATGTATATATATATATATATATATATATATATATATATATATATATATATATATATAGAGAGAGAGAGAGAGAGATGATTTCTTCGAAGTAACGCGGAAATGTTGAATAAAAAACTTAGACAGTAACACACAGCACGAGAACACATAAAAAGAACACTCACAATAATATCTTGATAATTTTGACGGGAGGAAGAGGGGAAAAACAGGTAATGGGGGAGGGGTATGTGGAGGGGGAGAAAGCGGAGCGGAGCCTCCAATCTACGCCTATCCTCCTGCTTCAGAGACGACGTTTCCGCGCCGCACATAGCTACGCTCCATAGCAGAGGTTTAACGAGTCATACCTTAACATCCCTACTCAACGTCCCCGTCATCAACTACCTCTTCCTTGAGAAAGCCTCCTTGCCTAGCGCAATTCTTCTCCTTATGCCCCAACTACTTAGACCGTGTTGGTCCGAAATACTTCCGAGATACGTAAACTGTTCTACCTGCTCTATTTTTTCCCCTCCTATTTGAATATTTAGCTTAGCCTATTTCTTTCTGGAAAATCGCATAAACTTTGTTTTATTAATATTGATTCTCATCCCATATCTATCGCACTGAACCTCCAATTCACTCAGCAATGCTTGCAACCCGTTGGTTGACTGAGCAACTAATGCTTGGTCATCAGCGAACCTAACCGATTTTACGAATTCCTCTCCGACTTTCATTCCCACCTACAGTTCTTCCCATGCCTCTTTAATCATTTCCTCAACATATACGTTGAACAGCACCGGTGACAATGGGCAACCCTGCCTTACCCTTTTTGTCATCACTGCTCACTAGGGCATTTAGTTTTCCACACACACCTGAGCAGTCTGAGACGTGTACCTGTTGCGGATCAGTCTCCTGTCCCTCCAATCCATTCCTATTTTCTGCAATACGCGCATTAATTTTTCGCAATTCACTCCCTCAGACTTTTTTTTCGAAATCTACGGAACAAATGTCCTAATAGTATTCTATATTGCTCTCGATTAGCGATCTCATTACTGAAATGGCGTCATGCGTACCTCTTGCCTTCTTAAATCCAAGCTGATGATCCCCTAAATAATCATTTGCCATACTCTCTATCCTTTTGTTGATGATCCTGAGAATATCTTTAGCAGAGTGGGATATCAAACTTATTGTTCTGTAATCCTCACATGATGTAGCCTTTACCTTTTTCGGAATTGGAACTAACACCTTTCTCACAAAATCATCACGACAGATCCCTTCCTCATAGATACTATGAATCAGTCCATATAGGGTCTCCTTCCCACAGTTACCTTATTATTTCAACAGTTCCACAGGAATGTTTTCTACCCCCACGGCCTTATTTGCTTTCATCTCCTTTAATGCCGTTTCCATTTCATCGTCGAGTATCCCTGGACCTAAGCTATCTTCTTTTACGTCATGTTCCTTTTCTATGTCTAACCTTGTCGGCCTAAATTCTTTACCATACAGTGTTTCTATATATTCCTTCCATCTCTCTTGAATTTTTCCTGGTTTAACTATTATCTTACCCCATTTATCTTTGAATGATAGCATAGTTTTTACCTTCTTACTTCTCGATAATAACTTAACCCTGCTGTATAGCGCACCTATTTCACCCTTCTTCTGTAAACTTTCCTTATCCTAGCATTGCGTTTCCCACCATTCTTTTTTACTTTATTTGTGGCCCTTCTCAATTTATTGTTTGCCTAACTCTGTGCTTACGTTCTTTCATCTTCTCCTCTCATCCATCTTTGCAATCATCTCATCCGTTACCCATGGTTTCCTTATCCTTTTCCCGTTAACGGTTCCTATAGGGTCTTTTGCGGCTTTCGAAATCACTGTCTTCATCCATTCCCATTTTCTTTCGATCGTACTCATGTCTCTACCGTCACCCATAATTTGCCAAACAGCTTTCTGATACCCGTTTCTTATTAATCCGTTCCATTAAATGCTTCAAAATTCCAATTCCTATCGATCCGTCTGTGCCTTATTTTTTTGAAACGGGCGTTACATTTCATAACAACTTAAGTGTTATCAGAGTCCACATCTGATCCTGGGAAACTGTGCGAATTTATCACAATATTCATAAAGCTGTGCCTAACTACAGGTATAATTTTATATAACTGATATCCTCCGAGTCACCTGGAATCTTCCGTGTGTACCTACGCCTTCTGTGGTGTCTAAACCATTTCTTGACGATGACTAACCCCTGTCTCCTACAGAATTCAATTGCTTTATCCCCGCGTTCATTCCTCGAGCCTAATCTATATTCCCCCACTTAACCCCCATCTCTTCCTTCGTCTACCGTCATTTCCAATCCTCCATCATTTACAAATATTTACATAATATATTTCGTACATCCTATTTACTTCTTCCTCCTTGTGTTAGCTCGTTGGCATGTACACCTGAACAATGGCTAAGTTCGTCGGCTCTTCTTTAATCTCTACGAGTAAAATTTCTAATCTATCTATTAATCTAATCTAACGAGTAAAATATTAATATCTTGCTCTATTTTGACTAACCTTCTTCCTACCCCTTTATTTAATATTACGGCAACCCCTCGTTGGTTCTCGTCCCCGCCGCTGTATATCACTCTATAATTGTCACTCCAGTAATCCATGCTGTCCTTCCATCTCACCTCGCAGAGACCTAAAACATCTATGCCTAATATAAACCATCTATCCCTAAACTATCTCTCTTATTATACGTGAGCGGATGACTCCGTTAAAAGTTTCTCCTGCGGCATCTCCCACAGTTGCTTGAAATTATAACATTTATATTACCTCTTCCAATCTCTCGCTTAATATTCTCTAATTTGCTCGTCCTCAATAATGTCCTGACGTTCCATGTTCTTATTCTAACTACTCTGGTTTTCTTCTGCGTAATCTGTCTTCGTGTTCTTTTTTCTCCTGCTGGTGTTTCCTGGGTTGACGACCGCGGAAGCCTTGCCTCCCCCCGTGCAGGGTACGACACACGGCCGCTTGGGCTGAGTTCCGCAGTTGCCTATGTAGGCAACTGCGGAACTCAGCCCAAGCTAGCTATAGGTAGCTGAATGTTGAAGAGGGTAATAGAGGGGAGAATCTTGGGCAAGCGAGGTAAGGGTAGGAACAGGATAGCGATGTTGGACGGGATGAAGGGAGGAAAGAAGTACACCGAGATGAAGAGGGACCTGATATAGATTAGTTTGCAAGGTGGGGAGTCACAAAATGTTAATTTGATAGTTGTGTTCATCCAGAAACCTACCTTAAACGGTAGATTACCTAAGAATTTTATATATATATATATATAGAGAGAGAGAGAGAGAGAGAGATGATTTCTTCGAAGTAACACGGAAGTGTTGAATAAAAAAACTCAAACAGTAACACACAGCACGAGAACACATAAAAGGAACACTCACAATAATATCTTGATCATTTCGACGGACTCGACCTCCGTCTTCTTCGGAAGATAAGATATGACTAAGGAAAATGGTACGCAGTGCAGAGAGAGTATGGGTCGAGGGAGAGGGGAAAAAACAGGTAGTGGGGGAGGGGTGAAGGAGGGGTATATGGAGGGGGAGAAAGCGGAGCGGGGAACAGGTGGTGGGAGAGGGGTGAAGGAGGAGGTTATGGAGGGGGAAAGGGAGGCCAGAGGGGAGCGGAGATGGAATAAGGAGGATGCGTATAGTAACAAGCGGCACAGAAAACTTACAATTCATCCACTGATACCACAACCATGACCAAGGTATCAACTCACCAAGTCATCATATGGCCTTGACAAGTCAAAACACAGGACAAGGATGACAGAATGTATGCGGATGAATAAATAGTCCCACCACCTCGCAAGAATCAAATCCACCTCCATCCACTCCAGCCCCATCCCCCCATTTAGTGAACGACATTGGGACCCGGATGTTTATAGGCTTTACACAGCCATACAAATGCTATTTCCATTGTTTTAAATGTATACGGTTATTGGATGGGAGCAGGGATTCTAGCACGGAAACATTGTAACAGTGGTTGAAGGGGGTGTTGTGGTGTGAGGCATGTTTTGGGATGGGAAGACCCGCGGACGGGGAAGAGGGATTATATGAGGCGCGATGATTGTTCACCCTGAGGTTCAGGGGTGTAGAACACTGACCTATATAAAATGCCGGGCAGAGTTTGCAAGTCAGAAGATAGATTACATTCTGAGATGTGCATGAGGAGTGGGGGAAGGGCGGGAGAGGGTTAAAAGGTGGGATGGAGAGGGGTGGAGTGGTGAAAATAGGAAAAGTTTTGCATCTTGCTCGCAAGCACGGAGTGGGTGTGATTCTGGGGGTGGGAGGGGATTTGGAAAGGGGCTTGGTGGATTTGAGGAGATCTGATAGGTTGGCGGGCCGTTTTAAGGTAACAGAAGGGCAATTAGGGAAAAGGTTGGACGAAACTTTGTGATTTTTGAGGATGGGGTACAGGTCTTTGAGGATGAATTTAAGGGACTGGATGCCAGGGAAGTAGTTGCTACATATTGAGAGAGGGTGGGAGTCTTTGGTTGAGGGAGTATTGGTGGTGTAGGATTGTTTTAGGATTTTTATGTGAAGGAGAGAATCTGGGTATCCCCGTTGGAGGAGGGAATGGTAAAGATTGTTCAGGTATTTGTTGAGGGATTCGGGATGGTTGCAAATGCGGTGCCCGCGGATAGAGAGGGAGTAAGTGAGGGAGCGTTTGGTGTGGTAGGGGTGGCAGCTGTTAAAATGAAGGTATTGTTTTTTGTTAGTAGGTTTAGTATGTATGGAGGTTAAAAATTTGTTGTTAGTTAGGGAAGTATTTACATCAAGGAAAGTGATCTGTGATGATGAGACGTTGGAAGTGAAAGAAAGAGATGAGGAATCATTATGTTGGGAGATGAAGGAATTGAGGGAGTCTATGTTGTGTGGCCAGAGTAGAAAGATGTCATCAATGTACATATATTTGATTAGAAGAAAAATATATCCATTATTTTGTTTGAAATTCAAAAATTTATTTATGATATTTCAGATCGTCCGATTTGGATCAAATATGCACCGTTTTTTTATGGTAAAATTTGTTGTCATTTTAAAGATAGCTTCTTATGCCTCTCTCATAGAAAACTTAATTCTTTTTGGCAAAAACTTTATTAATCCATTTTCACCAACTTCTCTTGAATGCAATTTCTTATCATTTAGTAAATCTTTTCATGCGAGAAAAAGGTGCTAATCGTTTGGTTCCAGGGTTGGACAATGTATATGTTGGATGCATTAAAACCTCCCAACCAAGCTTCCGGAAGTCCTGGCGAGTAACTATAGTCGTATGTGGCCTTGCGTTGACCTGATGAAACACAACAACTATTCTGTTGGCCAAAGTTGGTCGTTTCTGGTCAATTGTTAGCTTCAAAGTGTTCAGTTGCTGACATTAGCGATCTGAATTTAGTGTTTGGCCATACGGACGCAACTCATAATCAATGATTCCTTTGAAGTCCCACCAAATACACAGCGGAACCTTCCTGGCCGTAAGTCCCGGTATGGTCACCGTTTTAGCTGCTTCATCACGCTTTGTCCACGATCGTTTTCGCGCAATGTTGTCGAATGTGACCCATTTTTCATCCCCAGTCACCATCCGTATAAGAAATGGGTCGAGTTCATCCCGTTTGGCTAAGGCTTCGCAGATGGAAATTCGATTCATCATGTTATTTGGTTTGGCACCCAAGCACCGAGATTCTTCGTGAATCCAGCTTTGTGCAAATGGTTTAAAACTGTTTTATGGTCGATCTGTAGTTTCTAGGACGCTAGGATGCTGCGACTGCTGACATGCCGGTCAACATCCATTATTCCTGTGATTTTATGGACCTTTTCGACGACTGGCCTGCCTGAGCGAGGTGCGTCTTTAGCATCAAAAATGCTTGAATGGAATCGACGAAACCAAAATTGCACGTAATTTGCTGTTACGGTATTGGAACCATAACCAACATTCACAATTTTAGCGGCCTGGCTTGCATTTTCGCCTTTGTCAAAGAAAAACTGTAAATGTACCGAATTTTCTCTTTGTTGACTTCCATTTTTAATACCCTGTAACTCACAACTAAATGGAACAAACAAAAAACGGAAAAAACATCTTTTGGTGTGAAATGTCACCTTGACAACGAGCATAAACTTAAAATTGTTTGATCGATACTTTACGAGATATCAATCACTACAGCCCTCTACCGAGAAAATAATGGATATCTTTTCCTTATCCTAACATAATTCTTAACATATACAACTATGGCTCACGTTTATAATCACGAATTACAATTGAATAAGTTGTGCTTGCCAAGAGATGAGCATATCTATAGATTAGTTAACAAATTATGAACATGAGTTAATTAGGCAATAGTGAAATTTTTAGCGACAATCCAGCCAGATCCGCCGCCGACAAATGAAATTAACCGATTTACCACAGCTTGAGAGAGAGAGAGAGATTGAAATTCACCTCGGCGATGGCCTTAATTTTGTCAATAATTTCTTACGCATCTAATCAGTGACAGCCCAAAACGTCATTTACGGTTGAGCTGTAAATAGAATTTTTCAATCGGTGTTCTTCCCTGCTCAGAGCTCTAAAACGTGCAACAATCTTTAAAATATTTTTGATGGGAATTGAATATAATATGAAGTTAATGAACTTATCATCCAGGACCTCTTCAAATTGGAGAATGATAGGCATGGAGTAGAAGAAATATTAATCCTTAGGCTTCAACACCCGACGTTTGATTAAGGACCATGGGGAAAGCTTATTTCCCATCTGCGATCGTGTTAAGTGGACGAAAAAGTAGTGATTTGAGTCCGTGATTTGTTGTCCTTTAAACAATGAAAATTGATGGATGACAGTAGAAGAGATTATTAATGGAATTATTTCTGCAGAATTGTGATGGGCTCCGCGCGAGCATCGCTTCTTCACTCGCTCGCACGCCTCCCCCCACCATTCATTCCCTCGCACCCTCCCCGCGCCCTTTGCTCGGACGGTGTTTCTTCCCCTCAGTTTTGGCAGGGGACCCCCGCCGAGGGAGACATACTTAAAAGAGAGGACCGCCTACTTCCTCCCTGCCGCACCCTTCTTTCACCCCTCCACCCCCATCGTCCTCCCGCACTTTTTATGCTCCGTCGAGAAAGCTATCACTCCCTCCTCCCCCAATGTTCTTTCTTAAGTCCCGTTTCTCCCCGAGGGGAAGGGGGCGGTTGCCGGACGGCAATTGGGTTGGGTCGAGGCGGGCCAGCAGATCGTGTACTTCGAGGCGATATTAACAGGCGTAAATCCAAGATGAGTTAGCAATACGAGGGGTTAATGCGACGCCGCGGGAGGGCGACACCACCTTCCTTGCGACCCGCCCGCCCGCCCGCACTCCGGACGCCCTCTGCATTGCGGCAGCAACGCATTCTGTGCCACTCCCTCACTTATACCCTTTCCTCTCTTCCCACCCTCGTTTTAAGGGATGCTGTCTTGCACAGGCTGGACCACCATATCCCGACGTAGTCAATTCCCGTCTGCCGTGTGGACCCGCGCAGACGCTCCGGGAGTCGCCGTCGAACGATCTGCTTTCCTGCTGCGTGGGTGCGTTCCACGGGGTCGCCTGCGGGCGCTCTTCCGCGCCAACACTGTCTCCAACGCGTATTCCCCCCTCCCCCTCCTCTCCCCCCTTTGCTGCTTCTCCGGAAAGAAGTTGCGAACGGATTGAGAAGCCGCTTAGAGAATGAATAAAATCAATCCTTTTCGTCTTTTGAAGAAGTGTGGGAGATTTCCCGACAACAAATTTAGGGGAGTCATTCATTAATGTGCATTCAAAGGCAATTATTTCAAGGTGCGAAAATCATCCCCCGTCATCCTGCTCAAGGCGATTAATTTTTTCCCTTGAAACCGGCGCACTTCTCCTCTTTACTCTGTAGATCCTCATGGAATCGTATGTTTTTGACTGAGAAACCTAGTTTTAACCGATGAAACAAAAATTAGGCATGAATACAATGTATGCATTATATCATAAATTAAATATTGTTCAACTAATAATAATGATCAAATATTAATTTTATTTTAGCACTAGCCTGGGATTGGATCTCTAGGAGGGCAAATGTGTACATTGATTGAATAATTGGGATCTGTTTTAAATGGACATTTGAATATATTCTACATTAGAACTACAAGGGCTGTCAGCAAGGTAACTTACGTTTCGGCGGAGCGTGGCGATGGGTAAGGCTAGAGCCACCATCTGGGTTTCTAAATGTCATTACACTGTTCGCATTCTGCTATGGTAGTGGGCAGACTTTAATTCTGCCACTATGTTCACTGCTAAATGTTAAATTGTGCGCTGCAATAGAAAATTCCGCGAGTTGTCGGTGAGTGATGTCCAGAATGCAACTTACGTTTTAAAATAAAATATGAACCTTGTGACAAGACAGAGTTTTAGTATTTACATTTGACAGGCACATTCTTAAACTATTTTTCTACACAGTCGTCATTCAAGTCAAGGAATTTATCACGGAGATACACTGTATTTTCAATTTAGTCTCTGAAGAAATCTACCACCATTACATTTTAGTCATTTGTTTATCTCAGCATGCAATTCTGCGTTACTCTCAAAGCACTGTGTTGCAAGCGACGTCTAGCGAGAGATCCGTAATCGTAAATCGGCGATTTTCACCATCAGTTGAGAATTTCGATAGTGAGATTATGCAACATCAGAAATCCAAATTTTGATTTTTTTTTCAAATTTCAGTAATTTTCTTTATCATATATTTAATCCTTCGAGTAAAAGGAGGTGTTACCGAAGGACTAAGAGTTTTGGGCTGTATTTTCGTATAAACTGTGCACCACAGCTCTCTAATTCGTTTGCTGTTTTAATACGTAACGCATCATCTCACTATTTATTTGAGCAAGAGAGCCCTTCGAGGCAGTACATAGACAAAAGTAAATAAACGATTTCAGCAAACAAGGAACGAATGAATTCTATCGCACCGAGATATTGTCATTAGTCAGCCACAAAGTTGGCTGATGATACGCTGAAAAACGTTACATTTCTATGCATCCCCCAACATAAAACCCTCACCCCGAAACTGCCATTAGCCCTCCTACGATTCCGCATATTTCCTGCCTCTCATCGTTCCGTCTGGAATACTTATCATTTCCTCACTTGACAAACGATCTCCCTTGCTACCACGGACTTCAGAACCTCATTGCCAATCAGAACACTATGAATCTATCCTTCTTGCCCTTTTTGCATTCCTCCAAACCATTCCCTCTCCTTTTCCCACCATGATTGGCACTTCCACCGGTTTTCCTTTCTGTCCATTGCACCTTTCCATTCTTCTCTACTCCAAAGTTTCGAAAGGCTCCACTCCACACCTATCATTCTGCTTCAGTGAACGTGTTTCCGCGTCGTACAAAGACTCGCTTTATATAAAGGTTTTGACAAACTTTTCATAAAATACATGTTGAACGTCCCTGTCATCAACTTCCTCCTTCATGTGAAAGCTTTTGTGTCATTTGCAAAGATTATTCTCATGTTCTTTCCTCTTCGATCAGTCTGGTCCAAGTCTGCCAAGAGAGATAAACTGTTCCATCTGTTCTCGGCTTTTTTAACATTTAAGGTAAACTTAGCCTTCCCTCGAAAAATTTATTGTGTTTAATATTAATCTTGACCCGCGTCCGGAATAAATATTTTATAATGCACCCTGGAAATGCATGTAACTCCTTAGCTAACTAGATTACGATCGTATCACTGATCACTGATATTGTGCCTCGTATCACTGATTCCATACGCCAGTAAAGAACCAGAACTTTCTTATCCTCCTCTTTTTAAGATTTCTGGCTCAATATCTTTTCCATAGATGTGTTGGTATCCACTATCTTCACCCTCGATTAATAAAACTGGCAATTTTCCACAAAACGAAATTTTTAATACGATCGGTTTCGATGTAACTACATCATCTTCTGGTGATGATGTAGTTCCATCAAAACCGGTCGTATTAAAAATTTTATTTTGTGGAAAATTGCCAATTTTTATTTATCATGATATTCCACCATATCACGCCTGAAACGTCTCTTTTTATTCGCCCTCGATGCTGTCTTTTAATATCTCTGGTTCCTTTCTTGTTCCAATTAATAATTTTTCCGGCTTATCTTTAATAGTATGCGCAGATTTTACCTTCTTACCTTGAGACTGTGTTTTAACATTCATTTACAGTAAGCCAACATGCCTAGGTTTTGTAAACTTTGGATATTTTTGCAAATTATCCAAAGTTAAATGCAAATATTATATATTATAATACTTTAATCTCTACGAGTAAAATTCTATCTGTCCCTTGCTCTATGTTGACTACGCTTCTTCCTACCCCTTTATTTAAAATTACGGCAACCCCTCGTCGGCTCTCGTCCCCGCCGCTGTATATCACTCTGTAATTGTCATTCCAGTAATCCCCGCTATCCTTCCATCTCACCTCGCAGAGACCTAAAACATCTATATTACCTCTTTCCATCTCTCGCTTAATATTTTCTAATTTGCCTGCTCTCAACATTGTCCTGACGTTCCATGTTCCTATTCTAACTACTTTTGTCTACTTCTGCGTCTTCTGTCCTGCTGCTGTTATTTCTCCTTCGCAAGGATTTCGTGGGATGACGACCGCGGAAGCCTTGCCTCCCCCGCTGCCGGGTACGACACACGGCCTCTTTGGCCGAGTCTCGCAGTTTCCAGGACTCAATTTCTCTAAGCTGTCCATCATTATTTTCTTGGGAATGATAGTTGAGGTGGTTTCCCGTTGCCTTCCTCAACAGTGTTTTTAACGTGACACCATCACTTAATGGCCGCCCCACTGGGGTCAGACGCCTTTGCAGCCGCCTCACTGAGGAACAGACGCTGCGTGGAGTACCTTTCGTCTGGCTCCTAACCTTCGACCTATCTGGCATGGGTGACCCTACCAGGAGCAATTATTATTACTCCCGCCTGCACAGCTCTAGATGTCCACGGAACGCGCAAGCCCTTCCACCACGACAAGGTTGTAGTCCATGGGAGGGTCTATATATGTAAGTAACCGTAATATGCTTGCTCAAAACTGATATTTCTCCCATTCCCCGGCCATTTCCCATGTTTAAGTTCTTCCATTTTGTGGGTTTAACCAATTGTGTGTTCGAATTATAAGCACTCTCCTAAACCGCCCTTGTTCTAAACCGTGTTCTCCCACCTCATCACCATCCATCTATTCGACTTAGTTGCATACCAATTCCCCATCACTATTAATCTTCTCTTTCGAGTCACACCCGCAATATCCTTCCCTTTAATTAATCTTATTACGCATGCTCCCTCGCACACGCGCCCAAACGCACGCACATTCACACACAAAAATGATTATCCATGTGAATCTGTTCACCGTGCCATGGTGGGTCATGTGTCTGAATGTACGGTACGTGTGCGGTGTTGTTTACACAGAATTGGCTCACTAAAGCTATCGAAGCGCTGACAAACGACGTCATAGTAGCACGTATCCCTGGTGGACACGAAGTTTCATCATCACTCCAGGGTGTTTTGGCCCATTCCAGGCTCGAGTGCATGTTCGTGCTCCCCCCCCTCCCACGTGTGTCCTTGCCTTTATCCACCATTCACCACCCCTCCCCCGGTATTCTCCATCGCCAGCCGCATTCCTATCTTTCCTCCTTGATGGGGACCCTCTACGGATCTCCCGCCCTCGTGTCTCTTCTTATCGCCTCCGTCCGCCCAGGAGACATCCCACGAATCTACGCACCCCCCGCCTGGTTCCACCGGCTATCTTTTCCTTCGGATACCCAGCGGAGCCTATTTTTAGCCCCCGAAAGACGTGGAGATGGAAAGAAGTTGGTGAATGAGCGAAATCCTTTGCTGCTGATCCGTGCTCAAATGTTGGCTACTTACACTGGTTAGGACGAGGGGCGCTCCCTGCATGCCCAAAATCACATACCCATATCTATTTCTATACGAAGATCAAAATAGTGCTTTTTCATTATTTTTTTCCCTTCAACATTTAATTAGGTTCTGTACAGAAAATATAGTGTTCTCTTCTCTATTTCTTTTTCTTATGTTTTGGCCAAATAACCGGAGCACTTGGTTGCATAAAAACCCCGGAGATTTCAGTGTAAATTACTTTCTCGCGATAGCTGGAGTGGTTAAGAGAATCTGTCCTGCAAGTTAAAAGATCCGGTGTTCAAGTCCTGGTGAGAAAAAAATTTCGACACTCGTGCTCTGCTCGATTCCGCCTTCTCGATCACGGATTTAATTTCCTTAATTTATTCCAAAATATGTGTTCCAATCACTTTTCGTTACTCACCATATGCTCACTCTCTATATGAAAGAATATTTGTTCACCATATGGTAGGGTTTTGTGTGTATATATTAATATAGGCAATGCGCAGTTTTGAAATATTGAAACAAGGGAAGTGGCGAAAAGGACATAAACTACGAATTAGAGGGTTCAGGACTAACTACGGCTAAACAAGTAAAATATTTGGGGGTAGTTCTAACACCACGCCTTTCATGGGGAGCACGCTTCAGGACAATATGCGGATCCGCTTTAAAGAAACTGGGCTTCATTAAACGAGTGGTGGGGAAATGTAATGAGAAAGTTAAAGACAGGTGTCGTTTTGCTCTAGTTAGAAAACATTTGGAACATACCGCAAGTGTTTGGGATCCTTGGGAAAAAATCTGGAAAAAAGAACTAGATAAAGTCCCGAGAAAATCCGCCAGATTCGTGAAAAATATATATGACAAGAACACAAGTTTAGCAAATCCCTTAGGGGATTTAGACTAGAAGCCCCTTGAAATACGAAGAGAACAAGCGAGACTTAAACTTTTAGAAAGATTCAGAACCAGCGAGTTTAACAAAAACACAAAAGGAATTATAATGGCCCCACACTACTTAGGTAGATCAGACCACAAAGGTAAACATAGGGAGATGGGTTCCAATAGAGATAGATTCCAATATTCATTATTCCCCAAAACAATCAGGAATCATAATGCTAAGAATCCGAAGTCCATTTAGAAATATTAAAAACATTTAAGTTACAAGTTGGAAAAAATTAAAAATCAAAGATTGTGCATGTGTATGTTTGTTGGTAGTTTGTTGGTTTGCACGTGCGTGAAAGGGTTGGGGCGAAAGGGTTCGTGCATGAATGTTTACCATATTTGGTTTGTGGGCTATAAATTTGTGGCTTCTGCATGCGGTTTTTTTAAAATATAAATTATGGGTGGTGCCCTAACACCCCCCGCCGCCACGCCCTTGCGGCGGCTTGCGGGGTATTGAGTAGAGGTACCTGTATATGTATGCACGTATATATATTAATTATTAGGTATTCTACCAGTTAAGGTAGGTTTTTGGATGGACACAACTATCAAATAAACATTTTGTGACTTCCCACGTAGCAAACTAATCTATATCAGGTCCCTCTTCATCTCGGTGTACTTCTTTCCTCCCATCATCCCGTCCAACATCCCTATCCTGTTCCTACCCTTTCCTCGCTTACCCAAGATTCTCCCCTCTATTACCCTCTTCAACATTCCACTACCGCTCAATACGCCTTTCATCCATTTTTCCTGCCTCCATAGGATTTCTCTCAACAAACCCCTCTCCTCACCCACCATCTCTAGTACTTCCTCATTTGTTTTCCTTTCGGTCCATTTCACCTTCTCCATTCTTCTCTACACCCACATTTCAAAAGCCTCCAATCTACGTCTATCCTCGTGCTTCAGCGACCACGTTTCCGCGCCGTATATAGCTACGCTCCATATCAGAGTTTTTACGAGTCTTGTCTTAACATCCCTACTCAACGTCCCCGTCATCAACTCCCTCCTCCTTGAGAAAGCCTCCTTGCCTAGCGCAATTCTTCTCCTTACGTCCCTACCACTTTGACCGTATTGGTCCAAAACACATCCGAGAACTGTTCTACCTGCTCTATTTTTTCCCCGCCTATTTTAATATTTAGCTTACGCTTTTTCTTTCTGGAAAATCGGATAACCTTTGTTTTATTAATATTGATTCTCATCCCATATTTATCGCACTGAATCTCCAATTCACTCAACAATGCTTGCAACCCCTTCGCCGACTGAGCAACTAATGCTTGGTCATCAGCAAACCTAACCGATTTTACGAATTCCCCTCCGACTCTCATTCCTACCTCCAGTTCTTCCCATGCCTCTTTAATCATTTTCTCTACATATACGTTGAACAGTACCGGTGACAATGGACAAACCTGCCTTACCCCTCTTCCTAACACTGCCCATCCGGACTCTCCGTTCCCCACTCGCACCTGAGCCGTCTGAGACATGTACAGGTTGCGGATCAGTCTCCTGTCCCTCCAATCCATTTCTATTTTCTGCAATACACGTATTAATTTTTCCCAATTTACTCTATCAAACGCTTTTTCGAAATCTACAAAACAGGCAAAAACGTACTGATTGTATTCTATATTCCTCTCGACTAGTGATCTCATTACTGCAATGGCATCACGCGTACTTCTTCCTTTCCTAAACCCAAACTGATCATCCCCTAAGTAATCATTTGCCTTACTCTCTATCCTTTTGTTGATGATCCTGAGAATAACTTTAGCTGCGTGGGATATCAAACTTATTGTTTTGTAATCCTCCCATGTCGAAGCCTTTGCCTTTTTTGGAATAGGAACTAACACCGATCTCACAAAATCTTCCTGCCAGATTCCTTCCTCATAGATACTACGAATCAGTCCATATATGGCCTTCTTCCCACCTTTCCTTAACCATTTCAACATTTCTACAGGAATATTGTCCACCCCCACAGCCTTATTTGCTTTCACCTCCTTTGATGTCCCTTCAATTTCATCGTCGAGTATCCCTGGACCTAAGCTATCTTCTTCTACGTCATGTTCCTTTTCTATGTCTAACCTTGTCGGCCTTAGTTCTTTACCATACAGTGTTTCTATATATTCCTTCCATCTCTCTTGGATTTTTCCTGGTTCAACTATTACCTTACCCCACTTATCTTTAACTGTTAGCACAGATCTTGCCTTCTTACTTCCCGATTACAACTTAACATTGCTGTATAGAGCACCATTTTCACCCTTCTTCTGTAAACTGGTTTTAGAGATTGTGTGAAGGATTTATTAGAGAGCTTGTGGAGAAGGAGGCGTATGAATATTTCCACGGGATGATTACTAGGTAGGGGTTTTGGCTCATGAGTGGAGGCCGGGCGGAATTTGTTGAGTGCGGGATTGGTATTAATTTGACTCGAAGAGTTACTTTGCGTTTTCCAAAATGCGCGCCAACGAAGGTTTCGGCAGAAATTGAGTGTGTCGGTGAGTAGATTGATTTGGTTAATTTTTGGTGTGGGAGAGAAGGATAGGCCTGTACTTAGTACGGAAACATGTCTCCTAATCAGATCTGCTCCCCTCTCCCCACATCCCCTCATTGTCCCTTCACCCCGTTCCCACGCTAATTGCCTCTCAAAAAATATTATCTATCTCTTGTCGTGCAAACAATGCACCTCATTCTACATAGGCGAATGCATTTCCCCATTAACCATCCGAATGAACAATCACCGTTACTCATGTAATTCTGCTTCACTCTCTTCTCTTCCTATCCCTTTACACGCAAGTTCACACAACCTATCGTTTGACGAATGCTTTTCCTTAACAGTTCTAGAATCCCTACCCGATTCAGCCACCAACATAGAGGTAAAAACTCGCGAATCCGCATACATCCTATATTTCCGATCCTTTAAAATTCCCACCCTTAACCTCCATCTTTAATTTCTTTCCCAACAGTCCCTAAACCTTCCGCCCCCCCTCCCCTCCCCAGGCTCTTTTCCCTCAAAACCTCTCAGTCTGACCTGAAGAAGGCCTCGGAGTAGGCCGAAAGCTTAAATCATCTACAGTGTGAGTGTCCTTTTACGTGTTATCTGTTTTATTCTGTGTTCTATTGTGCCGTCCAAAAGTTATATTGCTCTCGTGTGTACTTCCGCATCATCTATATATATATATATATATATAGATATATATATATATATATATATATATATATATATATATATATATATATATATATATATATATATATATATATATATATATATATATATATATATTGCACGTTCGTGGGTTTTCCAAGAAAGTGACTATATATATATACATACATACATACATATATATATATATATATATATATATATATATATATATGCGGGTCGCGGTGGTCTAGGGGGTAGAGCGTTGGACCACTGACCGGAGGGTCCCGGGTTCGATTCCCAGGCAAGGCACTCTGGGCACCTGCAGCTCCACCCAAGCTAGTTGATTTTTCGGGTACCAGGTCTTCCTGGGAAACCATAACCGGCACAGGGAAAGGAACTGGCCCCCCCTACCCTGATGTGTGAATTTTCACACGCCGTCGGGCTTGGTACATGGGTGAGCTCTACCATCACCTACTAAACCGACCTTCGGGTTGATTACTGTGTTTATGGTTTATATATATATATATATATATATACAAACACTAACACAAAAAACACCACACACATAGAAACATAACAGAAGGACACCTACATTGGATATTTACGTTTCGACGGCACGGCCGTCGTCATCAGAATGCTAGATATATATAAATATATATATATATATATATATATATATATATATATATATATATATATATATATATATATATATATATATATATATATATATATATATATATATATATATATATATATATTGCACGTTCGTGGGTTTTCCAAGAAAGTGACTATATATATATATACATACATACATACATATATATATATATATATATATATATATATGCGGGTCGCGGTGGTCTAGGGGGTAGAGCGTTGGACCACTGACCGGAGGGTCCCGGGTTCGATTCCCAGGCAAGGCACTCTGGGCACCTGCAGCTCCACCCAAGCTAGTTGATTTTTCGGGGTACCAGGTCTTCCTGGGAAACCATAACCGGCACAGGGAAAGGAACTGGCCCCCCTACCCTGATGTGTGAATTTTCACACGCCGTCGGGCTTGGTACATGGGTGAGCTCTACCATCACCTACTAAACCGACCTTCGGGTTGATTACTGTGTTTATGGTTTATATATATATATATATATATATACAAACACTAACACAAAAAACACCACACACATAGAAACATAACAGAAGGACACCTACATTGGATATTTACGTTTCGACGGCACGGCCGTCGTCATCAGAATGCCGTTGTCGGGGAAGAGCGGAGAGGACATGTGCAAGAGAAGGGTGACGGGAGGAGAGGTAAGGGGCCAATGGGAAGCGGACAAGGTGGGGGAGGGGGAAATGGCAGGGGGCGGTAGAGTTGCCGCGGTAGGGGAAGAGCTGGAAGGCCCGGCCGCTTCACGCTTCGGTCCCGGTCGTGAAGCGGCCGGGCCGGCACAGGGAAAGGAACTGGCCCCCCTACCCTGATGTGTGAATTTTCACACGCCGTCGGGCTTGGTACATGGGTGAGCTCTACCATCACCTACTAAACCGACCTTCGGGTTGATTACTGTGTTTATGGTTTATATATATATATATATATACAAACACTAACACAAAAAACACCACACACATAGAAACATAACAGAAGGATTTTCTTGCACGATATTCTCGTTTCCATTCTAGTGTTTTCCTTCTGAGCTATTGTCGCAAATATTGAGCGAGAAATATGGATGCATGATTCTGTCCACACGGGGCAGTCCGCCTCCCTTATTTTGTGACAATTTTCTGTAATGGCTGTTGAATTTGGGACCTAAGTTACACTGGTTAAAAATAACTAACGTTCTGCCAATTTCACGGCTTGCAGAGCACTAAGACCGATTTCGCGGCGAAGCTTAGCGTCCCTCACACCTAGTTCAAATAATATGATGCCACTCCGACCAATGGGAGCGGCGCGGAAATGCAATTGCATTATCTTGGAGCGCACCCTGCACCTTCTCTGTTGGATGCCACACTGCGCCATTGGTGAATTTGCATTATGCTTTATCTATCTCTGAGGGCTCACATATTTCAGGGCTCCCATCCCAGAATCTCTAGTATATGACACTTTATGTTCATGCGTGCGAATATACCAAGAATCGGGCAAGAATTCTCTTTGTCTTGTTAAATTCTGTCATTTGCTTTTAGAGACGGATCCCGTGTGCTCTACGCATGTTCCAAGTGCTGTTTCACTGGAGAACACTCTCACGTTCGACATTGGTTTGGCGCAGGTGGTTCGAGAGCCTCTTGGAACCGAAAAGTGCAACCTTCCCGGTTTCTGAGTGCTTTATCGCCTACTAATTCTGGGAGGGCTTCTCGTTTATTCAATAGCAAAGCAAGTATCTAATGATTGGTTGACTGCGTGAAGCCTCTTGATTGTGAAAGAATGAGAGCACTCGAGAATTGCAGGAGATTTTGTGGAGGAGCGGTAATTGTAGTTTCGGGAGAAGATGCTGGTTTTGTAATTGCAAATGTAGAAAGAGGGGCAGAAGAATTATGTTAAGAATCAGCAGTGAAGTAGTGCCGCGGCGGAAACCTCAACAACTCGGTAGGTTCAGGGAGAGGACTTGGGGATTTTTTGGGGAGCAAAGTGAGAGATGGGCCTCGGGGGTTCACAGGACTTCCATTTCTACCAGAACATCCAAGAATTCGAGCACGTGACCTGTTTTTAGTATTTAGTATTCGACTTCGAGCCCGTTTTTACAAATTTGCGTCTTGTTCAATTTTACTTGTATTCCAAACTTTTAGCGCAGAAAATGTTCTTATATTCAATTCTAAGCCCTAATTCGTGTATTATTCTGATATCAATTGCTCCAGATTAGTCCGTAATCGGCGGATGTTCTCGTCTCTCTGCAAAAACACTGAGGGGTCTTTATAAATAATCTTAACCTGCTGTTATTGCGGGAACTTTATATACATGTATCAAAAACATAGAGAATCCGTAACCCATTACACATTACCTAGTAATCCGAAATATAGGCGTGTAGAAGAAGAGAAAAAAAACTATCATAATAATGGATGGAAAGGAAAACGGTTGATAAATTTTTAGACATACTAAGGGAAGAGAGACGGCTATTGGACGATATACAAAGAAGGCAGGTCAATTAGGTGAGGAGGTCAGGAGATGATTGCACCGAGTGACGATGGGAAGCTGAATACGGAGTAAGAGGAGAGAATAATGGAAAGGGGAATTGGGGGGAGGGAGGGAGAATAGGCATTCTTGATGCAATAATGGGAGATAGAATTTATTCGGAGCTAAATGATGAGATGTTTCTTCAATGAGTAGTGTTACATAGCCCATACGAATCTCTTGTTAAAAATGCAACTTTTAACGTTCGGGTCAAACTTTTTGGCTCTGTCGTATTAATCATGGATTTGGAGTAATTTGACTCCAGGGTCCATCAAAACTCTACTATATGTCGGTGGAATGCTGCTTACTTCTATATATTCATGCCCCACCGCACGCATGGACTGCCTCCTCCTGTGTCCGTTTGGAAGCGGGGGTGGTCGGGGGAGCGAGGGGCAGGGGGAGAGAATGGAGGCCCTCGATGGATAGCGGCGACGGGACGCCTCCCACCCCGCCCATCCATCCCTCCTCTTCTTTGAAACGTTCGTTGCACGCCCCTTGCCTCCCTCCCTCTACCGAGCACCGCCCCTGAGAATGGCGTGGGGGATGCAGCGTTTTAAGGGCGATTCATATTACGCGTGACGTCGACGTCACGCACAACAGACCGTTAAGGCGCCCCGCTTCCAGAATAATCATTCAACGTCCGAGGCGAGAGTGCCCGTTACACCCCACGGGCCCTGTGTGACGTGTTGGAGGGGTGTGAAGGGATTGGGGGGTTGGGATAAGGGGAGGATCTGGTGGGAGCAGATGGGGAATCTTGAATTATTTTTTTCATTCCTCGTAGGATTCCTTTGGCGATTAGAATGACACGCTTGGATGTCACGAACCCAAGGTGTCCGACGCTTGTTCTGATTTGTAACAATAGGGTGTGTGTCTATGGCTCAAAGAATACCTCCTTAGGTTCTAATGTGGACGTTATCTCAACTAGAAAGCCATGCGCTCGCAGGTAATTTTTCTGATTCGCCTATTCCTTTCCGTTACGCCACCTCGATATGGCGGAGGCGTGGCGAATATCAGTTTTTGATGGATTCCTAACTGAAATAAATATTCGTTGAAATTCCACGGAGATTATTAAAATGATTTGAGTTCTGATGATCATAATTGGAGATATATAATTTATTTATAAACAAATACGATTTCTCCTTTCAAAACAGTTAACGCCGATATAGTTGAATACGTTTATGTTTTCGTTGTATATTTCCATATTTAACATAGCCCTAAGCTTCATTTGTTTAATTTAATCCTTGATTTACTTATGCTATTTAGTGGCTTTACCATATAGTTTTTCCATCCTTTTTCTATACATATCTGTTTATATCCAATTTCCGTTATTGAATCCTTGTTGTATGAGCTGCTTCCAAATCTTATGCCGGTTTAACTGCACACAACTCTATTTATGCTCCAAAAATTTCATATAGCCAATGTAGGCTCCTAAATTGCTCTAATCATACATTTCCATAATTATTCCACAGTCTACTGCTGAAGTACCAAAATGTGATTATCACAGATGAATATATTAAATACTTCCTTCGCGGTGTGTATATACTTCAGTCAGAATGTATCAACTTACAAAAATTTAAGTGGTGCGATCCACGGGTAGATTTTCCTTTTTCCTCCAATCACACGGCTTGATTTTCTCTCTTGCCCATGGCTTTCACCCCTCGTCTTCGCGGGAAATTTAGGCTCGTTTAATGATCCCTCGTCAAGTCCAATAATTAGCTAACGTGCACGATATCTGAATGTGGAGCAGACCAACATGTGAGATTTTATGAACAATTCTGGCTGATTCTTGGTGAACCTCATCATGTTAACCGCGGTAACACCGTATTTCAGGGAACGACCTTATTAACGGTCTGTTCGGGCATTACTAGCTTATATATGGTCATATATGGTTTGTCGTACATGTAGTAGGACTTAGTCGATTATAAACTATTTATTGCCAGAGTTGATACACTCACTACGCAAAAGTCTTCGAAGTAGCACCCATGTGCGTCGTTACACCGCTGCCAGCGGGTTTTCCAATCTTTGTAAGCCTTCTGGAAAGTGGCGCCCGGAATCCTAAGCTAAGCTTCCTCGTAACAGCCTGTTATTACGCTTCCAGCGAACCGCGGTGATGATCTTTCAGCACGGGTTTGAGGCGGGGGAAGAGAAATACGTCTGGTGGGACATTGTCTAAAAAATTTGGATCCTCGCTCACATGGACGAGAACCTCTTGGCAGGTCCGCGTGCGAGTTTCCTTTTGTTCTTCTTCCGAGAGCACTCGCGGCACAAACTTCTGACTCACCTTTCTTATGCCCATGTTTCCGATCACATGCCGATGCGAATTACTTTGAGGGATACCAGGTTCATCAAAAATCGCTCGAACACTTAATCTGCCATCCCTGTCCAGCAAAGCCTTCACTTTTGCAATATGTTCGTCACTCTTTGAGGTCAAAGGGCGTTCCGACCTTTCGGCATCCTCAACGTCTTCTCTCCCTTCCCGAAACAACGTGAGTCACTCAAAAACACCCGATCTACCAATCACTGTCATGTATCACTGTAGGCTGCCTTTAGCATGTCATTAATCTCTTTCTCGATTTTGCCCAGTTTCAGGCAATATTTAATGGCTTAGCACTGTTCCAATAACCGATTCATGAAGGATCGTAACGATATCAGGTTATAGAGGTTTCGCACACGGAAAATCCGCACTCCGAGAAGCCTGGGAGCCAAATGCCGCCGTCCTCTAGCCTTTCCTGAGACTTCCCTCCCTCGAAATTAGTTTGAGAAGCCGCCACCCGTCGCTCCGTCCATCCGGTAGAAATAAGTCGTACTACTTTTGAGACAGACTGTGTAGAGCTAAATTCCAATCCAAGGATAAAACATATATTTGATTGTATGAGACATTACAAATAATGGGTTAAATTACTTAGATGCCCCCCTTCCTCTCTTTTCGTTCCGTTCGATCCAATTCATTCTAATCGGATGCCTTGGCGATTTTCCTCATTGAAACTCCCTTCGTTTGTTCTTTCATGCTTCTAGGCTTGCCGCTCTCTTTTTCATTCTTCTAGGCATTCATATTTTTGTAAATGTTCGCAAATGATGCTATAAATTATCAAAGAAATGGTTTTAATATATCTAGAAATTAAAATAACCGCTATCAGTAAAATTAATAACGCCAAAGTTTTCCCAAGATTAATTTTACCCCACGGCTCTTGATAAGTTTTGAAATCATTTTTGAGGCTTCCACGGAATAATGTACTTGAAGAAACATGTCTTTCGGGATATCTCTCGCGTTGCGTCCATTATACACTTACATGCTACATAAGCGTGTGACCCATCGATTCATCCACGCTGAGTCTCAGTCAAGTTTTCCAGGGGCATGTGGTAGGTGTACCGGGTAGGAAGATTCCATTAGTGACGTAGGTAAATAAAAGGAAAGATTTTTTAGATGCAACTCCCTAAAGGGTTCTATGTTATCTTAATTTTTAAGGCCCTCGTGTTGATTGAATTGAGAAAGTTGTTTGTTTTGGCCAAATGTCTTCTGGCCTTGAAACAGGAAAGTAACCAATTTTGAAAAATATATCTAATTTCAAATTAATGATTTATTTCGTAGCATAAGAATGTTGGCAATCAAAATGATTTTGTATGAATTTGGTACCTGCACTGAGCGTTCAAATCCAAAAAACCACTCGCCTAAAAAGTGATTCCAGAGTTCTCTCGGTGTTATACAATCCAGATGATTGGAGAAAATTACCAACTGCAGTTATTCTACGAAATCCTCGCGTTGCTTATTATGAGGAAAATTGTTAAGCATGAATGAAATTTTTATCCTGATGCAGTCAGTTTTTTTTGGGATTCGGGCACACATATCATCTCTCAGGACGTCGGACGGACAATCGGAAGGATGGACGGTTCATTTAGTTTCACTCGCACTGATTGCACGAAATGTGAGCGAGTGGTTGTTTACATGGAGAGGGTTGGGAGAACGTACCTTGTGTGTCGATCAAGACAGCTGGTACATGGATTAATCTATACGTACGAATGCAGGTGGACTCGTACTACCTGTTATATATTAAGCAATAAGCATAAGTAAATAAAATACCTCATGTGGAAAAGAAAAGTGTCATCTTTCTAAATGAAGGATTTCCACCATGCTAAGTATGCAACTGTGTCATTTTCCTCTGTCTAGATCTTCCTGTTCTACTAGTAGTCTTGCACGTACTAAGTGTGATCAAAAAAAGACCGGACTGATTTTATTTTGCTCAAACCTTTTAAGTGGATCGAAACGAGACACAGTGCGCCATCTAGCGGCAAATCTGATGACTAGTTTTCAAAACGAGAGGTTTTCCGTTTGCTTACGTCGAGTCTTTACGCATCAGTAGAGGTGCGTGTCTTAACCTGTTCGTCGCAACGTGCAACGGCAACAATGAAGGAGCCAGAGGAACAGCGTGTGAGCCTGATATTTTGTTTCAAACTTGGTAAAAGTTCTACGGAGACATTTGGAATGATTTAGCCTTTGTCAATGAAGCGATGAGTCAAAGACAGTGTTTTGAGTGATACAAGCGTTTTTAATCGACAGGTGAAGATTCGCGAACGGGGCTGCCTTCCACTTCGACAGACCCCAACCATGTCAAGTTGGTGAACGATTTGGTGCGGGAAAATCGCTGATTGACTGTTAGGGAGATAGCCGAGGAAGTGAACATTAGTTTTGGATCCTGTCAGATAATTTTGGTAGACATTTTGGGCATGAGGCGCGTCGCATCAAAATCCGTCCCGCGGGTGCTGACGATGAACATGAGTTTTTTGCCAGTACCGGAACTTCCGTGATCCCGATGGCACCCTACTCTCTAGATGTGGTTCCATCGGACTTTGTTTGTCTCCAGAGTTAAAAATCAACGTTAAAAGTGCGCCGATTCAACTCTCTTGCGGACATTAAATCTAAGTGTACGGCGGACCTGAGGAGGATCCCTAAGGCGGCTTACCAGGCAGGATTCGAGGGCTGGAAGAAATGTTGGCAAAGGTGTGCCGTCAGCCAAGGTATGTACTTTGAGGGCGACAAGTTCCTTGTGTCTGAATCTAGCAAGTAATACCGCTGGGCAATCCATATTATCTATTATCCGTATGGCTCCTCGTTATCTAGCCGGGGTTACCAAGAGTGTCCCCGAATCGGCGCGAGGAGGATGCGTGGGGGGTGCGTGGGGAGGGGCGGGGATGAGGGCTGGGGAGCAGCTCCCGAGGGAGGGAGTCAGCCGGTAGGGAACTCCCGTGCGTGTGAAAGGATACACGTCCTTTGTTTTTTCTTAATGGACCAGTCGAAAGAAATTATGGTAGAAGAGAGAACGTGCCCCCTCTCCGCCGTCCCTCTCGATTCATTCGGTCCCTAGAACACACGCACGCACTCACTCTCGGTGGCCGAGTCCATCGGCGCCGGAAGGGCCGTCGGCATATCCCTCCGCTCACGTCTCGTGGAAGGGGCGGCCAGGCTGTCGAGAGGGAAGGAAGGAAGAGGGGTGTATATCATTCCCCCGCACCTACCCCCCTCTCTGTGACGAAATGGTGGCTGACGTGAGAGCGGGTGCGGGGGTGCGGAGTGGTGATGGAGTTTCGGAATGCAGGGGGCGGAGGGAGCCCCCGGGGGTGGGGGAGGGAAGAGTCCCCGAGGTAGTTGCGTGAGCAAAGGCCTCCCCCGACACCCCCACCGACCGTATTCTTTTAGTCTTAGGTATATTCTCTCTTTTTCCGAATGAAAAATTCAAAGGGGTCGTCGTCGTTTCCCTCGAGCGGTGGAAGGATGGGGTGGGTGGGGTGGATAGCGCTTCCGCCCCCTCTTCTCTTGTGGGCACGACTGAGTGCGCCCCGTCCACTTCTCTCCGCCCTTGCTTCCTCCACACGCCGTAGCGCGGCGCTTCCGTAGAAGTCACTTTTTTCATTCTCATCCCCCGGATCCTTCCCCTCCCCCTCGATACGCCCCCTCCCTCTCTCGGCTCCCGTCTTCCCAACTCTCGCCCAAGTTTCCTCCTCCCTCCTCTCCCACAAAGAGGAGCAAGATAAGAGGGACGCTTCCTTTGTGCGTATGAATAGTTACACACACACACACACATTTATTCCTTGCTGGCCTACGCAAACACGCAGGGAGCAGAAAGGACACAGAAGGGTGTGGGTGCGGCGGCAGGGCACTCATGAAAGAAGGACAGGCAACACGCAAGAGGATGATAGACTCGGAGGGACGCCATGCCTTGGGACTCGTTGTCATCAGTCGCCGGAGCATCATGGTGCGGGCGCCAGTGGACCTTGTCCCAGCTCGAGGCTACAGGCGAGAATGATGAGCGTCGGGATAATAATTGGCTCCTGGAGAAAAGGTTAGATTTGACGTAAGGGTTATTTAACCCTTACCAGTTGACTTGCGTGCTTACTCCGGTAGGTTAGGCCTTATCCCATGAAGAATAAGGGTATTGCCTTCTGTCGCAGGCGCCTCAGAATTAGGACGAAATCCATGGCACTCCCGAATGTTCATATGATCGATTTTTGATCGCTGCTTTTCCGATCACTTGGATGAGAAGTAATCTCATACACCTCCTCAAATACACTCATTCCCCAAAGAATAAATATCAAGCTATCCCAAATAAGTCCTTTCTCTCCTAAGGTATGCCCTTCGAAAACGCTATCGTCATTTTTACGTTTGCACTCTCCTCCACTCATCCACACAATCCTTTATTCTTCATCCTTACTTGAGCATATACTTATAGTTCAAATTGGCTTGGAAATCCACTTCTTAGCTTCATTTTAATAGATATGCCAGTCAAAAAGTCTTTCTCGAGACACGTAGAGTACCATGACCACGGATGATGACGTTTTATGAATATTCTTCCATCGCTAAGGAGCATGTAGTTGGATTAAATGTCCAATTGGATCGCGTGCAGCGTAAATGAGCTAGTTGTAAATCGTTGCAATGCTAAGCAGAGTAGCGTATCCAAAATATCAGAGCTAGGCTGGGAATCATTTAATGGGGCAAAGGTTAAGTTAAAGATTAAATCTCTGGCATAAATGGGAAGGATGTTTCTTTAGCAGTGATGTTAAATATTCATTATTACCCCCATTGTACAATGGTAGGATAGATCATGTCAATATAATTAGAGTTATTAAGTGTAGAACAGATAGATTTACGATGTCATTTTTCCCAAGAACGATAAGGGATCAGAATAACATTGACGACCACCCTTGGGGAGAAAAGCACTTTGGGACAAATTAGTCTGTTGGGCATTCGCCCCTGCCACACACCCTAGTGGTGGCTTGCGTGGTACTAAAAATACTAAATAAAAAAATTGCTAGGCACTTAATTTTGTGGGGTATCATTTAGGAGTCGTGTTTTAAAAACAACTTTCAACTGCTCATTAAAAACAATGAGGTTAATTATTGAACTTATTAAATATTATCAAAGCGTCTTGTTTCAGCGCGGAGTTCTCGTCAATTATTCCTATTTATGTTGATAACTTATTCATCCAGATTATGAATGTAAAATTGAAGCATTGACAAACATAGCAGTTTCAGTCTTAACTACATTGAATTCCTTCATGGTGAGGGTAGAGAAGAAACGCACCGTCATCAGGTGGCCTGATGATGATGCGCAGCGTTGAAGCCATGATCGTGTAAAATTAAACCTTTTTATGCGGAATAGCCAAGTTTTTTCTCTACCCTCATCTAGAAATTTCCGCCAGAAGTAGCAGACTGAAGTCCCCTCCTCCTCAATAATATCTGTAGGGTTGGAGCCAACAAGAATGCCACCTGCCACCCATAGCATTTAAGGAATCATTATCTTATACATTATTTTTCCTGTATGCATATATTTTACACTGATGCGTAGTGTGTGCATTGTGAGCGAATCCCTTCCCTCCTGATCGAGAGGACCTCAAGCACACCCAACGTAGTCCAAGCTAACACATGCCATTGAGCCGTCTTTTGTTTTCTTCTCAAGTCCTCCCTTTCTCACTGTCCTCGGCAGTGATTCATAGCGCGGTCCGCTGCCAAAAACGACGGTGGCGCATTGTCTACCTGTTGTGTCACGGCTGGGAACCTTTACTTGCATAGCTGAAGATTAATAAATGTTCCCCTTATTGCATTCCAGTTCTGCAGGGGTAGTCTAAATACGATGACGACCTATCTTATCAGCGGTTGGTGTTCATTTTTACTCCATTCTCTTTATGAACGTTAAATTTTATGTTTTATGTAAAATCAACACTTATTTAAAACTAATTTTTCCGCCAATATTCATACGAGTATATGCGTGATACAGGATCTGAAGTTGGAACCTTTAAATATTCGAAGTCTCTGGGCTAGATATATATATAGATTATAAAGATATACAACCGTGTAAAGCGTGTGGTTTTGCAACCGACATTGGAGATATTAGACCCCATAATTACATTGGTAGGGCAGATTATTGCCACAAAATTAGACAGACCATCAAACTGATTGATTCAAGTTTTCGTTTTTCCCGCGCACCCTTCGTGGCAACAATAAAAGGGGGAGCACCTAAGGAAATAATAGGTGCACGCTGTCGAAAATAGGGGCCTAAAAGATTAGTAAGTTCCCGCATGACACTCTCCGAGTCTGGAGTCCTAACGCTCCCCGCCCCTTGAGCACATGTGTCGGGTGGGATGAAGGCGGACGTATTTGAAGTCTATTGCCGTATTTGTGAATTGTCCGTCCGGAATGCATGGAACACTAAGAGGTTATGTGTGTCTGAATTGCATGCGTGCCTGCCTTTTTTTAATGTTTTTTCTTATCCTCTTTCTTTAGGCATCGATATGGCTGCTAACAATGTAATACTCGTAATATATGTAGGCATATTGCATTATTGGTGTTCGGTCGCGCCATTTCCACGCGGTTTGGGTGGATCACAGGTAGCCACGTGCATGACGAAATAGAGTGAATGTATGTAGAATTGTTGATGACCTACCACCTCCTGCCACACGTTCTCGCGTCAGCTTGTAGTGTGTTTTTTAGATGTACATTTGTGCATCCCCATGGATTTATTTGCAAGTATTATAATACTTGCAAATAATTATCAGTGCATTCCTTTTCCCTCATCCCTTGCTCTCTCCACCAGTTGCTTTCACCGTCTGCCCGAACATCTCTGCAGTGGGTCTTCAGCCTACATAGGCTGTGCACTTTTGCCAGTCTCTCACGCGGGAAGACATTGGCCAATAGAACAAATGATAAGGTCGTTGTTATATGCATGCTTGCATCTAAAACTTTAATTTCCACAGACGTTGCGGGAGTGACTGGATGGGGATTGTCACTTATGTGTTTCCCACTGGCCTCGACACTGATTACCCACTTCTTAGAGTTTCCCTCTCCAGTTGACGTCGCGAACAGTGCGCGCGAAGAGCGAAACCTCTTTTTATAGTGGTGATTGCAGAAAGCCAACTCCCTTAACGGCTTCTGCTTTGGCTAAATATATCTGCTAATGTCATTATTGTGCACGTCACCACTTTTTCGATGCCGAGTCAATGAGACGCTCAGTGGAGTTTCGCTCGGTCGAGCAAAGAATAATCGTCGTCCAGGGAATATGGGCGGGATCAAGATCGGTGACACTGTTTGACCCAGGATTGTCGCGCTGTGGTGGGACGGCACGTCGTCGGACGAATTGAAGAGGCCCACTGTTTCGCAAACGCCCCTCCCTTTATGTAAACCGTAGAATTTCTTCTTGGAGCACTAACATTTCATCATTGTGTAGAACATTGCATCCGCAGCTTGGCCCTTGCGAATGAATTCTTCGTGGATTATGCTCTGCTCTTAAACTTCGCGGACACACTGCGTGGGTGTGTGTGTATGTGTGTGTACGTGTTTTTAAGAGCACACGAGTGTTTACAGAGACATCTATACCTTTTTGTCAGCCTCTCCCTCTGTCTCTCGAGGGAGCCATTCGCCCCCTTCCCTTTCCCTTCCATCTCTCTCTCTCTCTCCCCATCTTCCCCCGTTCGTGAGTTCGTGTGCTGGCTCCGTGCGTGCGTGCTCTTGTGGGTTTGCCTTGGGGTCGCTACTCACTCGACTTGCCTCGACGCTCTTTTGTCTCTCTCTCTCCTCTTTTTCCCCTTTCCCTTTCATGCCCGACACACGCACACACACGCCCTCCCTCTCGCCTTCACCCCCGACGACCTCCCCCGCCTGCCTTTCCTCCTACTTTCCAAACCTGCTCCCTTAAATAATGCGAGGTAAACGAGGAGGAAAAAACATGCTCCCTCCACCCCCCACCTCTCTTCCCCCCTCCCCCAAGTGGGTATGTGCGATAACTCCGCAGGAAGTTTATTTTGGCTTTTGCGAGGAAGAAGCGGTTTGCAGGGGCAGCAGAATGTGGACTCCCTCCCCTCCCTCCCTTCCCCTTCATCCCCTCCTCCGGAGCCAATGCCCTCTTCGTTTTATTTCCTTTCCCTCCTCCGGATAAAGCGAACGCTTCTGCGTCAATTTTTTATCGTTTCGTTCGGGACCTTCGAAGTTGTGCGATTGTTTAAACTAGACTTTTTTAAAGTAGTTTACGGCAGTTGACTTCATTTGGACCTTTTTCTCGACGGGCTAAGTTGGTGACTAGGTCGGGAGAGTTAAGGGGATAGGAAAAGGGAAGCTACGTATGCGATCGGCATTAGCCCTAAAAGAGACACCTTCTAAGGGAAAATTCTGCGCCGTGTTACTCATTCGGTGCCGTTTGCACTTGGAAAATAGAGAGGATGCGACTGTGGAAAATAACAGCCGACTCCACGGTGAGTTAAGATGTAGAAAATATGAAAATGAAAGATTGATTGAAAAAGAACGCTCTCAACTTCCTGTCGTTGCAGGTTTACATACGTCAATATGTAACAACAGTTACGCGTCACAAGGACGAGTGGACGGGGTGTTACGTCCCTGGATATTCAACTTTTACTTCACTACGCCCAAAAGGCGGACAAGGGCTCGTGGCATTTGCGTCTGCATAATATCCCGCAAGCCTACGCAGTGGCGCGTGAGGGGGGGTGTTATGTAACCAGGCAGGGTAACATTGGAAGTTATTAACTGGCAACATATGCACGTAATAGACACAAACACATGTAACTACGAATTCACTAGATCTCTACGCAGTGCTTAATTTTATTCTCACTTTTAACAATTTGACTTCGATGTCATTGCCATTAACATTCCTGATCGTCGTAGAAAAGGACGAATGGGTATCTGCCATTACCGTATCTCTATGATCTAACCTGCCCATGCAAGTTAGGGCCAAATAATTCCTTAAGTGCCATTGTAAAATCGTTTGTTCTGACCTGTCTACAAGTCTAAGTATCTAAGTCTTGTTTTTTGTAAATTACGGGTGGTGCCCTAACACTCCCCGCCACACGCCCTTGCGGGGTATTGAGTAGATGAAGTACTAATCATCATTCCTTGAATTAATCCGATGTTGTGTCTAAATCCCTAGAGAGTAGCCCGCGATTTGTTTCGGCCTTTATTTCCCTGTATACCACCATATCGTCTGCAAATAATCTATGGTTTCTATAAATGGGTGAAATTAAGTCTATAATGTGTATTAAGAATAGTAGTGGCTCTATTACACTTCCCTGAGGGACTTCGTCGAATGCCTTCTTGAATATATTTAGATGAATCCGAAAATGCTGCCTCTACTTTCGCATTATTTTCGCTCTATTGAAGGGTATCGTGAATTAAAAGACCCAATTGATGTTCTTAAGGACTGCCATTCATAAATCCTTGCTGGTTGTGGCTTAATATCTTCTCACTATCGAGAAATCTCACAACGTACCAACGGTCATATGTTCTAGTATTTAGAATATAATCGATGTTAAAGAATTGGACCTGTAAGTGGTGGGATTCTTACGATTGTCGCTTTTATGAAGGGAGTTACGTGAGCTAACTTCCAGTCGTGAGATACTGAGCCTTCTTTTATAGATTCAAAACATTTTTTTCTAAATCTGGGCAATGTCATCAGCTGATTGTCATTATTTTGACAGGTATTTATCTTGAACCTGGTGCTTTGAAACTTCGGAGTTGGTGTTCTATCCCTTTCTATGTAATTGTGGCTCACTGATTGTGGCCACTCATGTGTTGTCTCGCCAAGTGGTCAAAGAAACACATTTTTGCGTTCGTTTCTTTACTGTAGGCGCTCTGGGAAACCCTGTGTGAAATATTAGGCGATTTCAAAAGCCCGTAATATGATCGGCGTTTTCTGTCTTCAAAGAATGTACACTTTGGCATTCACCCTGCATTTCTGTAACGTAGAACTAGAATGACTCACGATTTTCCTCAAGATATTCGCAATCCATTTTAGTTGTACAGATTTGTAAGACTTTGCGCATAAGGTTTTTTTATCACGGCATTCTTTTAATCTCGGTTTAAATTCTTACAGGAAAACTATATCTTTACTCTTAAAAATCGTTTTAAATACTAGCCTCCTTAGCTTTCTAAACTCCACTTCGTCTGCTCTGTTGTATCATTTTGGGTCCATATCGTCGCATATAACTTGGAAAGGATCAAAAAACGTCTTTATTTTTTCACGTATGCTATTTAAAAAACACCTCCAATTACTCTCTATCGGCGGTCTGGGTTTATTTAAATCTTGAATTCTTGTGATTATTTTTTTGGATTTTTCGAAGTGCGGTAAAATTTGTCTTGTCAATTAAATATACTTTAGACTCCTCGGTGTTTACATTCGCGAACAGAGTGTATAACTCTACAAGATAGCTTTATGGCTGCTGATGCCGTCCATTATTTCACTGTTTGCGATAATCTCAGGCATTGACATCGCAAAGATATCAAGTATGTTGTGATCCTGAGTTATTGATTTAAGTATTCGTTCTACAGGGTGACTTGCGAATATTTGGAGAAGTTTTTCGCATGAATCTCCGTAACTGCCTGATTTCGTACGCAGTACATGTCCTAATTGGTTGACTTTGATCACCATCGATCATAAATACGAGTAAATTTGTACTATGTTTGTTACCGAGTGTTGATAAATGACTTGTAATAGAACTATAAAATAGCTTACTATGGCACTAATTGCAGTCTTTATTCACTAATCTGTTTTTCGATGAGACGTTATTAATAAAAGTTTTTAAGATAGCTTGCTTATTATTTATATCCCTAGAAGAATACTCACTCTCTGTTCTGCCAGTTACGCTAAACTCGCATCCTATACTTTTAATTTTGCTTCTTCTCTTATTGCTTCTGCGATGGCTAAATTATGTCTATAATATATTCCCGAACGATTGAGAGCTTGCGAACAAGAGCTATTGCGATGGCTCATTATGTGTATATTGTACTCCCGAACGATTCTCGACACGGCTTACGATAACGGCGCTCGACACGATGGAAGGATAGGCCGCTAGTGTATGAGGTCCATTCCAATTCCCCGACAAAATTTTCCCAATCTGTTATACATCCCTTCAATTCGGTTCTAAATGATGCCACCACAGTCAATTGAACAACTGCTTAAATTTACACTGATTTTAATCTGCGCCCCGACTCACTTCACCTCCGAATTCAGTTCCTCGAAAGGACGCAGAATTTCGTCGGATCCGCGGTGCGTGGCGTTGTTTGTCACCCGACATGTGCTACAATTCCCAGCTTGGAGCAACCCACGTCACGTGCAGCCGCCTGCGCCACCTGAGGAACCCCGCCCCTTGGCTCACACCACGAGGACAACGATCCAACATCGCCCTCCCTTTGGGCCCTACGTCGTACGTTATTGGAGCTATCTATCATAATAATTTCCTCGCGAAATGGCGACAAGGTGTGAGCGGCCAGAACATCCCCTCCCACTCACGTCACCTCTGGGAGCAAGGCGCGGGCATTTGGCCGTCGGAGTCACCTTTTATGCCGTGGAATTAAGAGTCCTGTTAAGAAGAAGAAATTTACCGCCGCCGCCGGTGGACTCGGTTGATGATCGTCCTTATCGCCGCGTGTGGATCTCGCACGGAGGCGCGTGCCGGAACGCGATCAAAAGGGAAATGGCTGCGGCAAGTGGATCAATTCCGGGCGGCTCTCGCCTTTCGCGAAGGCGGGAGATCGGAATCTCGGAGGCGGGTGTCGGGCACGGGAGTGGAGACCGATAACATCTGCAAACGTTTCCATGGTAAGCAGCCGGTTGAGGAGGCTGGGGAAGAGGGGGAAATAAAATACTTGCGAAGATTAAAAAGTGTGAAGAGAGCGGCGCATTTGAGGCGAAGTTAAGTGTCCCCGGCAATCCGAAGCATTAACATTGGCAGTGGTTGCGTGTTAAGGGGCGAATTGGCGTCGGTAGAGACGGAAGGCGAGGGGGAAGCTCTGAAGGGCGGGTGGAGACCACGGCGGGGGGTCCATTGGGGCAAAAGGGGCGTCATTTGCGGCGGAAGAACAAAACGGAAGACGAACGAGGGAGAAGGCTTGCGCGCCGCGGGTCGCTTTCGCTTTCTGTCGAGGTTCGCACGGCCCTCACACGGGGCGCCACGTCTTCGGGCGATGACGTCCCTACAGAAGGATAAAAGGGAAGAGAAGAGTGGGAAAAATCCTTTCCTCAGCGTCTTACCTGTCTATTCCCTTCCCGTACTCTTTGAAGGGACTAGGGTGGCGAGGGAACACGCAGTACTTTGTATGATTAATGACGCAGATAGAGTTTCCGGGCAATATTTGTCTTTCCTTTGTACCATGCGTGTGTGTCTTCGCGGGAGCATGTTTGTTTGTTTTTTGTTTGAATGCCTCGTGGCACATCTTAAGCGAGACGACAAGGGGGGGAGAGACAAAGGGGTCGAGGGAGGGCTGGGGGCAGTGACGCGGGCGGGAGGAGTGCGGGAGTCGTCGGCGTGCTGTGGGGCGGAGATGGGGGTGGGCGAAGATTGGCACGAAGGGGGCCGCTCGTGACGGGGGCCCTTGGGGGAGAGTGGGGGAAGATGACGTCTCCGCCGCCTTCGACGACCCCCTCTCTGTCATGCAGGGGGGAAAATGCCCTCCCGACCCCCTTTTCACGACCTTTTCGACTCCACCACACTCCCTCACAGGCATTCATACCTGCCACAAAATTACATTATTATTATTATGCTACATTCATGTTAATTTGCGAAATAGCCAACGACAAGTTAGGATTCGTAAAAATATCACTTAATAAATGTAATGAGAGGTTTAAAGGGCTTTGTTATTTCACGATAGTTAGGCTCCACCTACAGTATGTTGCAAGCTTATGGGAGACTCATGAATTAGGCTTTATTTGGAACTAGATTGAGAGAAACGAAGAGCAGCTAGTTTATTGAAAAATTCTTAGGAACAACGTAGAGGTGTCACGACACTATTGGAAGAATTAGGACGAGAGCCACGACTTGACTGTATGTGGAATGCACGTTAAATTTACAGTGTAATTTTGAAGCAGGTTACTTAACTTAGGATGCTGAAGACTTACGTGTATTACAGGCCCCAACTTACGTTGGTAGATCAAATCGTGTACGCCAAATGAGGGATATAGATAGTAGATCGATTAAATTTAAAATGCCATTTTTTCATCGAAGCATTAGACATAAAAGTAGATATGTTGTGTATTTAAAGTGAATTAGGTAAAATTCATGAATGAAATGCAAAAAAACGTTTGGATTGGAAGGACAGGAGACTGATGAGCAATCAGTACATGTCTCAGACGGCTCAGGTGCGAGTGGGGAACGAAGAGTCCGGATGGGCAGTGTTAGGAAGAGGTGTAAGGCAGGGTTGCCCATTGTCACCGGTGCTGTTGAACGTATGTGTGGAGGAAATGATTAAAGAGGCATGGGAAGAACTGGAGGTAGGAATGAAAGTCGGAGGGGAATTCGTAAAATCGGTTAGGTTTGCTGATGACCAAGTATTAGTTGCTCAGTCAGCCAAGGGGTTGCAAGCATTGCTGAGTGAATTGGAGTTTCAGTGCGATAAATATAGGATGAGAATGAATATTAATAAACCAAACGTTATGCGATTTTCGAAAAAGATAAGCTATATATCAAAATGTGTGTTAAAAAACTAGAGCAGGTGGAACAATTTACGAGTCGCGAAAGTGTTTTGGACTGAAATGATCAATGCAGGAGGGACAGAAAACGAAGACTTCCGTTAAGGAAAGAGGCGTTCGCAACAGGGAGTATGGATTAGCTAAGTAGGGATCTTAAGAAAAGGCTAGCCAAAACTTTGATATGAAGCGTAGTTATGTACGGCGCGGAAACGTAGTCACTGACGCAAGATGATAGACGTAGATTGGAGGCTTTTGAGATGTGGGTGTGGAGATGAATGGAGAAGGTGAAATGGACCGAAAGGAAAACAAATGAGGAAGTGCTAGGGATTGTGGCCGAGGAGAGGGGTTTGTTGGGAGAAATCCTATGGAGGCAGGAAAAATGGATGCAAGGCGTATTGAGCGGTAGTGGAATATTGAAGACGGTAATAGAGCAGAGAATGTTAGGAAAATGAGGAAAGGGCAGGAACAGGATAGGGATGTTGGACGGGATGAAGGGAAGAAGGAAATACACAGAGATGATTAGAGACTTGATGTAGAGTAGATTGCTGGATTGGGTTTCATTTGGAGTTAGAAAATATTTATTTGATAGTTGTGTCCATCCAAAAAACTGCCTTAAACGGTATGCTATTTAAAAATAAAATTACAGGTGTAAGATTTTTCCCTCTCGGTCAATCAGCGTTTAACTCGTTTGACTCGTACTTCTTAAAAGTTTGCGTCTGACTTGTAATCTTCGCGGTTTCAGTATCTCCGAATCGAGGTAATATCCCTTCCTCGTTTTCCTATCATTCTCCTCTCAATTACAGTCTTTAACATCCCACTTTCCATGTTTGTAATCATATCATCTGTGTTCCATGGTTTCCTTTTCCTTCCCCTATTAACGGTTCCCACAGGATTCTTCCGGAAAATAAGTGTACTGATTTTTTCCCGCCGCTCCAGGCGCGCCCAGCACCGCTATGACGGGCTGCGATTAACGGGGGGTACGTTGGCAAGCGACGCTGAAAAAGGCAGTCGGCTCTGAGCTGTCGTGTAGTGAGGAGCTCTGTTAACGCGAACCTCCACGCTCGACCCACGTCACGGAACGCGATGCCGAAGTTTTTGGAGCAGCGTTATTCCATCAAATTTACGGTAAAGCTTGGGAAATCGTCTACCGAAACTTTCGGTATGATTAACCAGGCTTACGGGGAGTCAGCCATGTCCAGAAACATGATCTTTCGGTGGCACAAGATGTTCGTGGAGGGCAGAGAAGAGGTCGACGACGAACCACGCCCTGGACGCCCATCAACGACACTCACCGACGAAAATGTGCGAAAAGTTCGCGATGTACTGAACTCTGATCGTCGTCTTAGTGTTTGGATGATAGCAGAGCAGTGTAATGTGCCAAAAACAATAGTGCACGAGATTATTAGGGACCAATTACATATGCGAAAAATTTGTGCAAAGTTGGTGCCGAAAGTGCTCAGTGATGATCAAAGACTCAATCGTTTGGAAATCGCGACACAACTTGCGGATCACTGCAAAAATGATCCACACACCACCGGACTTCTTTCTGTTCCCGAAGATAAAGAGGAATTTGAAAGGAACGCGATAAGGGACTTTGGACGCCGTCAAAGAGGGCGTGACGACGTGTCTTCGAGAGGTTCCCGATGATGCCTTCGCGGGAGCGTTCCAGGAATGGGAACGCCGCTGGAACAAGTGTATCGACTTACAAGGGTCCTATTTTGAGGAATATTAGCTTAAGATATGTAAAAGTGTAATATTTTTTTTTCCTGAGCCCAGTACACTTATTTTCCGGACGAACCCTGTAGGAACAGTGTGATACATTCGCACAGTTGCTATGAAATGTAACGTCCGTTTCAAAAAGATAAGGCAGAGGCGGCGGGTTAGGAAATGGAATGTAGAAGCATCAAATGTATTGATAAGGAAAGAGTATCAGCAGGTTGTAGAAAAAATTATGGATTCAGGAAAACAGCTGAGAAATAACAAGGAAAAATAGAAATGCACCAAAAAATGGATGTTGTAAGCCGCAAATGGAGATATACAGGGTTCGTCCGGAAAATATGTGTACTGAGCTCAGGAAAAAAAAATTATTTCCCTTTTACATATCTTAAGCTAATATTCCTCAAAATAGGACCCTTGTGAGTCGATACACTTGTTCCAGCGGCGTTCCCATTCCTGGAACGCTCCCGCGAAGGCATCATCGGGAACCTCTAGAAGACACGTCGTCACGGCCTCTTTTACGGCGTCCAAAGTTCCTTTCAAACTCCTCTTTATCTTCGGGAACACAAAGAAGTCCGGTTTTGCCAAGTCCGGGCTGTAGGGCGGGTGCAGCAGCGTTGCCACGCCGTGCTTGGCCAAGAAGTCCGACACGACAAGCGCGGTGTGAGACGGCGCATTGGGGTGATGCAGCCGCCAGATGTTTTGATCGCTGGCCGGACGCGGGCGACTCGTTTTCGAAGCCTGTCGAGCACTTGGACGTAAAATGCAGCATTTACAGTTTGTCGTTCAGGTACAAATTCGTAGTGGACGACTCCCCTTTTGTCAAAAAAGACAATGAGCTTATTACACTTATTTTCCGGACGAACCCTGTAGCCCACGGGTTATAGTAAATGTAATAATGTTGTTGGTAATCCTTTAAGTATCATCGTACATAAGAGTTATTATCTATCTGTTTTTCTTGTGATCCCTGTATGTCCATGTCATAAGTGACAGCTTACCAGACTTGAGCGTTGCCCAAAGGATTTGTCTAAATGCAGCGATACATTCTTAAATAAATAAAGAAATTATAGATAATAGATAGAGTATATAGAGATAGAAATTAGAGATAAAGACAGAGTAAAAAGTAGAGATAAAAGCAGAATCGACGAACTTCGTCATTGTTCAGGCATATATGCCACCGGTCAAACATAAGGAGAAAGAAGTCGACAGGATATACGAAGCGTTAGGGGATATAATCGCCTCTTTTCCTGCATGAAAACAATTGATAGTGATGGGGGATTGAAATGCGACGGAAAGCGAAGGAGAATATAGTGATGAAGTGAGGGACTAAGGTTTAGACACGAGGGAATCAATGCGGGGAGAAAGCAATTGAGTTTTGCAGGAAAAAGGGGTTAGTCATCACCAATACTTCGTTTAGAAACCACAAAAGGCGTAAGTACACATGGAAAATGCCAGGTGACTACTAAAGGTACTATTTTGATCATATTCTGGTTAGGCACAGGTTTACAGATTAACTGTAGATTAACCTGTAGATTAACACCATACGAGAGCATACTACGCATCGTTCATCGCCACACCGTCCACAATCACGTGCTCTTCAATTTCATGTGCCGTTCAAAAATGCGTCCTGTTAAGACATTATTCACTTTTGAAATGCCACTCGTAACGCCGTCCACATGTACATTCATCACATACAAACAATATTTTAACAGGTACAATGGTATAATAATTAATGATTAATGGTTTATCACCAAGTGGCCTCCTTACCCTTATTCCTAAAACTCCGAAAATCGGAAGGAAAAGGTTCAAACAAACCTCCAGGCAGCTGGTTCCATTCAACAATAGTTCTGTTTAATAAAAAAGAGTTTTTTCTTATTTGTTTTTTGCGTTCTTATTTTTATTTTAAAACTGTGGTCGTTTTTCCCCTTACAGTTTGGTTATTCTTCTCTTTCCATAAATCTTCCCACGCTTTGTCGTTTTTAAAAATTCTGTACATCGCACCAGACCTACTCCTTTTTCTTCTATTTTTCAAACCCTCCCATTTCAGTATATTCAACATTTCCGTGACACTCTCTGTTCTTTTGTACTTTCCGAGTAAATATCTGGCTTCCTGTCTTTGTTCTTTTTCTATCTTTTTAATATGCTCCTCTTCATGTGGATCCCATACTATGGACGAGTATTCTAGGATAGGTCTAACCAATACCTTACACGCTTTTCTTTAGTGGCTACACTACCTCCTTTTAAGTTTCTCATTACCCAATTAAATACTTTAAATGTTTCCGTGACATATTATCTACTTGGACTCCCCACCCAAGACCCTACTTAAGTAAATGCCTAAATATTTGCAATGACTGCCTCATGGGATTCTTTCTCCAAAGAGAAATAAAAAAGTACGCTTAAATATTTTTTCGTACATTTTTTTATTTGAAAAATTTATGTGCTTACTCTTACTAACATTAATGCCCATATTATTATTTGCAACCCAGTCACCTAGGCGGTTGATGTCATTATGTAGTATTACGCGGTCATTTACATGCTCTACCCGTCTGTATATAATGCAATCATCAGCAAAGAGTCTTATTTGTGAATGTAAATTATTCGGTGGGCCCTTAACATAAATTAGTAAGAGTAATGGCCCTAGAACACTGTCTTGTGGTACTCCTCCTAACGTTCCCCTCTTTTGAAAATGCATCCCCTGTTTTTTTTTACTTTTTGAGTTCTGCCTGTGAGAAAATTTTTTATCCATTGTTTTACCCTCAAATCCAATGGTAACGACTCCAACTTTAACAAAAGGTTATCGTAGGGCACTCGGTCGAAAGCTGCCGAAAAATCAATGATAACTGCATCAACATCCTTTCCTTCATCTATTGCGTCGCCGATATATTGGCTTAATCCCAAAAGTAGCGTTTCACACGAGTATCCCGTTCTAAACCCATGTTGGTGTTTGAATAGCCAACTGTCACTTGCCCACCATTCCCGAATATAGTCAGCGATTCTTTTTTCCATCACTTTGCAAACAACTGATGTTGTGCTTACCGTTCTATAATTGTTGGCTATTGCTTTTTCTCCTTTTTATAAATTGGTGTAATGTTTGCTTTTTTCCAATCATTACGCAAGGTATCATTGTTAAAAGTTACTTCGAATGCTAAAAGTTATACACGGGTGCAGAGCCATTTCGGTATCACCAAGATTTAGAATGTCAATCGATATATTGTCCTTTCCGACTGACTTATTTTTCCTCATTTTTTTATTTTTTGCACACAATTAGAGTCCTCCAGGATATTAGTATTTATCGAGAGAAGTACGCTGTTTTGGGCTGTTACCCTGGGGAGGTTCTCTATCTTTTCTGAGCAATTTAGACAAGCTTTCTTATCCTTTTTGTTTTCTATTCACCGAAACACCTCCGTAAAACAGGAGTGGAAAATATTTGCTATTTCTACATCTATTTCCACATAATCTATCCGTTGCTTGCTCTATGTTTCAAACGCTTCTTCCTGCCACTTTATTTAATATTATGGCAACCCCTCGTTGGCTCTCATCCCCGCCGCTGTATATTTTTCTATAATTACCACTCCAGTAATCCCCGCTATCCTTCCATCTCACCTCGCATAGTCCTAAAACATCTATATTTCCTCTTTTCATCTCTCGCTTAATATTATCTAATTTTCCTTTCCCCAACATTGTCCTAACATTCCAAGTTCTTTATGGCTGCGTAGATTTTCTCGGCGGTGGCTTGAAGAATTCTGCATGTCCGGGTTTTCACCGCGTTGTTGTTTGAAGCCGACAACGCGGTGAAAACCCGGACATGCAGAATTCTTCATTCCAAGTTCTTATTCTTATTAATTTGGTCTTTTTATCCTGCGTCTTGTGTCCTACTGCTGTTACTTATCCCTTGTTGGGGTTTAGTGGAATGACAGCCGCGGAAGCCTTGCCTCCCCCGCTGCCGGACACAACACACGGCCGATTGGGCCGAGTCTCGCAGTTGCCAGGATTCGTATTCTCCAGTGTCCTTCATTTTTCTCTTGGGAATGATAATTGAGCTGGTTTCCATTTGCCTCCTTCAATAGTGTTTCTAATGTGACACTATCACTCAATGGCCGCCCCACTGGGATCAGACATCTTTGTAGCCGACTCACTGAGCAGCAGAATCCTCGTGGTATACCTTCCTTCTGGCTCATAACCTTCGACCTATCTGGCATGGGTGACCCTACCAGGGTAATTATCATTGCTCCCGTCAGTACAGCTCTAGGGGTCATCGGAACGCACAAGCCCTTCCAACACGTCAAGGTTGTGGTCCATGGTAACGCATGGAAATGCGATAGCGGTGTGATAAGTGAAAAGGGAAAATACCTTGCAAAATTGTTTATTGTTTGTAATAACTTTTCTCTTCCCACACTATTGGCTGATTGGTAATAAATTTCGACACATCGATCGATAATTACTCCAATATATGGTGACCGCGCACTTTCTGTGAGACACTATCATGGAGCAAGCAGTGTGATTTGGAGGTGTAGGATGGACGTGTTCTTTTGTCTCGTAGTTTATTTTGAATTTTTCTGTGCTCAATCGTCTGTTCCTGAAGTATCGAATATTCCACTTTTCTCGAGGGTCACGCCTTTCATATTTCGATATCATGCCTTTTTATTAACCGTCCAACCACCTGCCTTCTCTCTTTTTCTCTCAATCTACTCGCTCGCTCTCTCTCTAATCCACTCTCACAGCTTGATTAAACCTGCAGAAGCTATTGATTTCGCGTAATTGTCTATACCAGTTCAAGAGGCATTATCATATTAGCCAATTCCCGGAGGGAAGAATGTTGGCACGTGAAGGCGATAAGAGTTAACCTACTAAGTTTATTCGGGGTTTTCGCTAATCTTGCCCAACCAAAGTTTGGCATCCAATCTGCTCGAGACGCCCTCGGAGGGGTGGTTGTTTGTCCTTCGAAGGTTGCACCTCCCGGGCGGTGAGAGTGTGTGGGTGGTGGTGGGTTGCGAATGAACGGCGGAGACGCCCCCCGGGGGTGGGGCTTGATGACGAGGGGCCGCCCTCGGCGTGCGGACGAGCACGCACCAGCGAGCACGAATTCAAAAGCAGCGGAATGAGGAGAGTGTGTGCGCATGCTCGGGAGGGTGGAACGGTTTTAGAAGTGGTTTTCTTTACAAGTGTTCTTTTTGCAAGTGTCTCTGCGAAAAATTATCGGTATGGACGGCAACTGGTTAAATATTTTAGCGTCGAATATGTAGTGAATAATTTCCGTTCCCTGACCAGATGCTAAGACCAGGGCTTTGCCAGGTAAACTATGAACTCCACCACCGCACCGCTTCGCTGAGATAAGTACGTACCTTAACTCGCGCAATGTTTTCGCCAGTTGCACGCTACGATCACGATGCCGCATTCATGTGAGATACACATGACGCTAATTTGAACATATAATAATTTTGGGATCCTCTATTCATGATATATTGAAATTGGGGGAAGTATAATATAAGTAAAATGTTGAATTATTTTATGAGTGATGAAGCAGATTGAACTCTATTTTCAAAAAAATCACTTGAGGGCGCAAATAAAATAGAGAAGTGGGAGTTGTGACGTTAGCTGGGGGAAAAAACGCCTTTTTTTAGTAGTTACCATGCAGCGGTCTGGTGAGCAACGACGCTTTGTCGTAGAAACGTTCTTCAATATCAATAATGGTGTGATGGCGACGCAGAGGGTGCTGTGTTCTAGCGATGAAGCGCATTTTCACCTCTCCGGCTAAGTAAATAAGCAAAAATTTCGTCACTGGGCGACTGACAATCCTCCCGAACTTTACCCAAGACCTCTTCTCCATGAACACAAAGTGACAGTTTGGTGCGCTGTGTTCTCCATTATTGGGCCTTACTTTTTTGAATTTCGAGGTTCAACTGTTACGCTAAATCCTGCAAGAACTCGGCCACCTCATCTCCTTACGAGGGGATGTATGGCATGGCCTCCCCGGATTTAAGTACATGTGAGTTTTTTCTTTGGGGATATCATAAACTGAGGTTTACAAAGTTCTAAACTAAATAAATACATAATTCATCGCTGGAATAACGCAAGATATGCTAAGAAGAGTTTTTGAAAAATGTTTTCAACGACTCAACATGTCCATCGCTCACCAAGGTCGCCACCTGGATGAAATAATTTTTACAACCTAATGAAAAAAAATAGCATTAAATGAAATTTTCAGAAATAAAAGCCTTTTTTTAATTATCTTGGTCGATTTATCTAAAATTCCCCCATTTAGGGAATTCATTCTGCTCAGCCCTGTATTTCAAGAACTTAGCAATTAACTTAACGATTCTTCGCAACGGTAAAGTGAACAAAATAGAATACTTGATCATCGCAAGTCATGAATCGGGGTAGTCGACTGCGTCTACACAATAACCACGCACCCACACGTAACAAGGGCGGGCGGACGGGCGGGAAAGTGTCAAGTGTTAGGGCACCTGTCATGCGTACATCTACATGTACGCAAATGCCCCGCGATCCACTAAAAAGGTGTGTAGCAGAGGTGCAATCACGAGGTGGAAAGGGTCAGGGATAAGAGAGAGAGAAAGATGGTTTAAAAGATTGGGAAAAAAGGAGAGGAATATTCTCTTCAAATCTTTCGTAAGAAGAAAGTGGTGATGCACGCATACGTTTTAACGGCAAACTTAGTAATAAGCAAGAATTGATTACACAGGCCAACAGTGGTTTTGGTGCCGGAGCTTTTAATGATGATTTAAAGAACAATTGGGGTGCTGAGTCCAATTATGACACTAGTTTTTTCCTATCAGCTATAGTTTTCAAGATATAGATATGTTGTTCCTTACAAAAAAAAATCTTCTACACGATGATATGGGAATATTATATTAATAATAAAACCCACTAAATATAAAGACTTGATTTATTTATAGGGCTGTTAAATCACCCACAAACACAACAGAATTTTACAATACAATTGAACACAAATACTAAAATATTTTACTGTAATAAAACAAATTGAAAAGAAAAAAATACATAAATACATCACTTAACACATCGGAAGCTTCTTTTGCGCGATTTTCTTGAGTGCACTTTGTTCAAACAGTCTCGTTTTAAGCACCAGCAGTAATCTGCCATCATATGGTTATCCCATCTTCCTTGGTAGCGAGCTTCCTTTGTTTTTATATCCTGGTGAAATCTTTCACCTTGTTCTTCACTTGTGTCTCCTAAATTTCCAAGAAAATTGTCTAAGTGGCTGTGTAGGTAGTGAGCTTTTGTGCTCATATTACATCCAAGTGAGTTGAAGTTACTGAGCATAATGTTTACCAGCTCAATATAATTTTCACTTTTGTGATTTCCTAGAAATTTTTTATGACCTCAACAAATGACATCCAACTAATTTTTTCAATCTCATTCATTGAATCGAAAAAAGCAGGATTCTTTGTAAGTTGTCTGATTTGTGGCCCCTCAAATATACCGGCTTTAAGTTTTTCAATACTTATATGGGGTATCTTTAGTCTTAAGTAGCCGGAGCATGGTCCATCCTTGTCAAGAGTCTTTACAAATTGCTTCATTAGGCCTAGTTTAATATGTAGAGGCGGTAAGATGATTTTCTCTCTTTCAACCAAAGATTCAGCAATGATGTTTTCTTTCCCAACAACCAAGTTTTCTCTCTTAGGCCACTCCTTCTTAATCCAGTGGTTTTGCCTGTCCCTGCTATCCTAGAGGCACAAGAAACAAGGATATTTTGTGTAGCCACTTTGCTGCCCAAGAAGAAAGTTCACCATTTTTAAATCTACACAAATCACCCAGCGATGTTCCTGGTATTTTATCTTCTGTAAGATCAATGCTATTGTATCGTATTCTTCTTTCATTTTAGTTGAATGAGCGATTGGTATTGCGCCAAACCTGTTACCATTGTTAAGAAGTATACATTTTAAACTACGCTTGGAGATATCAATAAACAAACGCCAATCTCTAGCATCATATTGTGATAGTAGTCCCATTTTTTCCAAAAGACCCTTAACGTCTAAACAAAATGTAAGATTGTCTTCTTGAGTAAAGAAGGGTAGCATGTCCTTTTCCCTTGTGCGATAAAAACTTATTTTTGTACCGGTACCGGTACCGTACCGTATTTTTGTACCGGTACCGTATTTTTGTTTTTTTAATCTCATTGGCCTACAATATAGAAATATACATAAAACTTATTAACAGTTTATTGAAAATAAAAGGAACACCGCGGAGTGGTTATAAATTAGTAAACTTATAGATTTATTAAACTTTGAAAATTATTTTCCGGAATATATCAAATATTAAAACAACTAATCGTAAGATGTGCCATATCTAAAAAATTAGAGCTGTTAAATAAAAACGGATTTAATATTTGGATTCAGCTCTACAAATATAGTTAAAATCAGCACAAAGATTTCCGGCAATAAAAAATTTTTTTTTTTGTAGGTCTGTGTTATACCGACTGCAGCAGTTCACTCTACATTAACCAGGAAGGAATTGCAATAAATATATCCACTTGTACGATACCACCGAACTAAGACAGGTCACGCAGAACTGGTAAGGGAAAGGAAAATGAAGTTCTAGTAATCCTAGGTCATGCAGCTCCATCTATGACTTAACTGGTAAAAAAATAATGGCATCCTGCTGATGGCAGTCGGAGAAATAATTCTCGCGGAGAGCGGTGGAGTTTGAAAAAAGAACAGAAAACGGTTGGGACACTGTGTTGGATTTATATGTCAATCCCACTCCGCCATGCGCTAAAGGATGTGCCGAAAAACACGACATAAGAGCCAAACGCGTGTATACAAGTACAAATATTTCTTCGGCAGGTGCTACGAGTGATATTATTGTTAAGTTCCATCCCATACCCTTACTATTCCGTACTGTCAGTTTAAAAGAGGAGTCATTGAGACTGCTATTTGCGGCGTCTATTTCTCAAATATTTTTTTGATGATCCATACAACCAAAGTATGTTGAAATACTAATAATAGACGTGACCACGGTCCAAACATGACGGTCTGAATGTATTTAATAAGTTAAGAACAAGATTAAGGTTTGAGATTACTATATGTGGAAAGATATGGATGACACGGGAATCAAACATTTGTGGGGAGTAGATTCATACTGGTAAAGAGAACCTATGCGGGGACCATGAGTTAACGTAAATATAAAGAATGTTTTTTCGAGTTTTTATGCGAATATTTTTTTCCCTTCCTCTCCCTTATCCTCCCTTATGTCTTACCATTCCACTTGGCACTTGCGTCCATTGCCACAAACCCATTTGAAATATTTCGAAATGGGTATTTAAACACATTCTTACCAAATGTTTTAGATAAGTTTCTTTACAAGACACATTGTTTTGATGTTCGAACTTGCTGGAGTTGATAAAGAAGCGTTTAATGTGGTATAATATCAAAGTGTAACTTTTAGAGACGACTTATCATGAGGTCTCCACATTCGAGAACTCTTTGAAAAAGCAAATAAAAATTTGGGATTCATTAGACGCGTTGTTGGTGGGAGTAAATTTAAGATCAAGGATCGTTGCCGTCATGTTCTCAGGATGTTTCACTAAGAACATGAGTATAGTGTAGACGATCCGGCACAAAAAGGTATCGCTGGAGATATTAAGTAGGTTCGGCGCTGGGCGACCCGATTCGCAAAAACAAATTCTGACAAAACTAAAAGCGTGACAGAAGTGCTGTGCTGGGAAGCGATAGAACTAGGACGATTGACAGCTAGTCTAAACCAATTAAATACATTCACAGTCGCCTTTTTTAAATGCGGAGATATCATCAATTATTCGCATTCCTACAGGAATCGGTCGTTTAGATCCCGAGATCAGTGCCGTTAGAAGGGGTACACTTCTATACCCGACGTCACGGGTAGGGACCATGAGGTGCCTAGTCTAATTCTCCTAAAAGGGCTGTCGCACTCGTATTCTTACTTCAACAGTGTTTGACGAATCTGGAGGATTTCCTCTGGATCTTATTTTATGCTTTATGCTAAATTTTCTCCAAGGTATCCCAAATACTTGCGGCGTATTCCAAATGTGGCTTAACTAGAGCAATGTAATACCTCTATTTTACTTTCTCATTACATTCCTCCACAATCTGTTTAATGAAGCCGAGTTTCTTCGAAGTGGATCCGAATATTGTCTTGATGTGTGTTCCCCATGAAAGGCGTGGTGTTAGTCCTACCAGCCATTGTTTAACTTGACCGACAATAGTTAGCACTAAACCCTGTATTTCATAATTTAAGTCCTGTTCGATACTTCCTTTGCTCCAAAATTTCAAAACTGCGCATTTGCCTACATTAAGCTCCATATTATTATGTTCATGTAATATGGTAGCCTATGCTCACTTCAGTCTCCCCTATGTAATAAGCGAGCTTCTTCGGTGGCTATCATTCAGACTTGTTCTAAGCGGGGATTAGCGCTTACATGTGCGTAGCTGTTTACGCTGGGGTCAGTTCTACTTCAGTTGATCGTCTCACACTTTATTTCGGGGATTTTTGGAGGGTGTTTTTCCTTCCATTGTCCTTTGGAACCTCTTCATCCCCCCAAAATCCCTGTCCATTCCTCCTGGTGCTTTCGAGCCCTGACACAAACCTATTTGCTGGAGACTCTCGGTATTTGTACAAGTGCAGTGCGTTATGTAGTTGTAAAGTGTTCTTCATTCTATTTTGAAAATGACGTTACCTGAGGTTGACCATGGAACCAGGGTACCAAGGTGTCATTTGCGGCGAGGGTGTGATTTATGTAGCAAAGAAGTGTCATGCGTATTTTTCAAAAGATGTGGGGGTGCATTGGGTGGAGGGAGGCTGTGGTGCTCCCTCTATCTTTCGGCTTTAAAGAACTGATGAGCGATTCGGCGGATGCCACTCCCGGGGGCTGAAGCATCCCGCTCGCGTGCGGGGATTGTTGAATGGGGGTGACGTCTGCACGCCCCACCTCCCGTGTCGTGCACCCCTGCGGGGTCCCTCGCTCCTTCACTCGCGCGTAAGGGAGTGCACTCTGGACTACTCTCGCTCCCCCTGGTGCGTGACTCATGTGCGACGGCGCCCCGTCAAGGGTATTTCGGGGTGCAGTCTGAGAGTAAAGGGGTGCTGCGGGATTGGGGGCATTATACCCCTAGGGGACTTAAACGGCGAGGTGGAGTGGAAGAAGAGTTCATAAATGGAAGGTGGGATGAAATTAATGCTGAGAAAAGTTAGGCGCCGTCTGCATAATGGTACTCTCGTAGACTGCCAGGAACGCCGGGGCCTTCCGTTCTGTTACTCCTCTGCCAGACAGGAACGTTGCCTATAGCCATCGCTTCACATCGCATTTCTCTTCCAGCTTCTGCCAAAAATGTGTCTCATGAATTCTGATTTTTATTTTGCTTGCCCGCGAATTGTACGGATGAGGGTCTCATAATAAGTCGCAGTGGAAAGCGAGGCTCTTCTCAGGAGCTCGTCGACGTGTCGCAGAGGGGATGGTACGGCTCCAGTCGAGGGGGATAGAGTCAGGGGCAGGAATTCGAAAGTACTGTGACTCCGAGGCCGTTGTCGAGGACTGCCTTTTAGGCCAGTGAATAATGTTGCTCCATATTTAGGAAGTACTTTGCTTAAGTCGTTAGAAGAAAGCTCAATTCGTCAAAGTAAGTTACGATAAGAAGACGAGTGTGACAGGCCTTTAAGGGGAATTAGGCTGGGGGCCACATGAGATGCGAAGAGAACAAGCGAGACTCGGACTTTTACGTATCTTCCGAACAAACGAGTTAAACAATGACACTAAAGGAATGGCCCCATACTGTTTAGGTAGCTCAGACCTCAAAGATAATAAGATAAAAGAGATAGATATAAATATTCGTTCTTTCCTTGTTAAATCAGGAAATATGACCTTAGCATATCTAATTCAACACAAATAGAAAAAATAATCGAATTTAAAGGAGGGTAAGATTGAAAGCTGGGTAGACATCTAGGGCATTTGCAGTTGCATGCGATCGTGCATACTACGTGCTTGTATATATATTTCCTAGTGTGTAAGCTAAAATTAGTTTTTCATGAACACGCACTCGTCTACGTGGGTGTACATTAGCGTGTTTTCATTTGTTTTGAATGAAGTTGTATTGAATTTTATAGGCGGTGTCAAAACACCCCCCGTCACACGCCCTTGCGGCAACTTGAGTGGTATTGAAAAGAGACGTTTCAGGCGGGATATGGTGGATTATCATGATCAATTAAAATTGGCAATTTTCCACAAAATAAAATTTTTATTAATTCGACCGGTTTCGATGTAACCACATCATCTTCAGGTGGAGATGACGTAGTCGCATCGAAACCGGTCGTATTAAATTTTATTTTGTGGAAAATTGTCAATTTTAGTTAATTTCGAATGATAAATAACAATTGGGGGATGATCCATGCTGCTTCCGGGAATTACGCAGAAGGCTTGTCGGACTTGTTTTCCTCCATTCCTGAAGAGTCTTCTAGGTCGAAGTGCAAATAGGCTCCTATGTAGAAATATAAGAGTCAGGCAAATCGAAATATCCGTGGTTCAAGCCTCGGTCATGGAAATAGTTTTGCTTTTGTGACCTGCTCGATTCCTCCTTCCCCACCTCTCTTATGTCCATCCTTTATGTGTATTCCTATCCCTTTTCCTTATATCAATTTCCATGTGAATGAGTATATGTTTGTCATTTGGCGGGCTTTCGTGTTTGAATGTGTATTTGGCCAATATGGCTCGTCTCTTTCTTCAGGCTTTGCGTGCCACGAAACGCACCGTTCCTATCCTTTATGATGTTGTATGCTTGCTTTGCCTACTGCCCTTTCCTCTTGAGTGTCTTCACGGGTTAAATGAAAGAAGGGACCATTAGGTCTCAATTTCGCCCAAATAAAGTCCTCTATCTATCTATATATCTATCTTCTATTTCTCCTTTTTGGTGGGTGAAACAGCTCCCTAACACCATCTCATGGCCAAAAAATCGGGGCACATGGTTGCTTAGGCCCCCACAGATTTCAGTGTAAATTACGTTTTCTGGATAGCTAGGACGTGCCTGTTTCTACCGAGTGTCTATTTTCGCCGGCGACTGAGGCATCGGCCGCTGGGATTTGAAGAGCGGCACTGCCGGACTCTCTCGGAAATCGAAATTTCGATCGTGTTTTTTTTTCGAGCTGCGGTTGACCCCCTAGTTCTTCTAGAAGATTGAGGTTTGACTCTCGACTTTCCTTCGCCGGGAAGGTCTTGCTTTCGTTTTGTTTACTGGTTCAAGGCTTACCTTAACTCCTGGTGTACATCTTAGTTTTGCTACAGCCGGGTGCGTGTACCGGGGAGAGAGTGTACACGAGTGATTGTTTTTTTCTCTCTCTTTGGAGTAGTTGTCCATTTGGCCCGCTCTCCTTTCTTTAGTGCAAGCGTACTCAATTTGATCGTTTTTCAAAATGGTCATACGTCGCGTAAAAACGCTCGCCTTGCAAGTTGACGAGAAGGCGAAGCCCCCTACTCCGTTGGAGGTCCACCTCTTCACACTAGAGTCGATGGGCTTCACACCCGAAGAGATAGTGCCGATCCAATTTGGATGCAATCGCCATTTGATATTTTTGAAGTTGGCAACCGAAGCTACACTGAATATTATTATAAATAATATTCCACGAAAATTACCGTTTTCATCCTTAAAATGATCAGAGGACGAATATCACTATTGAAGAAACTTCCGGGAGCCCGTTTAATGGTCAGGGTTCTTTGTCTCCCCATGGAGACCCCGTTGGAAGACATAACGGCTGGCCCTTCGATCCTGTTATCATGAACACTCAAAAAAGTATCACCCGCACTGGAAGTTTACACATGTACGAGAGAATGTTTTTCGACGTCAAAAATCCCTTATATCCCATCGTCCTTCTCCATTGAGGACAGCCAAGGTGTCGACGATCTTCCCAGGGCTCCTCTAGAGGCGGACCAAATCGACCTATCTCCCATGATTTCTCCCGACGGGGCAGATGACCCCCAGTCTGCAACCCCGGCCCCCTCTGAGATCACCTCCTGTCCCGGGACGGGCCCCAGCTTAAATCGTTCGAAAGAGACCCTCCGTGGAATGCTACCAATTACCCGATCTTCGTGGAGACCGCAGCTCCGGCCCTTCCTCCTCGACGAGGTCGAGGGGTAGGGATTCGGCGACATGCCGCGCCTTCGCTCGTCAACCCGTCGGACCCGGGAAGCGGCGAAGCACTCTTCGCCCGGGTTCTAGCCGTGACCGGAGCGATGTTAGCCACGACCAAAACTCTGGTAAATGATGTCCGGTGCTCATATTGTCCTATACTTTCACCGATGAATATTATTTCGCTGAATATGGCCGGCGTTTATTGGGCCTTAAAAATTACAGTCCTCCAACGTTTTCTCCGCGATCTCAGGGCTGATGTAATCCTCCTTCAAGTGGTAAAGGAGGACATAGTCTGGGATGCGAACACTTTTCAGGCTATCGGCAATTTCGCCGATTGTCATTCTGGCACCACCAACCTAGTCCGAAATGGCATTCCATTCTCTCATGTTCGCCGCCACGCCTCGATCGAATAACGTCCGTTATCTTGAATGGCATCCACATCGCAAATTTTTACGCTCCTTCCGGCGAGAGCGCGAAACTTATTTTAATGAACTTCTCCTAACCTACCTGTATTATTTCTCGGGGAGGGCCATTTTGGTGGAGATTTCAACTCCACCGAACGCCGAGAGAATAGTGCCCCGAGCAGGGATAGGGTGACATACTATCCAAGCCGGGCACCTTCCCTGATGCTCGACTCCAATGGAGCGATTGACGCAGTGCGTTCTTTCTGCGCAGGGTCCGCCCCATTCACGAGATCAGGGCTTAACTTTCGGACGCGGATTGACTCCCTCTTCCTCTCAGCATCACTAAAAAATAATGCCCACACAGTGGACACCCTCCCGGTATCTCTGTCTGATCTATCTCTGATCTCTCTCCCTCTATCTCTGATCACTGCGCGCTGATCATGAGTGTCACGTGCCCGGACCCAACCCGGGCCGTGCGCGCCAACCTCTGCGGCACCGAGTGGCGCATGTACTTCCGCGTGCTGCAAAACGCTGCGCTGGATGAAATATAGTATAACTCAGAGAATCCTACATCCTTGTCAGAGAATCTGCCGCCGACGTCACCGACCTCATTAGGGAAGCGGCCCGGCCGCTAATGTTTTAAAACTTTTTTACCGGTTAAAGGGAGTTGATGAAGGGGACGTTGTGTAGAGAGGCTAAGAAAAGACTTGCAAAACATTTGATACGGAGCGTAGATATGTGCGTCACGGAAACGTGGTCACTGAAGCAAGAGGATAGACATAGATTGGATGCTTTTGAAATGTGGGTGTGGAGAAGAATGTAAAAGGTTAAATGGACCGAAAGGAAAACAAATGAGGAGGTGCTCTTTATGGTAGCAGAGGAGAGGTGTTTTTTGGGAGAGATCCTATGGAGGCAGGAAAAATAAAAGACTGTTTTTACCTCCCTAATAAATGACCCCTTCATCAATTCCGTCCTCCTTGAGGAAGCCTCTCTGCCTAGCGCAATTCTCCTCACGACCATACTACTTTGATCCGAAATACTTCCGAGACACGTAAACTGTTTTTCCTGCTCTATCTTTTTCTTTCCTATTTTAATATTTAGCTTACGCTTTTTCTTTCTGGAAAACCGCATAACTTTGGTTTTATTAATATTGATTTTCATCCCGTATCAATTGCACTGAATATCCTATTCACTCAGCAAAGCTTGCAACCCTTTGGCCGACTGACAAACCAAAGGCTGGTCATCAGAAACCTACTGATTTTACGAATTCACGGTGATAATGGGCAACCCTGCCTTACACCTCTTCCTAACAATGCCCATTCAGACTCTCCGTTTGCCTCTCGCACCTGATCATCCTGAGACATACATGTACAAGTTGCGGATCTGTCTCCTATCCCTCCAATTTATTTCTATTTTCTGTAATATACTCATTAGTTTTTCCAAATTCAATCTATCAGACACGTTTTTTAAATCTACGAAACAGGCAAATACGTCCTGATTGTATTCTATATTCCTCTCTTTACTGCAATGCCATTACGCGTACCTCTCCCCTTCCTAAACTCGAATTAATCCATCCCTAGATAATCATTTGCCTTACTCTCCATCCTTTTGTTGATGATCCTGAGAATAACTTATGCTGCGTGGGATATCAAGATTATTGTTCTTTAATCCTCACATGATGTAACCTTTACCTTTTTCGGAATAGGAACTAACACTGATCTCCCAAAGTCTTCCGGCCAGATTCCTTCCTCATAGATACTACGAATCAGTCCATATGGAGTCTTCTTCTCACATTTACCCAAACATTTTAACAGTTCCACAGGATTGCTGTCCACCCCCACGGCCTTATTTGCTTTCATCTCCTTTAATGCCCTTCCAATTTCATCAACGAGCATGCCTGGACCTAAGCTATTTTCTTCCACGTCATGTTCCTTTTCTACAGGTATGTCTAACCTTGTTGACCTAAGTTCCTTACCATATAGTGCTTCTCTATACTCATTACATCTCTCTTGCATCTTTTTGCACTTAACTTAACCTTGCTGTATTGAGCACCAATTTCACCCTTCCTCTGCAAACTTTCCATATCCTTGCCTTTCATTTTCCAACATGCTTCCTTCGCTTTTTTTAGCCCGTCTTAATTTATTTTTTAATTCTTTGCTCTTTATTTTGCCTAAATCTGTCTTTACATTCTTTCAATTTCTTCTCTCATCCATTATTTAATCAACTTGTTCGTTATCTATGATTTCCAAATCCGTTTCCCGTTAACGGTTCCCATGCTGTCTGTTTTGGCTTTCGATATCACTTGGTTAATACAATCCCATTTTTATTCGATAGTACTCAGCTCTTTCTCGTCATCCATGATTTCCTCTACAGTCTGCTGATACTCCTTCCTCGTTAATCCATTTAATGCTTCTACATTCCATTTCTTAACCAGCCGCCCTTGCCTTATCTTTCTGAAACGGACGATATGTTTCATAACAACTAAATTAAGGTCAGAGTCCGCATCCGCTCCCGGGAAGCTGCGAATTTTTTCACAATGTTTCTAAACCTCTACCTAACCAGAATATAACCAATTTGATACCTTCCTGAGTCACCTGGTATTTTCCATGTATACCTACGCTTTATGTGGTTTCTAAACCATGTGTTGGTGACGACTAACCCATGTCTCCTGCAGAATTAAATTTCTTTCTCCTCGCGTTCATTCCTCATGCCTAACCCATAGTCTCCCACCTCATCACCATCTCTCCCTTCGCCTACCGTCGCATTCCAATCCCCCATCACTATCAAATATTTCCGTGCAGGCAGACACGTGATTATATCCTCTAACTCAACGTACATCCTATCGTCTTCTTCCTCTTTGTGGTTGCTCGGTGGCATGTATACCTGAACAATGACCAAGTTCGTCGGCTCTACTTTAACCCCTGCTAGAAATGTTCTATCCGTTGCTTGTTCTATGTTGACTACGCTTCTTCCTACCTTTTTTATTTAATATTATGGAACCCATTGTTGGCTCTCGTCCCCAGCGCTATGAATTATTCTATAACTATCGCCCCAGTAATCCCCGCTATCCTTCAATCTCATCTCACAGAGACCTAAAACATCTATATTACCTCTTTCCATCTCTCGCTTAATATTTTCTAATTTGCCTATCCTCAACATTGTCCTACCATTAAATATTTCTATTCTAACTAATTTCTTCTTCTTCTGCGTCTTCTGTCCTGCTGCTGTTATTCCCCCCCCCAAAGGGTTTTTTGTGATGACCACCGCGGATGTCTTGCCTCCCCCTCTGTTGGGAAGACACATGGCCGATTTGGCTGAATTCTGTAGTTACCAGTACTCATATCCTCTATAGTAACCAACATTGTGTTCTTGGGAATGATAATTGACGTGGTTTCCCGTTGCTTCCCTCAATAGTGTTTTTAACGTGACACCATCGCTTAATGGCCGCCCCACTTGGGTCAGACGCCTTTGCAGCTCCCTCAATGAGGAACATACACTGCGTGGTCTACCTTTCGTTTTGGTCCTAACCTTCGACGTATCTGGCATGGGTGACCCTACTAGGAGCAATTATTTTTACTCCCGCCAGCACAGCTCCAGGGGTCATCGGAACGCACAAGCCCTTCCGCCACGTCAAGGTTGTAGTCCATGGGAGGGCCATGAACGATAAGGGATCAGAATAACATTGTTGGACCGAGGTAGGGTAATATTTGGGTTGAAATTAGTCTGGTGTGTATTCACCCCTTGCCACACACCATTGCAACGTACATAAATAAAAAAGTCTCCTTCCGCTACTCGCTTAAAATATAGCGAGTGCGTGCAGATGAGGGTGTTCGCGTGAACGCACTTTCCTCGGAGTTAGGATATGCTCTCTATTGAGCTTCCCATGATCATGGGCGTCATCGTTTTGGCGAACGCATCTCACTTGGATCTCGGGGGAAGACGAAGGGATATCGGCGAAGGAGGCTGGGTGGTCCGCGGTGACTCCTCGGCGATGACAGGAGAAATCGAGGGGAGTCGGGAAGGGCACTCGCCTCTGCGTTTTAACTGAAGAGGGAAACCCCCTTTCTTCTACTCTCTCGGATCGAGACGTCCACGCTTCGTCCTTAATAGATTTATCGAAGGCGCTCTCTTGGCTAACAGCTTGCTCTTAACTAATATCCGAATTAGCTCGTACATGCGAAGGCGGGCGATTAGAGGAGAGATGGGCGAGGCATCTCAGGGGCTTTATGGGGGGGGAGGGGCCTTTAATCCGCACCCCCATTATCCCTGGGTGCCTACCTCACCCTCGCCCGCGGGGTCGCCCATCCGGGAGGGGATGAAGGGCCAAGCAACCCCGAGAGACGCCCGGCAATCGAGAAACTTCAGCTCCCGGGGGATTAAGCGAGGCAGGGCGGGGTCGTTTGATCTTCTTTTCCGAGAGGATTAGGTCGGGGATGAAATATCCGGTATTTAATTACATGAGGGCGAGGAGGGTGAGGAAAGATAAAATAAATGCTCTCGCTAACGCAGCTTAACATCGCTTGCGGTTACTAATGCCTCGCTGGAGGGACGATGGCAAGATGCCGTCTCCTCGGGGGTCTCAGCGTTCCCTCTCCCCACCTCACGTCACCTTTATCAGCGGTGACCCACTTCGCGCACCGACGCAGGGGTTTGAGGGGAATGACAGTCTCATGGAAAATGTTTACAGTGCACTGCTTAATAACCTTTGTAGAAAGGCAGTTGTCACTAGGAAACGTTAGACGAGTGTTTTAAAATAATGAATGAAGCCAACTTTTAATCCCCATGATAATGGATGTGTGCCGTGGTGCTAGAGATAATGGTGTAGGGGCTCATAGTAATGGATTGTTTAGAGTGCAATTATTGTTGTTCGCCCCAAGACAGATATGCGAACGCGCGAAAAAAAATAGGTTTCGTAAAAGGTGTTGGAAAATATAATACGATGAGAAATTAAAGGAGCGATATGACTTCTCACCTGGAGCATTTAGCTGATAATTTGGATCCTCATGAAGCAGATTTAATGAAAGAATTACATCGTAAGGGCAGCAAGGTTAGTCCATGGAATATGTGATTAACAGAGAATTTTAACAAAAGAGTTTGGGGTGGGACCCGCTCGAAATCTCGGAGATTAATTTTTACACTGAATATTTTAAGTAAATTTGAGACGGATGAGGTTTTCAAAACCGTTTAGCGCATTTGAAAAATCCCAAGTTACGCTAAAAGGCATCATCATTCATTGAAGATCAGAGAGATGGACTGTAAAACGGATTGGTTTGAAGAATCGTTTTCTCTAAAAACTATTAGAGACAGTTACAGCTGCGACTTACATCTGCTAGGGAAAAAATAGAACCATCAGTTTATGTAAATCTGTAAATTGTGCGCATGTACGTGTACATGTATACACAGGGTCGCACCCAAAACTGGTAGGACTGATTTTTTTACAAGAATTTTATTGACGATATACTTACACCGACTTAATAATCTTCAAAGTGTGCTCCTTGAGCTGCTACACACTTTATATAACGTTGCTCCCATTCCCCCCCGTACGCCCGCTGGAAATTTTCTTTGGGGATGCCATTGATGACCCTCGTCGAAGCCCGTTGAACGGCCTTTATCGAGTCAAAACGTCGTCCCTTGAGCTGTCTTTTCATCAGGGGGAAAAAAAAACCGCCGGTACCAGATCGGGAGAATAGGGTGGGTGCGGCAACGTGGCAACGCCGAATTTGGCTAGGAGCTGTCTGACGACGAGCGCGCCATGGCACGAATTTTCGGCACCATATTGGCGCACACCTTGCGCATGGCCAAATCCTGTGAAATAATTCGTTGGACGTTGGATGCAGACAGATCCAACTGGTCTGCAATTTCTTCACTGGTTAAGCGTCGGTCTGTGTTCAGCAGTGTCCTCACTCTGTCCACATTCGTGTCGGTTCTTGCCGTCGACGGCCGTCCGGAGCGATGATCGTCTTCAACGAGCTCCCTACCCTCTTCGAACAACTTGTGCCACTGTGGAACGGCTTAAGGCAGTGTCCCCATAAGCCTGCTTGATCATATCGAGGGTCTCAGTTGCCGTCTTCCCGAGTTTCGCACAAAACTTCACGGAATAACGTTGCCCTAAATTCAGATTCATTTTGTTTTTCGACGCGGAAAAAAAACTTGCTTCACTAAAAACGGTATCCTCACTTAACGACAGCCCGCGGGCGACTGAGGTTGGTGTCGGTCTGTTTCTAAGAGCCCCCCCCGTCTTACCCTGCCAGGCAGACCCCCCTCCACCGCTCCGTTCGCGCCAGAGAAAATCAGTTTTACCACTTTAGGGTGCGACCCTGTATCGTGTTCGTATGTGTAGGTGTAATCACGTGTATGCACATATCTGTATTTAAATTTGTCTATGTATGTACGATATCTATCAGATTTAATTCACGAATGGCTGGTAACCTGCCACGCACTGCCACACTTCCTGGTGACTGCTTGTGGAATAAAGTGTAGATTCAGATGTAATATGCAAGAAAACAATGAGCCTTAGAAAAATGAAACTGTACAACTTTTTTTGCAAAAAATGAACAATGTAACCAATGTACACCTTTTTCTCGTCTCACAAAGTTTCGAGGCCAAAACAATACTTTGGGTCACTGCTTAAAGAATACTCAGGTCCACACGTAGTGAGATTCATAAAAAATAGAAATTGAGTGAAGTTTTGAGGTTAGAATCTTATGGTTTTGGAGAAAAAGCCCCGGTTTTGTCACAGGTTGATGAATGATATAAAGCATCAAAAATAGCGGAAAAAACTTGAAAATATGTCGATTCACGTGACCGCACCCACATATCAGGTGGTTGGGGTCTGTAGGCCAGATTTTTTAGCAGGTGACCAAGTACGCCCGTATCACCTCCTTGTGTATATTTACATTTTTATTTGGTACACCCATTCTCATGCCTATTAATTCTGGGTGCAACAATGCCATTAAACCGCTCATGCGCCAACAAAGCAGCAGCGTTATATACTAAAAACATTTTGATTTCAATAAATGTAAGGTTCAAATCATTTAGTTGTAAAATAGCCTCATGTAAACGTCTTAAGGCCAAAGACATTTCCCCTAAATGTGCCCGTCCTTCGGCTCAGGAAACTCCCAAGATAGGTCACGACTTCGTCAAATACTTCCATTTCTAATGTAGGAAGACGCCTCCTCGTGTGTCTCTTCCATTTCCTTGAGCCGAAGCCGCCAGGTGTTATCCCTCGCGTGTACTCGGTGGGCAACCGCTTGAGCCACGAGAGCATCCATTTGAAGCAACTATGGGGAAACGGGGATCCCTTCGCTCAATCTACGTGGGCACTTGTGGGAAGCGATAAGTAATTGGCGAAGTGCGCGATTTATGTGTGAACCAAGGCGTTACGCACGCGTCGCTACAAGCGTTGATTTGCGCTCTTTTACGGTGGTTTCAAATTCCGAGGTTATATAGTCACGAATTCTATATCTATACGCCTCCCACACCACTCATCATAATCACGAATATTTGTGTATGGTGATTCTAATTTCCCTTTTACAATTTGGATCAGGTTGAATGTACACCTCCGAAAAATACTTAAATACTCAGCGAATTCGTTTTTCACCTTAACTGCTCCATTCTTTGACTTTATTGTTCGGACCACTTCCCTTTCTGTCTTTCTTTTTTGAGCATCATTGCACAAGTCATTAGAGTCAGATATGAGATTCATCCGGGGCTCTCCTTTCCCTCACATTCAAATTTTCAACAGTTACCATAACAATTGTATCCAAATTTGTACTAGTTATTTCTTTATATGATAAAATATTAATTACTTTTGAATTTTCTAATCCCTTTGTTGTGAAATTTATGATCCGGTTTCATTACTGGCTCCTTATTTCATGTAACATGTTGACTCATTTTATGAATATTTATATGGAATTTTTGCAACGTGTATATTTAATAACTGCTGATCCTTCAAGATCCATGTTATATATGTATATATTATAAGATCGTATGAATGCTTTTCTACTATCCTTTCCCCTTCTTGTGTCCCGTCTATTTTCTCCTTTGGTGGGTGAAACAGCTCCATAACGCCATCTCTCGGGCAATATGTATCGGAGCACTTTGGCGCTTTATAAGATCGCAGATTTCAAGGTAAATCAGGTTTCCCTATTAGCTCAACTGGTAGAGCATCCGCCCGGAAAGTGGAAGGTCCGTGGTTCAAATCCCGGATAGGGAAATATTTTTACTTTCGTGATCTGCTCAAAAACCGCCTTCCCCACATGTCCTGTCTTCGCCTATGATGTGTTTTCCTATCCCCTTTCCTTATACCTATTTCTGTTTGAATGAATGAATATTTGTGCACCGTATGGCGGGATTTTCAAGTTTGAATATGTATATATATATATATATATATATATATATATATATATATATATATAGATGATGCGGAAGTACTCACAAGAGCAATATAACTTTTGGACGGCACAATAGAACACAGAATAAAACAGATAACACGTAAAAGGACACTCACACTGTAGATGATTTAAGCTTTCGGCCTACTCCGAGGCCTTCTTCAGGTCAGACTGAGAGGTTTTGAGGGAAGAGTGCCTGGGGAGGGGAGGGGGGGCGGAAGGTTTAGGGACTGTTGGGAAAGAAATTAAAGATGGCGGTTAAGGGTGGGAATTTTAAAGGATCGGAAATATAGGATGTATGCGGATTCGCGAGTTCTCACCTCTATGTTGGTGGCTGAATCGGGTAGGGATTCTAGAACTGTTAGGGAAAAGCATTCGTCAAATGATAGGTTGTGTGAACGTGCGTGTAAAGGGATAGGAAGAGAGGAGAGTGAAGCAGAATTACATAAGTAGCGGTGATTGTTCATTCGGATGGATAAGGGGGTAATGCATTCGCCTATGTAGAATGAGGTGCATTGTTTGCACGACAAAAGATAGATAATATTTTTTGAAAGGCAATTAGCGTGGGAACGGGGTGAAGGAACAATGAGGGGATGTGGGGAGAGGGGAGCAGATCTGATTAGGAGACATGATTTACATCGCGGGGGCCATTGCAGGTAGGGGAAATATGTGGAAATTTGTCAGGGCGGGGTGTCAAAGGGTTGGTGGATCTCAGAAGGTTTCTGAGATTGGCTGGTCGTCTGTAAGCGACAGAGGGGCATTGGAGCAGTAAGAATGTAGTCGCGTCATTGTCATGTAATATAGGATAAAGTTCTTTGAGAATGGTTTTCAGTCTGTGGGATCCGTGGAAATAGGTTGTGCAAAGGTTGAGTCCAGCGTCAGATGTGGGGTTGTCATTCTGTGATGTGTGTGGTCGGGTGGAGCGGTAGATTTTATCCTGTAGGAGCTTTTCTGGGTAACCGCTTTTGTGGAGTGCATGGTGTAGATTGTGGAGGTATTTGTTGAGGGTAGCTGTGGTGTTGCAAATCCGATGTCCGCGGATAGAGAGAGAGTTGGGAATTGAGCGTTTGGATGGGATGTTGGGTTTGTGTATTTTTGGGAGGAGATAAAACTGGGGTGTTCTGGGGTTTGGGGGTGAGAGTAGGGATATGTCTTGGGAGGTGAGGCCTTCTTCTGGTCCAAATTGGAGGAGAAGAGACCGAATTTCCTTTAGTTTTGAATTTCCGAATTTCCAGTAGTCATCCTTCTCATACCACGTGTATGTGTATGTTCTTACGTGGTATCTGTTTTATTCTGTGTTCTATTGTGCCGTCCAAAAGTTATATATATATATATATATATATATATATATATATATATATATATATATATATATATATATATATATATATATATATATATATATATATACACTTCACTTATCTACATAATCGCCGTTCACTTCTGAGCAGTTTTCGTACCGCTGCACCAGCTTCTTTAACCCCTCTGCATAGAAACTCGCCGCCTGAGGGTTGAACCAATCGACAGCGCCATTCTTGAGTCCCTCTTCGGTTTCGAAACGTTGTCCACCGAACCACTGTTTCAAGTGCAAGAAAAGGAAGTAGTCGCTGGGTGTAAGGTCAGGACTGTACGGTGGGTGGTTTAAAGAGTTCCCAACGACCCAAAAACTCTCGTCCACTGGACATTCTTTGCTCTTTGTGGTGGTCGGTGAGCATTTTCGGTACCCACCTTGCACGCAATGTGTGGTATCCGAGGTTTTCCGTAACAATATTGTAGACAGTAGTGCGTCCAAGTTGAGGAAATTGTTCAGCCAGGCCATTAATTGTCAATCGACAATCACATCGCATTTTTTGTTCCACTTGCGAAACAATTTCATCGGTCAGAATACTGGGCTTACCACTTTGCTCTTCGTCCCGGACATTTGTTCGTCCATTTTTAAAATCACGACACCATTGTTTAACCTTTCCTTCACTCATAACTGTAGGTTTATAAACTAGGCATAATTCCCGATGAATTTCAACAGCCGACAATCGTTTTGCATACAAGAATCGTATGACAGAACACACTTCACAGGTGGCGGGATCAACGATTGTCGCTGACATTGTTGTTTGCATGCACGGACAAGCAAACGACTTCTGAAGCAAAACAAATGCTGCTCTAGCTTCTCAATGTATCAGTTGATGGCGCTGCAGGAGCAAAACTGTGTTCTGAAGCGCCAATATTTAAATATAAAGAAACGGTACTTACTTTAAGAATAAGCCTCGTATTTGTGTATATATGTAAATTTGTATGATTTGAATTCATGTGTTTTGCCCTCCAGAACCGATGGATTATTTGATATTCAGGCTTCTCACATCGGCCGTTCAAACGTAAGTTGATCATCAGAGCTCAATGGTCACTGATACTTTTTAATGTATCATAGGTTTCTTAAGTATGATTGTGTTTTACCAAAGGAACATCTAAAATATTGGTCTCTTTTCTGCCACCATCGACAATTTGATGGAATCCAAATCCCCCCTCATTAGACGTTTAACTAGTTTTTCAGCTTCCCGGCATTTATGTCAAGTACTAGTCCAATCGGTATTCGCAAAGTTTTGATCCAGCATAACTTTTCTTTTACTAATGTTCTGCTCGCAGCATCTAAATGAAAATGAATGAATTCAAAATGTGAATGCATCAAACAGTTTCAGAATAAACAGATATTTTTAATCAATTTCTTCTTTCTTTCTTTGTACATTAATTGTAACAGGTACATGTTTAAACCTTCAAACACAGCAAATATTTAGTTATTCTCTATGACTAGTGCCCGCTAAAATTCGCTAATTATGAGGGTAAGGGTTCTTTTTGCATCTTAAATTCCCATCAATTGTTCTAATGCATCTCGAGGATGCAAGGATACGGTACATTTTCCTGGTCTGACTCCGCTGCGGTCACTTTAGGCTGATCCTCACATTTCCCGGTGCACTATGCCGCAGCCCACTGGGCTGGGCGGTGCACACTCGGGAAACGCGAGTCGTGGGTCTTCCTAATATTAATTTCAGTGAATTTAAAGAACCTACGTATTTTCTCGCTTGTCAAATAACTTTTTATTTGCCAAGGGAGAAATGAGTTTTAATGCGTGCCCTGAGGACACCGGGCGCGCATCTGCCTTTGTGCAATATTATTTGTAACCATGAGGTACGTCTGGCGCTAAGTTTTCCTTTCCACCCTTCAAAAAGGACATGCAGCCCCTCTCCAGATAAAACAAGGAGTTAAAGTAAGTTTCATAAACAGCCGTTGGAAAATCCTCTATCTTCACCAAAGGATGATATTAACGGAGTTATAATGAAATCATTCCGTAAAGTGGAGGCTGGTTGATCCAGCAGTAACACTGGCAAGAAATTCTATGTAAAATTCTTGCTTCATCTGAATGAAGACCTGCCACAGTGAAAAAAGTGTTGCGAATGTTAATTTATACTGGTTCTTCTGGTATCCAAAGTTTCGACAATTCGTTGAAGAAATTTCGGGAAAATGATATCCATCTTTGCTTTTTAAACGTTTTTTTAATGTTAAGAAAGAGATATGTTTGTAATTGTTTGTTAAAAAAATCTAAAATTAAAACCTCAAGAGTTGAATTCAAATAATTAACCTCAATCCCACTTGGTGAGCATAGATTTTTTAACTGCTCCTGTAATGTCATTTTGAATATTCTGGATGTGCCCGCTTGTAATGAGTGTAAACCGAGGGCCCTCTCTAGTTTCAATAGATATGTTGGAATGTAATTAATGAAATGTTTTTATCATTGTTTTCAGGTGAATGGAGTATGCACGCCGCCACTTTTGCTGGTATTCCAAGATCAATTATAGTGGTGACGAACTTTTCTTTGTGAGTACTGTGGTTTTTACTATCTGTGGAATGAATAACGTCTAGCTTAATGCAGTGATGCTGCTAATGCCGCTGCATTTTCAATAATATTATCGATTCGGTAGATTCCAAATATTTTCCTTCTTTAGACGTGCTATAGGAAAATTGAATAAAAATTACACGAAAGATGTCACTTCGCATTTTGATCAAGATAAGTCCTTGGAACCCACGAGGAACACATCAATTTGGATTTTGAAATATTTCAGAGAAAATGCGCTGGATTAAAATTTCTTGGAGAGTAAGGCTAACAATGAAAACGAGATATCTAAGACCGTAAACTTCATTGGCACTATGTGGTAAGGGGGAAATAAATCAAGGTTACAAGTAAGGGGAGAAATAGGGAACACACTTTAAGTCACTTGGGTGTGTTTGAGAAACAGTTACCCACGCACATCTCGATCACACACAAAAGGCAAAATTAATAATAAAATTAAAACGAACAACCCCTCGATCACTAGGGTGTGTTAAGGAATAACAGTCACTCTCGGAAATGACATTCACTGACACACTCAGGGTTTACGAGGATCCCTCCTATGTCAGTGACCCGTCAATCACACAAATAAATGCAAAATTATAAAACGGATGTAGCGAAACAAAAGCGGCTTACGTAAACACACAATCACTCAATCACTCTGGCGTGTTAGACCTTGTTGAATCGCACACATCACTCAGTCAGGGTTTACAAGGATACCTGCTATGCCAGGGACCCGTCAAGCACACAAACTCAAACAAAAAATAAGGAAATAAGAATCGGGGGTAGGTAAGTGCCTAGAGAAAACCTGACACCAAGTGTCTCGTGTGCAAAGCAGGCCTCTTCAGAGAAGAATGAGAATTCCTTTAGGGAGGTTTGAAAGAATGGGTCATTGGGAGGCAGAGGTGGTGATGGGGGATCTCGTGATTGGACAACAGAAAGGGAGAGGAGCTAGTTCAATGGTATTGTAGGTTCAGTTGAGATATTTCTTTTCCGATATGAATCGCGTCCACTAAGTGACGACTCAAAACAGACTATTCAAGGGGGGAAGTTTGGAGGAGGTGGAGAATGGGGAATTTTGTGAGTCAACTGCGCTAGCAAAGAGAAAATAAGCCACATGCAATGGGTTCTTGGTCGCTGTTCATGGTGTCGGTACTGTTCTCTTTAATGTGGATGCATTTGTAATAGTCTAGCATGTAGTCTGGGGCATGTGTCATCAGTTGTGATGTTATGTCCTTCAGAGAATGCATATTGGACAACGGAGGATTTGTGAAAGTTCCCTAGTCTGAAAAAAGCGGCATACTCTTTGAAACGGGTGATAAGGTTTCTTCTGGTCTGTCCTATGTAAGAACAATTAAATTGTGAACATGAGATTTTGTATATGCCGGATTTGATAAGGGGTCCTATGGGATCTTTAGGGCTTCCAAGTAACCGTCTGAGTTTGTTTATTGGATGAGAATGAGGGTTTGAAGTTGTGATTTTTAAAATTCTAACCCTTTGGTGGTCTGTGGGTGGAAGGGAAGTTTAAGGTATTTCTTTTTGTTGGACTGGGATAGCGTGGTGCTGGATTTGATTAGTCTTTTCTGTTCATGTTTCTTGAGTCTTTTGCCAATAAGTTGTTCAGTGTAGCCGTTAGATATGGCGGTCCGTTTTATGGAGTGGAGTTCTTTTTGAAAGTCTTCTTTGCTCAAGGGTACATTTTAAAGACGGTGTATGAGAGAATGGAATGCGGCGTGTGATGATCAAAGGAGCGGTGATGATCAAAGCGAATGTGGGTGTGATGATCAAAGGAGGACTGATGGATGTAGTTATTATTATGCGATGGTTTGCGGTAAATATTAAATGAAAGCTGATTATTTCTTCTAGTGACAAGAAGGTACAAAAAGGGGAGTGACTTGTGATTCTCAACGTCGCATGTGAATTTAATGGATGAGTATTATTTTTATGGTCCTTGAGGAAGTTGTCTGGCTCAAAAATTGCGAGAATGGCGTCGACATGCCTTTACCATGTGATGGGAAAATATTTAAATTTGCCAGGGTCCGGGGGAATTTTGTTTTATCGGAAATCATAGATGTCGTTTAGATGTAGATGTCGACCGCATTACGGTGGGGTAATAATACAATCCTCGTTTACCTTTTCATCTCATTTACCCAGTACTCTTCTAATAAACACTAATTTTTGTTTAGCTCGCCCACAGCTTCCCCAAATGTGTTTCACCTAGGAGAGATCGAGAGTGAGGGTAACGCCTAGGTATTTAATTGAGTCTACACATTACGTTTCGCTGCTCCCGATGTGCTACGCGTTCCGGTGACAATTGATATTTTTACAAACATTTATAACTACGCACTTTTTTAGGTTTTATTCTAATTTCCAACTTTTGCACTAGCGTTGTATAGCATTAAGGTCATCCGCTAAAGTTACTATTTCCTCAGGAGTATTGAAATCTCCTTAAAACACTGCGTCATCGGGGAATTAACGCATAAAACGATTTCCCTCGGAGTTAATGTCATTAACGTTAGAAAGTAATGAAAGAGATACAATAGCAATTCCCGGGGGACCATTTGAAGTGACATTCTCTGCATTAGAGCTAAATCTATCTATGAATACTGTTTGTACGGTACCATTCGAAACGTCTTTACTCCATCCCGGTATCATATGCCTATAGCAGTGTCAATATTGTGATATCTGTCATGCGTTCGTTCCTTTGCTGTTGTTAGTTCATATTTTTCGGGCATGCTACTGTTCACGTAGCTTGTGTGATGCATGTGATGATAATTATAGATTCAGACATGCAGGTAAGTGAAGCAATTATTGATTGGTGATTTTTATATTGACCAAAAATTCATCGTAAAGGTTTGTATTTTGTTAGATATTCTTTTTTTCTGTTCATAAGCGCATAAAATACCGTAGTGCGTCTCTTTTCTGATTTAATTATGAGATTTACAGACCAAACATATTGTTAAGGATTTGTAGGGAAAGTTCTCTGCGGTTTATGATGATATCATAATGTATCTGCAGCTATCTTCCAGAGACTTTGAATTCATTGACTTGTAGCCTATCCTTCCATCGTGTATGGAACATGTCAATCGCTAAAAGGGGCCTTATATGCAGTTTAGACATCGCAAAAACTACCGCATACGTTACAGGAATAAATGGGAAGAGGTAGAGCATAGTTGGCTGGTTATAGAGTACGTCAAATAGTAAGCATTCATTTGACACGCATTTTACGGATCCTTCAGGTAAAATTTGCGACAAGAATTCGTGGAAAGGTCGTAATGGAAGATTAAATTCATTAAATGAGATTGAGGAACAAATAATTTATAAATGAGTTAGCATCAAGGAGGACCATCAAAGATTGTTGGGTTTGGGTAGAACACTCTCTGCATAGGTAATAAAATACCCATATTTGAAAAAATTACCTGACTTTTACCATTTAATCCAAAGTTTTTAAGGCCCATATTTTGTATAAGATATAGCTCTACCCCTCATTTTATACACCATTCCGAAATGACTTCTATATCATTTGCTAGTATTTATCCCGAGGTCACCCGTGCGTTATCTGAGCCAGCGCACTGTTTCATCGCGCGTTTAATGAGTACTCACACGACCACTCGATAACGTACAAATATGTACACTTGGAAGGAACGCCAACAAAGAGTCATTAAAATATAGAAACAAATAAAAAGGACCTTGACGAATAAATTTTGTTCCGTTTCGGTGGTCACTGCGTCTTCGTCAAATATAGAAGAATGGCTTGTTCGGTCAAACCCCCGCCACCCCTGGTGCAACAAGACCACGTTAATTTATTCCATTGGCGTTCGCGAAGGAAACTCTTCCCGCGCGCGATCTCAAATCCACCCGCACCCACAGGTGGCAAATTACTTACTCTCCCCCCCTTTCCATGTTCACTTACCTCCTTACTGCACCCCTCTTGCTCCACCCACAAACAACCCCGTGGCCGACCTTTCTCAGAGTTCACTTCCTTTCCGCTCGCCATTCGCCCCGCCCCCCCAATTCTTCAATATCCCTTCCCTCGCCCACACATCCCTATTCCTCGGGATTTCTGACCCCTCATCCGCACCAACCCCTCTGGGTGCCTTCCACTTCCCGTCCAGCAGCCTACTCCCCTGGCTCCATCTCTCCTCACGCCAGCGAAGCGTACGTCGGTCCCCCTTCCGCCGGGGCCGCCGCCACCCCGTCTCTCACCCCTTTCCAACCACCGCCGATTCCCCCACGGCATCGCTCCCGTCGCCCTCTTAACTCTCTCCCTTATACACCCTCCTCGTTTCCATTCCTCAAACCTCTTTTGGCGTTTTTCCGCCCCATTCATTCTCCTACAGGTGCGAGTACAGGAGGGGAACTATCTTCGCCCTTTGCGTGACCGCTTTTATCGCTCTATCCAGTAATAATAGCGATTACTTTCAGCTCTGAGATTGTATCTTGTAAAAATATTATTCTAACAATTTATCTAAGTGCCTTAGAGCACATAATAAACAAAAATAAAATAATAAAAAATCTTTCTATTGTAAAATATTCTACAAGGATTGAATTTTATATATATATATATATATATATATATATATATATATATATATATATATATATATATAAAACTTAGACAGTAACACACAGCACGAGAACACATAAAAAGAACACTCACGATAATACTGTGTTCTTTTTATGTGTTCTCGTGCTGTGTGTTACTGTCTAAGTTTTTTATTCAACACTTCCGTGTTACTTCGAAGAAATTATATATATATATATATATATATATATATATATATATATATATATATATATATATATATATATATATATATATATACATAGTCAAATACGAAGTCCCGCCATACGGCGCACAAATATTCATTCAAACATAGAAATAGGTATAAGGAAAGGGGATAGGAAAACACATAAAAGGCGAATACAGGACATGTGGGGAAGGCGGTTTTTGAGCAGATCACGAAAGTAAAAATGTTTCCCGGTCATTGTCCAGGTATACATGCTACCGAGCAACTATAAAGAGGAAGAAGTCGATAGGATGTACGATGAGTTAGAGGATATCATCGCGTGGGTTCCTGCAGGGAAACATTTGATAGTGATGGGGGATTGGAATGCGACGGTAGGCGAAGGAAGAGATGGTGATGATGTGGGGGGCTACGGTTGAGGCACGAGGAATGAACGCGGGGAGAAAGCAATTGAAGTCTGCAGGAGACAGGGGTAAGTCATCACTAAAACATGGTTTATAATCCACAACAGGTATACGTATACATGGAAAATGCCAGGCGACTCAGAAAGGTATAAGATAGATTACATTCTGGTTAGGCACAGTTTTAGGAACAGTGTGATAAATTCGCACAGTTTGCCAGGAGCGGATGCGGATTCAGACCACAGATTAGTTGTTATGAAATGTAACGTCCGTTTTAAGAAGATAAGGCAAGGACGGCGGGTTAGGAAATGGAATGTAGAAGCATTAAATGGATTAACGAGGAAGGAGTATCAGCAGGCTGTAGAGAAAATGATGGATGACGGTAAAGAACTGAGTACTATCGAAGAAAAATGGGAATGTATTAAGAAAGGGATATTGGAAGCCGCTAAAGACACTATAGGAACCGTTAACGGGAAAAAGATAAGGAAACCATGGGTAACGGATGAGATGATTGCAAAGATGGATGAGAGAAGAAGATGGAAAAATGTAAACACAGAGTTAGGCAAAATGAAATACAAACAGTTAAACAATAAATTGAGAAGGGCCACAAATAAAGCAAAAGAAGAATGGTGGAAAAACGGAATGCGAGGATATGGGAAGATTGCAGACGAAGGGTGAACTTGGTGCTCTATGCAGCAAGGTTAAGTTATTATCGAGAAATAAGAAAGCAAGATCTGTGTTAACAGTTAAAGATAAGTGGGGTAAGATAATAGTTGAACCAGGAAAAATCTAAGAGAGATGGAAGGAATATATGGAAACACTGTATGGTAAAGAACTTAGGCCGACAAGGTTAGACATAGAAAAGGAACATGACGTAGAAGAAGATAGCTTAGGTCCAGACATACTCGACGATGAAATAGAAAGGAACTACCGAAATGTGCAGGAAAATGTGGGAATAAAATTGATTAGACGGGACTGATTCATAGCATTTATGAGAAAGAAATCTGGTCGGAAGACTTTGTGAGTTCAGTGTTATTCACTATTCTGAAAAAGGTAAAGGCCACGTCATGTAAGGATTAAAGAACAATAGATTGATATCCGAAACAGCTAAAATTGTGCTCAGGATCATCAACAAAAGGATTGAGAGTAGGGCAAATGATTATTTAGGGGATGATCAGTTTGGGTTTAGGAAGGGAAGAGGTAGGCGTGATGCCATTGAAGTAATTAGAAGACTATTGCGTTGTGTTATATTTTTAAAGAAATTTATAAGTATAGCGGCTTGTATTTGTTAAAATTTATTCGCTGGAACAATCTATTTGTAATGATGAAATCAATAATCAGTTTTTATAAACTTGTGATGGAAATTGATCCAAAGGCCAAGATTCATTTAATCTCGGACGCTAGACATCAGGATGAACATCAGCCGGATATTTTTAAGAAAGGGTTTGGAGAAAGTATGGGTTTAAAACATGCTTGGAAACGAAAAGAGAAGAGGAATGGTTGAAGACGTCCATGGGTAAGAGAGAAGGTAGAAGAAATTAATGAGAGAAACGCAAAGATGGCAGAACGATGAAGTTCAGAAGCTGTAAAGAACTATTGCAAAAATCATGATATAAACATTTGAAAAAAACATTTTCGACAACACTTTTGAAAAGATTTGGATGATAGGAGGAGTCGGAGGATGAGTTCAAAACGGGTATTTTTAAATGAAGCAATGTTTTGAGGTATTTACGAGGGCTTACCAGAAAATAACTTTCGTTTCGGCGTAACGAATCGGCGGGTAAGGTCAGAGCCACCATATTGGTTTCCCAATATCCCTACTCTCAGTATTCATCCCGTGCAGACTTTGGTTCTTCTACTTTACTCACGTTGAGAACTTTTAAAGTGTAATGCGCTGCAATATTAAATTCCGCGAGTTGTCAGCGAAACCTATCGAGAAAATTATTAAAGTTTTGCATTTAGTAAAGAGACAGTTTTATATTATAATTTTGAAAGGCATATTCTTAAATTATTTTTATACAGAGTTTCTAGGTAAAACGAGGCATTTATCACAACGCTAGTCAAGATTTTCAGTTTGGTCCCTCAAGAAATCCGCCGTCTTACATTTTAACCGCTTATTTATACATCAACTAGCGATGTTGAAGCGAACGGTAACTACGGCCGTGTGAACATTATGGGAACAATCAACCCCAGCCGCACAGACAGGCAAAGGATGGGTTGGGGAAATTAAAGAGGAAAAATAAATAATTCAAATTAATTAAAAATAAAACAAAATGATATAGGGAACAGAAAGTGATTAAACAAAAAAGAATTAAATTAATATTTGTATAAAAAGTGAAAAAACGCTCTTGCTACGGTGCACTAGATAGAATTGACCCTCACCCTTATCAAGCACTCACCAGGCAGGGGTTAACGAGAGAATCATCTCTGCGCCAGCGACCCACCAGCTGTACCTGATAAAATAAAAGAATGCAAATTAATCACGCACTCTCTAGGTTGGATATATTATATAGCATGGATCCTTGCTAGTCACAATCACTCCCACCCACAGTGTTTCGACTGCCAAGCAGTCCTCTTCAGAAAGGGTATGGATACATTCTCTGAAGAGGACTGCTTTGCAGTCGTAACACGGTGTCAGCTTCTGGGCACATCACCTACCTTTTCCAAAGTGCGAGTCACAGGACTAACGTCGGAGATTCCACGGTAGACATGTGAGTGAGTGAGTGAGTTTTGCAAGGGTAATACCCAAGCAAGAGAGTGATTTCCGGGCCCCTGGCGCAGAGGGAAACCCCTCGAAAGCTCTGGTTGTGTGGGAGCGCCTTCGACTAGCAAGGATTAAGGCTACATAGTATATCCAAGCTAGAGAGTTCGTGGTTAATTTGCATTTATTTTATTACGTGCAATTGGTGGGCCACTGGCGCAGAGATATTTCTCTCGTAAACCCCTGACTGGTGAGTGCTTGATTAGGACGAGGGTCAATGCTATCTAGTACACCTTATCCAGAGCGTTCTTTTCACTTTTTATTATATATATGTATATAATTTTTTTAATTAATTTTTTGCTTAATCACTTTCTTTACTAACCCCCCTATATCATTTCATTGTATTTTTATTTTACTTTAATTATTTATTTATTTATTTCCCTCTTTAATTTCCCCCACCCATTCTTTGCCCATTTGTGCGGCTGCGGTTGATTCTTCCCATAATACCAGCTTGCAATTTTGCGTCACTGCTGTAGTGTTGCAAGCCACGTCTGGCGAGAGACCCGTTGTCGTGTAAATCGGCAATTTTCACGAATGTTTTGTAGATTTTCACCGTCAGTTCATCTGCCGCAAGACAAATGTACTGAGTTTTACTTCAATTGGCCTTCACCCTGGAGTCAATATCTGCTAAAGGCAATTAATTCCCATAAATGTGTTTCGCATTTTTCTTCAAGTCTCCCTCGGTATAATCCATTCGTCATCCTGGTTGCTTACATTGTGGACCCCTCAATATCTTTCGCTAAACCGATACCTGAAGCGGGCCGTGCCAAATGCAGAATCTGGGCCAACGTTTTCTCTCTTTAATCGTGATTTAATCGCAAGGGCGAACTACCGGAGGGTTATTGGAGGAGTTAAATGCAGCGAGGGTGTGTGGGATGGGTCGGAAGGTGCTGTCACGGAAGACACGCGTTTGATTGATGACCTTCCCCATTTTATTAGTCGAGGACCCCTCCCCCCTCGCGCTCCTTCCCGTCCCCCCGAAGATGGCTGCCATCACGAACCTCAGCCGCCCACTCAGAAAGGCGCAGCCCAAACGGGAATGTGGGTGTTGTGCGGCGCACAGTCAGTGGATGCGACGCGTTGCTCACGTGGGTTGACACCTGGCAGCGAGGGAAAACACATACATGCAATGCGCAAGACTCGACAAACCGCTGCCGAGGGCCTCATGCGGCTGAATATCTGTCTGCACATATATAAGTATATAGCCTGCTTTCTCTCTCTCTCTCTCTATATATATATATATATTTATATATATATATTTATATATATATATTCGTCCAAATGGTAATAGGTATAAGGAAAGGGGATGGGAATACATATAAAGTACGAACGCAGGAGAGGTGGGGAAGGCGGAATAAAGCAGAACACAAGCACAGAAATATTACCTTGACCGGGATTTGAACACCGGAACAGGGGACCCGAGTTCGATTCCCTGGGAAGCCTCTCCAGACACCTGTAGCTACACCCAAGCTTTGTGATTTTTCGTGCACCAGGTTTTCCAGGGAAACCATAACCGGCACAAGGAAAGGAACTGGCCCCCCTACTCTGATTGGTAAAATTCACTAGTCGTCGGGCTTAGTATTGGTTACACTCTATCATCACCTACCAAATTTTAGGGTTGATAACTGGGTTTAACTTTCCTTATATTATTAATGTAATATTATAATTAATGTTTATGTTTTTTATTATTAATGGACGTATTTACCTGTTTCGTAGATTTCGAAAAGGCATTTGATAGAGTAAATTGGGAAAAATTTTTGAGTATATTGCAGTGAACAGGAATAGATTGGAGGGACAGGAGGCTAACCCGCAGCCTGTACAAGTCTCAGACTGCTCAGGTGCAAGTGGGGAACGGAGAGTAGTGTGAGAAAGAGGTGTTAGGCAAGGTGGCCCAATGTCACCGGTGCTGTTCAACGTTTATGTGGAGTAACTGATTAAAAGAGGCTTGGGTAGAACTGGTGGTAGGATTGAAAGTCGGAGGGAAATTCGTAAAATCAGATAGCTTTGTTGATGGCAGTGGTTATACCCGTTGCGGAAGTATAGTCGTTAAAGCTAGACGTTTGGTTTAGATTGGAGGGTTTTAAGATTTGTTTTAGGAGAAGAATGGGATAATTGAAATGGAAAACAGTATGATTGCGTGCAATGACGAAAGAGTTCGAGGGCGGGGGAGGTCGCTTCGGCCCGATCCTAAATATCGCTCTTCTTGACCACGAAGAACCCCCGCCAAAAGTCGAACGGTGGAAGTCGCACCAAACCCTCGCGAGTGGGCGTCCCTCCGCCCGGGATAGCGTAACTGCACTGAAAGCAGGAGGGGAGTGCAGGGGGCTTCCCCCTGGAGGGCTCGCGTTGCAGAGAGGAAGTAATGTGCGGCCGAGCGGGAGATGTGGCCTGGGGGCCGAGGAGCGGGCGGCTGCCTCCGAGAAACGCGGTGGGGGCGGACTGATTTAATTCGGTTCTTTAGGGGGATGGTCGTCGTCGGCGCGGTAATAAGAACGGAGGCCTCCTCCGCAGGGGATGGTGCGAAGGTGGAAGAGCGAGCGAGTGAGTGGGGGATTGTGGGAGGCTCTTTCCCCCCACTCTTGGTCGACTCAAAGGGGGGAGAAGTGCCCATAGGGGTGGAAGCAAAGAAGTAGCCGAGCGCAACTCCATTATCGGGTGGCGGCGAGGGAGGGAGCCTTGCTTGGTTCTTCTCTCCAGGGGAGATCCCCCCCCCGTGATGCCCGCCCAATTCACCTCTCCTCTCTCTTTACTTACCCTTGTTGCCAGGGAATCACGACTTAACAAGCTTTAGGAAATGTCCGTATTTCCACGAGCCTCGCTTGTTTCCAGGATGAACTGACGAGCGAGAAGTGCGGGGGAAAAGGTTGCTCTACGAACTTGTGCAGAGGAGGTACGTACACCGATGCTGTCACGCGCATCCGAGCATCAAAGGCTTTTTCCATCAAATTCAACGGCCGGAATTTCCCTTTCGGTTTTGCCGTGAGGTGGCACGTTTGACGACGAGACATGCGTTTACCAAATCTTGGATCTCGACTAACACCACGTGATCTCTTTGTAAATAAATTTTCGAACGGATCCCTCATTCATACGTACGTCTGTGCTATTATTGAGAGATGAGTTGCTCTCTTGCCCGAGAAAGACTCCTCTCCCGAGAGAGCCGGATTCGGGATTCAACAACGCCGTCAAGGATTTCAATGGAACGATGACAATAACGCCAGTGGCCACTCTGTGAACCCTGCGACACCGCATTTATGGAGGCAGTGTGACAATTAGTTACCGAATGACAATAAATCAAGAGGGACACATTATCCTCCATTAGGGGCAGCAATATCGTCCGAGACAAAATATTAATGGGACCGTTGGAATGTTTATCCTCCTGTCCTCCACAGGGTAAAAGCGAACGAATTTGAAATATACACAGTCAACGTGATATATCGAAGAGTTCAATAAGAAATTCGTTTAATTATTCTATCCCTGTCGCATATCACGTGATGAATGCAGGAAATTAAGGCCACTGCCCCATATTCGAAAACCGCATCAACTTCAGATCATCGCCCGCTATAGAACAAGTAAATAACATGCCCATGGAATCAAAGCCGCGGAGTCAAGTAATACCATGTTACAAACCACCTTCATCTCACATACATCAATAAAATGCCTCACAAATCGTCAGAATGAGATGTGGCGGAGAATGTTAGGTCAACAGCCATATATACACAATATCAGTACATTTCTTCACAGATATTATTAGATCGACCGTGCATTCGGACAAAGTCAGTCAGCACGAAATAAGTCGGGGAGCAGGATGATGTCATGGCTGATATACTGGCTATCCACCCCAGGGGCCAGGGTTCGAATCCCAGTGGTGGTAGATTTTTTTCATTTGTATCCCGATCCCCACCAAGAGTGCTAAATGGAGAGCACTTCAAGTGAAGTGCGCCGTCCGTCGAATGGGACGTTATACTTGCGGACACTTCGGCGCCTTTCATTAATAGCAGGCAGACTAATGCCGACACAGGGTTTCTCTTTCCACCCTTCCTTCATTCCCTAGAAATATCCAGCCTCTCCCAGGTTACCCACCTATCCCTTCTGGTGCAAATGACATCTGCTGTCGGCCGCCTCCCCTAATTATCAATGCTTCTAAATAAGCTACTTACTTCCAGAAATATCCAGTAAGAGGAAAATATTCAAAACATGAGAGAAAAATGTCATAGAAATGGGAAAAACCTGTAATGCATACATGATTTCGATGACTTGGTGTACACTAGCATCGCAGAGTATCACTTTCGTGTCCTTGATCATATATATTTGGGCTCTAATTGGATGAGAAAAAAGGATATTTTAAGTGTAGCAGTTCTACTATATCTCCCTTCCAGATTTTTCGCACGAGTCACGCCGTGGCAAACCAGGCCCTATTAAATGTATCTTCAACATCCTCGGGTAATGGACCTTTCTCAAGTGCATGGCACCATACAAGGCGTAGAGTGAACGACAGACCCGTAAAAGACTACGATTGTATCAGAGCCTGGAGGAAGACCGGTATAAATTGGAGAAATCCAAAGAGCGCATTTTTCACTCAATACGGGCGCCATCTAAGCATGCTATGAACTTTGGGCGCGCGATGATAGATATTTAACTTTAACTATCTGTCAGCATAATCTGAAATAAAAATAACCATCCACTCATGAACCATGACCAAAACAATGCCGTCACAGATCAAAGTTATCTAGATTGCCGGTGCACGAAATGGCGGTATTTTTCTTCTCCTACTGCGTGTTTATAAACTTGATATTGGGCTCCTGTTGATATACGAGCATATTGAGCTTCTGTTAATTGGGCATCCACAGACCGTGATAATAAACAACTACCAATCGGCGTTGCATGGACAAAATTTAAGTGAAGTTTTTTTCGAATTTTAAGTTGATGATATCAATGACCGAACAATTACTTTTTCATGCATGTTGGAGTGCTTTCATTTTTACTGTTTAGGAAATTGAAAAGTGTCACAAGTCACTATGGACGAAAGAAAAAATTAACTTTTGGAAAAGGATTACCATTACTACATTATATCATCGAGTTTCAACTCCATCCTTACACACCTAATGCTATGCAATTTGCAATGATACTAATGCCATAACAATTTGCTTGCGTTGTTATAATTTATGAATTTTACAAAGAACAAATCGGCTCCGGAGAGATGGTTGGGGGGGCACCTATTGAGGAGGTACTAGGATTAACCCATAGCGCCAGCAGAAAATATTAAATACACGGAATTCACGTGATAAAAGTCGATCTTAATGATAAATATAACTCTAACACTACTTCTGATTATTAATAGGTTCAATTAACAGGTTGACTTTTTATATCTATCTGTAGCATTTACATATATGTCTATTTTTACTTTCCTTTAGATAAAACAGAAAAATATGGCCACTTCTTAACATAAAAAATTATATCGTGTGCCATAAAATAAATAACATTTGAATTTTTTTTAGTTTCGTGAAATGAAATTTGCGGACCTCTGGAACGAGCATACACGAGATATTTCGAAAACAAGTCGTGAATGAAATGACAGACACATGCGGCCATACGTAATGCTAACTGCGTAAGTGTTATTTCAACATATATAGAGCTCCGGTTTTGTCATCAGAAGAAATGTATAAATCCATGTGTCTGCCAATTTTATGATTTTGAATTTGGATTTAAAAAAGTGTTACAAATAATTCATTGCCGAAATTAAATTTCTCTCTCGAGAAGTGAAGCTTCTTTCTCTACACGGCAACGTTCCTTAGTCCTTCTTGGCGTCCCACTTCGACCTGATACTCATCTCATTTCGTTGACTAAGCCTCAGCCTTCATTCGTGGCCGCCCCTCAGTGAAGTGCTCCTTCGATTGTCTTCTTTCATACCGTTTCTTTTACGAGTATATATTTTTTTGGAAATACACCCTTTCTGGCAGTGTCTTTAGGCGCTGACTTTTTGTCGCGCGTAGATTTTCTCACTTTACTCCTTCTTCCCGTTTCTAATACTTGAGATGACTCGCTTGTTACACGCAACCGTAGTTTAAATTTTAAGAGTCTCTGGAAGCCCTGAATTTTTCTCTTCACACCCCCTCGCTCTCTCTCTCGCTCTCTCCTCTCTTCTCCTTGCACCCTTTATTGCCGAGTGCTTAACTCGCCGTGTCTTCTTTTACTGTGTGTCGGTGACAAGCGACGGGCGCCGCCCGACCTTCGGTGTTGCTTCCTCCCCCTTGTAGCCCCTTCCGAGCCCTCCGCCGCGCAACCGAGCCACTTCGGGACATCCCCCCTTACCCGTCCGTCGTCTCCTCCCGAGGGGCGAGTGAGGAGAACACATTTCTATTCCTTTGTGAGAGATATGACACTATTAAAGCCTATTTTTCTTTATTGGGCAAAATTCATCCATTTGTTTAATTGAGATTTCTTAATTTATAAACCCTGACATTTAAAATTTTAAAAACCACTGAATCGCTCCTCCGCGATTCGCCCTCTCTTCCGAGCGAAAGGGTCATCGTGAACAAGTCAAATGCTTACTACCAATAGTGAACGTGGCTGTACTTATAACCTGAAATAGGCTATTGTATAAAAAGAATTGGATTATTATGAAATAATTTTCCATTGACAAAGAGTATTATGTGAGAAAATGTGGGTATACGAGTTTTCTAAAAATGTTGTTTTTATTCCACAATTATTAAATCTGTGCCTAACTTATTCAAAATTGAGAAAAATCAACACGAATGTTTCAACTTGCAATCGGGGAGAAACCATTTTGTTTTCGTTACATTGCAGCAGCTTTAGCTTTCGCCGTATTTTCGCAAATTTCAGACGAGGGTAAGGTGAAAACGTCTCGGCCTGACACAGAGATGGCGTTCCAATCAGCGAAAATTTATGATTCCTGCCTTGGTGCACGTGTCATTAGTTCGTAACACAAGTTAAAACTTGTTCTCTCGAGTAGTTTGTTTGCACGCATAATGATACGTAGTAGACGTCTCTAGTGTTTTTCGTTAAAATGGAAAAACTTCAACATCTTGAGGATTCAACATGAGTAAATTCACGGTCCTTAAAATTTATTCTGGCCATCCTACTGTTAATCTCTCTAATCCTATTTTCTTGATGTCTCCTACAGCAGTATCCCGGAGCTAATGATGCATCGTTGACTTCAATCGTGAGATAGAATTCCTAAAGAAATCTCTCTCATAAAATATATAATCTGAAATTTAACCTACCGTTGGTTATTCGGCGGGTGATACCAGGTTGTACTAATCAATGAAACCTGTAAAATTAAGCTTTCGATATCGACGATGTTTGGTAGAGTCATAAATTATTTTGTTAAGAAAAAACGTCTGCCAAAAAGTTAGAGGGACACGTTTAATTAATAAAATGGTCGTTTCTTATTTCTCCTCTAAGTAGCTCCGCATTATGAATGGGGCTTCGATGTGATTTTCGTGATATCTGCTTTGCTTCCCATTGGAACTCGTCGACCGCTCCAATTTGAAAGATTAATGTCTGCATTAGTATTGTAGCGTAGTACACCAAAGCGAAATATTTGGTACGTTGTCATTTTTCGGTTGATTCGCGCGTCATGAATGTTCATTTTAAGCAGAAGACTGTGGGGAGTTGGTATGCATCCCACTCGGAGCTCCCGTTATGTCTCAGTTTGGATATAATATTCACCAGAGATAGATATATGATTTATTAATAATAGGGATGTGACATCTGAAGGTAAATAAGGTATGTTATTGCCATGAGAATCCATAGGGATTTGCTAAATTTCGAGCGTTCAAATGAATAAATTTTGAGTTTAGAAGTGTAAGGATATATGCTAGAATAAGAAAACTCTTCCTCATAATTTGTGAAAATTGTGCAACTTTGTTTTAGTTATGAAAAGGTCAGAAGAATAATTGTTTTATAAAAATACAAATGTTAAAAATGCGAAATTTGAAGGGAGTAAATTGTTAAAATTTTGCCGACTTTGGTATGGAACGTCTCTCAATCTCTCTGAGGGAAAGATGGTAAGTTTAGATTTCAGTATGCTGAGAAGTGTTGGAGGGAAAATATGTCGAAATAAGCTGGGAAGAGATGGAGAGGAATGCAAACAAAAAAAAGTGTTCGATGGGAAGCGTGAAGCGATTCGGAGGAAATTCGAGGAATGTAGGTGTGAGGGTTATTGAACGGTGGCGTGGAATGCGGCGATGAAAGGGAGAAGGCAGGTTGAGAATGGAAGGGAGGGAGCAGACTGGATGAAGAGGAGAAGAGAGCGTGAGAGGCCTCTGAAGGACGTGGAGTCTCTTGGAGGAAAGTGTTCTTGCTTTGCGGAAATAATGGTAGATGGCTCTGTCGCCTCTTATTTCTGTCTCCAATGCATTCGCCTAGACAACTGTCCACGGTATTCACTCCACATTCAGTGTAAATAACACATTTTCACACAAGTTATGTTCCAAAAGCACCATGATTTATTTTTTCCTGGAGAGACGGACGGACAGGCCGCGGTTTCTCTGGCTGGATTAGAGGGAGGTGAAGTATCAGGAAAGCCTTTGCACTAGTGCGTATGACAGCCCCTGCCACTCCCTATTGCGCCAGAATGAGCAATTTCCGCTTATTGTGCAATTAATCCGTGCCCTTCTTTCCTCCTCTCTCAATCCCGCGAGTGCTTCAATTTACAACTCATGTCTTATCACATGACACTCACTATTGTCTACGCAAGAAGATGCTTCCAGGTGATTAACCATAGTTTATAGTAATAACACCGTATCGTGTCGGCGTCAGTTTAAATATGTATATGCATTTAAATTGTTCATGAAATATATTCTTTACCATTCAACAAAAATGCAAGTAAACTGCTAAAACGGACGCAGTTTGAGATGCATTAGTTTTTTGGAACATTTCCATTATTGCACAAAGAGATAAGCATAAAATAAGAAAATAATTATTTTTGAAACTTGACTAAGTGGCGACCTTGAAAAAGATACATTTTATTGAAAGTTTGATTGGTCAATCAAATGTAACTTACAATAAAATGCCCGCTTTTAAAAAGATATAGTTCAGGGCTACCCTTGATCAATGCGCGTAAATAGTTCTTTTTTATACAACTGCATATCAATGACTGCTAAAATCATCAGTTATTATCCTTACTGGCAATTATTTCCGGCGTATTCGTCGAAAATGTGTCAAAAATGTTGAAGCCTCGTATCGCCGAGTTAAGTATTGTCCTATCGAGAACCTGCTCATTATGTTAATTGGCTTTCATATATATCGTGGTTTATAGAAAATATTGCTGCATAATACCAAGAACAATTAATGGAAGTCATATTAGTGCACATTAGTGCCCATGCAAATGTACGACTGACGTGATCAGTAATAAGTTGCGACACTTGGACATTGAGGTTGAAGAGGATATTTCTTTTGGAGTAAGGGGCTTCTGTAAACTTAGCTTGTGCGTAAACCTCTTTCATTTCGATTTTTTTCAGCACACCAAACCCAACTTATATCATGGAAATATCATTCATAGCGATAAGCTATACTGACTGAGATGTGAGCTATTTGCTATGGTTACTCCTGCATCAAGTGTAATCTGTATCTTTGCATTGAGTAGTGAAACATTTAAAAGGATTAAACTGAATCTTAGTATATCTTCCGTGAGTCAACCTAACATTCCTCTGGCGATATATACCTTTAAATGAATTTAAATATCATTCTTGCTCGGCGCGTTGACCACTTTACGAATGAATCCACTCATCTTTCCTTTCTTGATTTTAAATAGTTCCAGAAAAAACGTCGAAACAAAAATCTGCAGCCTCCTTTTTTGGTTTTTCCGATTAATGATGTTAGTTAAATTGTATACGCTGATCAGCACTGGAAAAGTCCCACGAGTGAGGATGAATGGTGAATCTCCTGGTAAGAGAATACCTACACGCATGAAGAGCTTCTTGAGATGCAATAATTATCATCTGAAGACTTAAATTGAAAATTGAGGAAGGACAGTACTTTGGAGGATGCTCGATTATGAATTACGTGGAGGAGGTACGAGTAATAAAGACGCAAGGGCAATGAACTTCGAGGCCTAAATGCGAGACCTCAAAACATTGTCAAATTCTTAACTAATGATGGTTTGATAGCGAATAGGGTGTTATGTGACACAAATATCAAGATACATCATGCTCGCATCAATGGAAACATTTGAATTTGAAATAGTCGCTATTGAATTTATTCGCCAGTCAATATTTTTGGTGCTAATTCCGAGGTCACATTATTTGTCATTGACCTAATCATCCTAAAATAGAACAAAACACGTAATTGTGCCTAATGTATTAGCGGACTCAATAATTTATATTATTCTTGACCAGACATTTTTGCATGTGACCCAGAATATACGGCCAAGAGTTTTCCCCCATTATGTCATTGTTCAATGCTCCCCATGAGTGGATGGACTAGCCAATGTATAACAAGAACAGTTTTGCAGGTATTGACACTGTGCTGTGGCCCACATCGTTTTTTCCCTTTATTTTGTCACTATTTAATATTAACTAGTCATGTGCAAAGTGAATGATTCATTTTTGATGCTGATTCACTCCGTGCCATACACTCACTAACCAGAATAAGGTTCCCAGCCAGGGGTGTTAATTGCTTTTTATATTTTTTTATCTCTGGCCGTTTACTTGTTGCGGATAACGTGCTACATAACACAACTTAATTATTGATCTGTGGTTAATATTAATGTCATTATAATATTAGTATAAAACAATATTGTTAATATATGTCGCCTGAAACACAAGAATGCCTTACTACTTTCAAATGCCTGAGAAAGATGGGTCGTGATAACGCTTACTTTCCGTGCACTTAACCCTTACGGCTGAAGACAAAGCGACCTGATGCGCCAAAGAGCCACGCGCAGCACTTTTACTGCAGCCACTCGAATTTCAAACCCTCCCATACTCTCACGCTCCTGTATAGTCGTTTGCTGAATTTCTGTAAAACGCCTCAAATCTTGAGAGGTTTGAGATCTAAAGAGCTCATTTATTTGAATCAACTGATCACACCAATCGATTGAAGATCGTGTAATACTGGTCAGATTTTCCAGTTATGTTACCGACGTTATCAAGGGGGTGTTGGGAAAAATAAGTAGTGCGTGCAACGCGACACACTTGCAGCGGAGCGGAGATCACTGACAGCGACTCTGAAATTACCATTTATGATGTTTTCTACATTTTAAAAATACCTGACCAGCCGCCGCAAGGGCGTGTGGCAGGGGGCCTGAGGTCATCATCCGTGAAAGAGGACAAAACCAGTTGAAAGATCAACATATTAATGGGAATCTACACACATAGAGGCGTATACATTCATGCTGAAACCTTTCTGTCTTACCATTACTTACATGCAAATACACATACTATCGATTAAAAAACACATGTACCTTAGAAAGTTATCAAACTTTATCCAATAACGTAAAAGTTAGAATTTTAAAAGTAAGGGAGGTAAATTCCACCATCTCATGGACATAAAATATAAAATTGTGTCCACCCCAAGGACAAAGGTAGATACTGTGACTCAAAAATGCAGGCAGGGGAGAATGCTTTGAGTAAGTCAATATTTTGGAATGCTGTTGTTGTAGTATTTACAAGCTAACACCTATTTCAAAAAGAAAATAAATATTATCATGTACTTAAAAATTTACCGAGCACTCTTAACAGAATTTTGGGACTTTTAAAATTGAATATATACGTGTATATATATATATATATATATATATATATATATATATATATATATATATATATATATATATATATATATATATATCACACGCCGTCGGGGATGGTACATGTGTTACCTCTACCATCACCTACTAAACCGACCTTCGGGTTGATTACTGTGTTTATGGTATATATATATATATATATATATATATATATATATATATATATATATATATATATATATATATATATATATATATATATGATTTCTGATGACGACGGCCGTGCCGTCGAAACGTAAATATCCAATGTAAGTGTCCTTCTTTTATGTTTCTATGTGTGTGATGTTTTTTGTGTTAGTGTTTGTGTGTTTATATATATATATATATATATATATATATATATATTATTATTTTATTAGGTAATCTACCGGTTAAGGTAGGTTTTTGGATGGACATAACTATCAAAATAAATATTTTGTGACTCCCCACCTTGCAAACTAATCTATATCAGGTCCCACTCCATCTCGATGTACTTCTTTCCTCCCTTCATCCCGTCCAACATCCCAATCCTGTTCCTACCCTTACCTCGCTTGCCCAACATTCTCCCCTCTACTACCCTCTTCAACATTCCACTACCGCTCAATACACCTTTCATCCATTTTTCCTGCCTCCATAGGATTTATCTCAACAAACCCCTCTCGTCCCCCACCATTTCTAGTACTTCCTCATTTGTTTTCCTTTCGGTCCATTTCACCTTCTCCATTCTTCTCCACACCCACATTACAAAAGCCTCCAATCTACGTCTCTCCTCCTGCTTCAGCGACCACGTTTCCGCGCCGTACATAGCTACGCTCCATATCAGAGTTTTTACGAGTCTTGTCTTAACATCCCTACTCAACGTCCCCGTCATCAACTACCTCCTCCTTGAGAAAGCCTCCTTGCCTAGCGGAATTCTTCTCCTTATGTCCCTACCACTTTGACCGTATTGGTCCAAAACACTTCCGAGATATGTAAACTGTTCTACCTGCTCTATTTTTTCCCCGCCCATTTTAATATTTAGCTTAGCCTTTTTCTTTCTGGAAAATCGCATAACTTTTGTTTTATTAATATTCTTTCTCATCCCATATTTATCGCACTGAACCTCCAATTCACTAAACATTGCTTGCAACCCCTTGGCTGACTGAGCAACTAATGCTTGGTCATCAGCAAACCTAACCGATTTTACGAATTCCCCTCCGACTTTCATTCCTACCTCCAGTTCTTCCCATGCCTCTTTAATCATTTCCTCTACATATACGTTGCACAGTACCGGTGACAATGGGCAACCCTGCCTTACACCTCTTCCTAACACTGCCCATCCGGACTCTCCGTTCCCCCCTCGCACCTGAGCAGTCTGAGACATATACAGGTTGCGGATCAGTCTCATGTCCCTCCAATCCATTCCTATTTTCTGCAATATACGCATTAATTTTTCCCAATTCACTCTATCAAACGCTTTCTCGAAATCTACAAAACAGGCAAAAACGTCCTGATTTTATTCTATATTCCTCTCGACTAGTGATCTCATTACTGAAATGGCATCACGCGTACCTCTTCCTTTCCTGAACCCAAACTGATCATCCCCTAAGTAATCATTTGCCTTACTCTCTATCCTTTTGTTGATGATCCTGAGAAAAACTTAGGCTGCGCGGGATATCAAACTTATTGTTCTGTAATCCTCACATGACGTAGCCTTTGCCTTTTTTGGAATAGCAACTAGAACCGATCTCACGAAATCTTCCGGCCAGATTCCCTCCTCATAGATACTACGAATCAGTCCATATATGGCCTTCTTCCCACCTTTCCCTAACCATTTCAACATTTCTACAGGAATATTGTCCACCCCCACATCGTTATTTGCTTTCATCTCCTTTAATGCCCTTTCTATTTCATCGTCGAGTATGTCTCGACCTAAGCTATCTTCTTCTACGTCATGTTCCTTTCTTATGTCTAACCTTGTCGGCCTAAGTTCTTTACCATACAATGTTTCTATATATTCCTTCCATCTCTCTTGGATTTTTCCTGGTTCAACTATTATCTTACCCCATTTATCTTTAACTGTTAGTACAGATCTTGCCATCTTACTTCCCGATAATAAGTTAACCTTGCTGTATAGAGCACAAATTTCACCCTTTTTCTGTAAACTTTCCATATCCTCGCATTGCGTTTTCCACCATTCTTCTTTTGCATTATTTGTGGCCCTTCTCAATTTATTGTTTCACTCTTTGTACTTCATTTTGCCTAACTCTGTGTTTACATTTTTCCATCTTCTTCTCTCATCCATCTTTGCAATCATCTCATCCGTTACCCATGGTTTCCTTATCATTTTCCCCTTAACGGTTCGTACAGTGTCTTTAGCGGCTTCCAATATCTCTGTCTTGATACGAGGGTCATCCGGAAAGTAGTACCCGTTCGTGCCACATGAAGTGCTGACGACGCGAGTAGCCGCTGGACGAGGTCAGATAGCTTCAGTGGCTTGTCTGCCTTCTCTGAGCCAAGTTACGTGACGCTAGCATTGCCTGTGTTGTTTCTGTGATTGTTTACAATGTTTAAAAAAATTGAGAACGCCGCCAGGTTTGAAGTGAGGGCAGTGATTAAATTCCTCAATGCAAGAAACGTTCGCCCATGTGATATTCATCGCCAATTAAAGGAGGTGTATGGAGACAATGTAATGGACGAGTCGTCTGTTCGGCGGTGGTGTCGCAACTTCAACATGGGGAGGGGGAACAAACACGACGATGAGCGTTCGGGGAGACCGTCTGTCATTACAGACCAACTGGTGAGCTCAGTTGACGAATTCGTGAGGAACGATCGGCGCGTCACAATTGATGACATCTGTGAGCATTTTCCCAATGTTTCTCGAACAATTGTTCATGAAATTGTGAAACACCATCTGCATTATGCAAAAATTTGTGCAAGATGGGTCCCTCGCATGCTTACAGATGAGCACAAAACCAAGCGTATGGCTGCAGCACTGACGTTTTTGGGACGTTATTCTGATGATGGAGACTCTTTCTTGACTCGCATAATTACTGGTGACGAAACATGGGTTTGTTATGCATCACCTGAGAGTAAACGAACTTCAATGGAGTGGCATCATGCTCATTCACCAAACAAACCAAAAAAATTCAAGACAGTCCTGTCCACCAGGAAACTCATGGCAACCATTTTCTGGGATCGACGAGGTGTATTGCTTATTGATTTTATGGCCCGTGGAGACACTATTAATGCCAATGCGTATTGTGAAACATTAAAGAAATTACGGCGGGCAATACAAAATCGGCGGCGAGGTCTATTGTCTACTGGTGTCATTCTCGTTCATGACAATGCCAGGCCTCATGTAGCTGGGATAACACAAAAACTTTTGCAGCAATTCAAATGGGAAACTTTCGACCATCCACCGTATAGCCAGGACTTGGCCCCTTCAGATTTTCATCTCTTTACAAAGCGTAAAGACTTTTTGGCAGGAAGAAGATTTGACAGCGATGAAGAACTTAAAGAAGGAGTGACCCGGTATCTCAATGAGCTGGCGGCGAAGGACTATGCAGCAGGAATACAGAAACTTATCACACGTTATGACAAATGCCTTAATTTGCTTGGAGATTATGTTGAGAAGTAGTTTAAAGTATCCTCTTTCAAATAAAATTTTTTATGTTTGTTAATATTTACTTTTGTGTCTTTATTTCACGAACGGGTACTACTTTCCGGATGACCCTCGTACATTCCCATTTTTCTTCGATAGTACTCAGTTCTTTACTGTCATCCATCATTTTCTCTACAGCCTGCTGATACTCCTTCCTCGTTAATCCATTTACTGCTTCTAAATTCTATTTCCTAACCCGCCGCGAGGTCCTTATCTTCTTGATACGAACATTACATTTCATAACAACTAAATTGTTGTCAGAGTCCGCATCCGCTCCTGGGAAACTGTGCGAATTTATCACATATTTCCTAAACCTGTGCCTAACCATAATATAATCTAACTGATACCTTTCTGAGTCACCTGGCATTTTCCATGTATACCTACGCCTTTTGTGGTGTCTAAACCATGCGTTAGTGATGACTAACCCCTGTCTCCTTCAGAATTCACTTGCTTTCTCCCCCCGTTCATTTCTCGTGCCTAACCCATAGTCCCCCACCTCACCACCATCTCTTCTTTCGCCTATTGTCGCATTCCAATCCCCCATCACTATCAAATGTTTCCCTGGAGGAACACTCGCGATGATATCCTCTAACCCATCATACATCCTATCGAACTCTTCCTCCTTGTGGTTGTTCGGTGGCATGTATACCTGAACAATGACCAAGTTCGTCGGCTCTGCTTTAATCTCTACGAGTACAATTCTATCTGTCGCTTGCTCTATGTTGAATACGTTTCTTCCTACCCCTTTATTTAAAATTACGGCCACCCCTCGTTGGCTCTCGTCCCCGCCGCTGTATATCACTCTATAATTTTCACTCCAGTAATCCCCGCTATCCTTTCATCTCACCTCGCAGAGACCTAAAATATCTATATTACCTTTTTCCATCTCTCGCTTAATATTTTCTAATTTGCTTCTCCTTAACATTGTCCTGACGTTCCAGGTTCCTATTCTAACTACTTTCGCCTTCTTCTGAGTCTTCTGTCCTGCTGCAGTTATTTTTTCCCTGCAAGGGTTTCGTGGGATGACGACCGCGGAAGCCTTGCTTCTCCCGCTGCCGGGCGCGACACACGGCCTCTTGGGCCGAGTTCTGTAGTTGCCAGGACTCATATTATCTATAGTGCCCATCATCTTATTCTTGGGAATCATAATTGAGGTGGTTTCCCGTTGCCTTCCTCAATAGTGTTTTTAACGTGACACCATCACTTAATGGCCGCCCCACTGGGATCAGATGCCATTGCAGCCGCCTCACTGAGGAACAGACGCTGCGTGGACTACCTTTCGGCTAGCTCCTAACATTCAACCTATCTGGCATGAGTGACCCTTCCAGGAGTAATTACTATTACTCCCGACAGCACTGCTCTAGATATATATAAATATATATACCATAAACACAGTAATCAACCCGAAGGTCGGTTTAGTAGGTGAAGGTAGAGCTCATCCATGTACCAAGCCCGAGGGCGTGTGAATATTCACACATCAGGGTAGGGGGGCCAGCTCCTTTACCTGTGCCGATTGTAATTTCCCAGAAAGATCTGGTACCTGGAAAATCAACTAGCTTGGGTGGAGCTGCAGGTGCTCATAGTGCCTTGCCCGGGAATCAAACCCGAGACCCGCCGGTCATTAGTCCAACGCTCTACCCACTGGACCACAGCGACCCATAATATATACATATATATATGTATATATATATATATATATATATATATATATACATTAAAACACGAAATACCGCCATGTGGCGAATAAATATTCATTCACATTGAAATAGAGATAAGGAAAATGGTAAAGGAACACATATAAAGGACGAACACAAGATAGGTGGGGATGGCGGATGTGAGCAGATCACGAATGTAAAAATATCTTCCTCGACCGGGACTTGAACACCTCAGCTCAGGTGGTTAGAGCATCCGCCCGGCAAGTGGAGAGATCCGGTGTTCAAGTCCCGGTCGAGGAAGATATTTTTACATTCGTGATCTGCTCACATCCGCCATCCCCATCTCTCTTTGTTCGTCCTTTATATGTGTTACTTTACCATTTTCCTTATCTCTATTTTAATGTGAATGAATTTTTATTCGCCATATGGCGGTATTTCGTGTTTGAATGTGTATTTGGCCAATGTGGCTCGTCTCTTCTTCTGGCTATGCTTGCCATGAAATGCACCGTTCCTATCCTGTATGATGTTGTATGCTTGCTAATGTACTGTCCATTCTCCTCTTGTGTTTGTCAATTTCTCCTTTGGTGGGTGTAACAGCTGCCTAACGCCATCTTCTGTTTAATGATTCGGAGCACTTTGGCGCTTTATAAGATCGCAGATTTCAATGTGAAAAGTACGCTCCTTCGATAGCTCAGGTGGTTAGAGCATCCGCCCGTCAAGTGGAGAGATCCGGTGTTCAAGTCCCGGTCGAGGAAGATATATTTACATTTGTGACCTGCTCACATCCGCCATTCCCACCTCTCTTGTGTTCGTCCTTTATATAGTGAAAATTATAGAGTGATATACAGCGGCGGGGACGAGAGCCAACGAGGGGTGGCCGTAATTTTAATTAAAGGGGTAGGAAGAAGCGTAGTCAACATAGAGCAAGCGACAGATAGAATTTTACTCGTAGAGATTAAAGCAGAGCCGACGAACTTGGTCATTGTTCAGGTATACATGCCACCGAACAACCACAAGGAGGAAGAAGTCGATAGGATGTATGATGAGTTAGAGGATATCATCGCGAGTGTTCCTCCAGGGAAACACGTTGGTAGAAAAAGAAATTATATCCAATTAATTCGGTGTCATCTTTTGCAAATGATATTGTTTTTTTTGCACCATTGAGTCGGGGGCCGCATCTGCTGATGCTCTCAAAGAAAGCGGCATGAAAATGGACGTGTGAAGTTGGTATGCTTTACTTCCTGACGGGAGTGGTTAAAAGTCAAATATGCGGTCAGCGTTAATCGATTGCATTTTCAGAAAAGAAAATAGTATTTATCGTAACGGTTTTAAAAAGCAATATTGCTCAAATTATTATATAATAAGAATACTGTGTCACTTTGAACTGATATGAAGTTGTGCTTTAGTGGCTGGTTTATCTCTTGTTATCTGTATCGACCGCTAATTTATTTCTTTATTATCGGCTTAACTGGGCGAGGTTGAGACTAAATAGTCCCTTCTTCCACCTAACCCTTACATTACATTGAAGACAATTACTTACAGCCAAGCCCTGGATGGAGAAAAATCCACCCAGACGGGAATCGAACCTGTGACCTCTCAGTTGGTAGACGAGGACGTTACCCCGCCGCCACCGGGGCCGGCAAGGTACTTAAGTGGAACATGCGACATTTTCGGCCATCTCCTTCTGCAGGAGTGTACTTGTTTATACATACATATATATATATATATATATGTGTGTGTATATATATATAAGTGTATATATATATATATATAAATATATGTATGTATGTGTATATATATACATATATATAACCATAAACACAGTAATCAACCCGAAGGTCGGTTTAGTAGGTGATGGTAGAGCTCACCCATGTACCAAGCCCTATACGGCGTGTGAATATTCACACATCAGGGAAGGGGGTCCAGTTCCTTTCCCTGTGCCGGCTATGGTTTCCCAGGAAGATCTGGTACCCGAAAAAGCAACTAGCTTCGGTGGAGCTGCAGGTGCTCAAAGTGCCTTGCCCGGGAATCGAACCCGGCACCCTCCGGTCAGCAGTCCAACGCTCTACCCGCTAGACCACCGCAACTTGTGGCCTAAGTTCTTTATCATAGTGTTTCTATATATTCCTTCCATCTCTCTTGGATTTTTCCTGGTTCAACTATTATCTTACCCCATTTATCTTTAACTGTTAGCACAGATCTTGCCTTCTTACTTCCCGATAATAACTTTACCTTGCTGTATAGAGCACCAATTTCACCCTTCTTCTGTAAACTTTTCATATCTTCGCATTGCGTTTTCCACCATTCTTCTTTTGCTTTATTTGTGGCCCTTCTCAATTTATTGTTTAACTCTTTGTACTTCATTTTGCCTAACTCTGTGTTTACATTTTTCCATCTTCTTCTCTCATCCATCTTTGCAATCATCTCATCCGTTACCCATGGTTTCCTTATCCTTTTCCCGTTAACGGTTCCTATAGTGTCTTTAGCGGCTTCCAATATACCTTTCTTGATGCATTCTCATTTTTCTTCGATAGCACTCAGTTCTTTACCGTCATCCATCATTTTCTCTAAAGCCTCCTGATACTCCTTCCTCGTTAATTCATTTACTGCTTCTAAATTCCATTTCCTAACCCGCCGCCCTTGCATTATCTTCTTGAAACGAACATTACATTTCATAACAACTAAATTGTGGTCAGAGTCCGCATCCGCTCCTGGGAAACTGTGCGAATTTATCACACTGTTCCTAAACCTGTGCCTAACCATAATATAATCTAACTGATACCTTTCTGAGTCACCTGGCATTTTCCATGTATACCTACGCCTTTTGTGGTGTCTAAACCATGTGTTAGTGATGACTAACCCCTGTCTCCTGCAGAATTGAATTGCTTTCTCCCCGCGTTCATTCCTCGTGCCTAACCCATAGTCCCCCACCTCACCACCATCTCTTTCTTCGCCTACCGTCGCATTCCAATCCCCCATCACTATCAAATGTTTCCCTGCAGGAACACTTGCGATGATATCCTCTAACTCATCATACATCCTATCGACTTCTTCCTCCTTGTGGTTGCTCGGTGGCATGTATACCTGAATAATGACCAAGTTCGTCGGCTCTGCTTTAATCTCTACGAGTAAAATTCTATCTGTCGCTTGCTCTATGTTGACTACGCTTCTTCCTACCCCTTTATTTAAAATTACGGCAACCCCTCGTTGGCTCTCGTCCCCGCCGCTGTATATTACTCTATAATTGTCACTCCAGTAATCCCCGCTATCCTTCCATCTCACCTCGCAGAGGCCTAAAACATCTATGTTACCTCTTTCCATCTCTCGCTTAATATTTTCTAATTTGACTCTCCTCAACATTGTCCTGACGTTCCAGGTTCCTATGCTAACTACTTTTGCCTTCTTCTGAGTGTTCTGTCCTGCTGCAGTTATTTCTTCCCTTCAAGGGTTTCGTGGGATGACGACCGTGGAAGCCTTGCCTCTCCCGCTGCCGGGCACGACGCACGGCCTTTTGAGCCGAGCCCCGTAGTTGCCAGGACTCATATTATCTATAGTGCCCATCATTATAATCTTGGGAATCATAATTGAGGTGGTTTCCCGTTGCCTTCCTCAATGGTGTTTTTAACGTGACACCATCACTTAATGGCCGCCCTACAGGGGTCAGACGCCATTGCAGCCGCCTCTACATGAGGAACAGACGCTGCTTGGACTACCTTTCGTCTGGCTTCTAACCTTCGACCTATCTGGCATGGGTGACCCAGGAGTAATTATTATTACTCCCGCCAGCACAGCCCTAGGGGTCATCGGAACACACAAGCCTTTCCACCACGACAAGATATATATATATATATATATATATATACATACATGTACAGGTTTTCCGGCAAGCGTTCTTTCCTCTTCTCCGAGCTCGATCTCCCGCCATCGCCATCACTTCTTGCCCCGAACAGCCTCGGTTGTATATATGTGGACCTGTGTGTGTGTGTTGCTTCCCGACCATTTACTTCTCCTCTTTTTTTCTCGGGCGCGTGGGAGAGAGAGTTCCCCCAGCCTCCCGTCGGGGTTAAACACGAATGAAAGGCACCCTATCCTCCCTCCACCCTCTCCCGGTGGAGCTATATACCACGGGACTGCCTGCCAATCACCTTCCCCCTCTTCCCCCCGTCTTCCTCCAATCGGATATCTCCCTCCGACTCCGCCTTGGTTTATCACCTCAATTATTATAATTTAATGTATAAACGCAAACAGAGATACATTTTTGTTTATACAGGAACTACACACTTTTTGATATTTGTATACTAATAAAGCACATCTTTTGAATACCTATTTATAATATGCTCACATGAAAGTGCTTAATAATTTAGTTTTGTTTTATATTAACCTGAATTATGTTGGTCCATTTTTCTGACCCCAGGAGGAACTGTGTGACGGTTTCACGTTAAAAACACTATTGAGGAATGCAACGGGAAAACTGCTTCTCTATTATTCTTAAGATTATTATGATGGACAATTTAGATTAAATGAGTTTTGGTGACTATGGGCCTCGGCTCAATCGACCGTGTATCGCGTCCGGCAGTGGGGGTTGCAGGGCGTCCCTGGTCGTCGTCGCACGAAACCCATTGCAAAATAAAACCGACAGCAGCAGGAAAGAGGACGCAGAAAAAGAGGGCCAATTTAGTTAGAATCGGAGTTGGAATGTTAGGACGGTGATCACGAGAGAAAGTCGGAAAATATTAAGCGAGAGGTAGAGAAGAGGAATCAAGATATTTCAAAACTCCGCGACATGATATGGGAGGATGACAGTGAATGATGGAGCTATTTTTAGAGATGAAAATTGAACAAAGGACAAGAGGTTAAACGAAGGGTAGCAATTATATTGAACAAAAAGGTAGGAGGAATCTCAGTAAACATTGAGAAGATGATCTATGGAGTATTACAAGAAAAATGTTTGGGGATTCGGAAAGATATCAGTTAGATTATATTATGCTTAGGGACGGATTTAGGAAGAGATTTATTATTTCGCAGTTTCCCGAGAGTGGATGAAGACCCAGATCAATGTATATTGTTAATGAAGTGTAACTTTTGATTCAAAAACATAAAACATAAAAGACGGTCTTGGGAATGGACTTTTTAAGCATTAATTGAGACGACAAGAATCATCAAGGTGATAGATAGGTAGGAAGAAGTAGTAAAAGTTTATTAATAAACTAAGGCCGATAATGAATACATGTAGAGCCGAAAAAGTGTGGAGGAAGGCGCAGCACGAGGAAATGGTAAGTTTGCATAGGAAGGGAGGAATAAGTGCGCTCGTACAAAGGGAGATTAAAATACTGTCAGTGAGTAGTTCCCCCAGGACGGGGAAATCTGTGAAGACTATCAGAGATAATTTAGGAACGTATTAGTTACCAGACAAGGTACAAGGGAGGTGGAAGAAATATGCAAATATATGAGTAGCGTACGAGTAGATGAGGATAACTTAGGTCCATGCTTACTCAATGGCTGGGTAGAACGGGCATTATAGTTTGGAAATCAAATAAGGGCGTGGGGTCAGACACCATTTTCGTAGAACAACTTTAAACTTAGTCAGAAAACAAGTAGCAAAAGAAGCGTGGGGGAAGACGCAGTGCGATGACAAGTTAACAAATGAAGGGTAAAATAGTTGCGCTGTACAGAAAGATTAGAGGAATTTCGAATAAAGGCGAAATCCGTGCAAACATTCAATGATAATTCAGAAAAAATAATTAAATGGCCAGAAATGATTGAAGGAAATGGCGAAGGAATATATTGAGGAACTATGAGGTGAAACCAAGTAATTACTTTTTAGGACACTATGGAGCTATTAAAGATAATTCGTGTGAATAGCGTTTGCGAGGGAAGAATTTGACTGGAAGATTTCGTCAGTTCAGAGTTGGTTTTTATTCCAAAAAAGGGAAGGCCGGCCATTTGAGAGGACTTCATAAAATTTGCTCTATTTCGCACGCCGCTAATGTTCTTCTCAGGATAATCAACAAGTGGATGGGGAGCATTGAAATTTGACACTTCGGGAATGATTACTTCGGGTTTAGATACAGGAGAGGCACGTGTGACGCCATAGCTCTAATGAGGACATGAGCAGAAAGGCACATACAGGTAAATGTACCTGTACAGGTACCTGTAGAATAAAATAAGGATGTAGTGTTTCGCTCCTTAGGTTCCGAGAAATCGTTTAATAGAGTTAATTGTTAGTAATGAAAAATATATTGCATTAAATAGGAGTATATTGAATGAATAAGGAGGCATATGCAACCTAGACTTAGACTGCTCAGGTGCGAGCGGCGGATGGAGAGTCGGAATGGGAGGGAGACAAAAATGATGGACACAGAGTATTTGATAGGCAATGCGATGTTGAGAACTGTGATAGAGGGGAGATCGTTGGGCGAGGATGGTGTACATAGGATAATTGATGTCGGCTCGAACGAATGACATGAGCGGAATTGAAATTGAGGTTTGTTGTAGTGTAAGGTTGTGTTATTTAAGAAAAATTAAGGAATGTGCTGATCTGTAGGATATATTCATCTAATTACTGTAACTTGTACGACACCAAATAACTTCAATAAACACACGTACACGTAATCTGTGGCTGACTTAACTTGGAAAGTCCTAGGATTATAAAATATTAATGCTATAATTTTTATTGGATCTTTTTCCAGTTTTAAAAAGATTTTAATGGTGTGGTCAACATGCCTACATCCAACTCTTTTTTTTGTCCTTTCCTATGTTATTCTAAAATATGTGATGAAAATTTTTCTTTTTATTTACTTAGTGCTGATCGGAAAATAGCCAAGTATTAGCCTTTTACATCGGACTGTAAACGTGAAGCACGGCAAGGACCATTACAAGCATCCAAATGTTAGGAGGTGGGTCTTCTGCGTTGTCATAAGAGGACGTTACCCCGCCGCCACTGCGGCCGGTATACTTGGACCATATGTTAAAAACGTGTGCGTAATACACTCTCCTCGGCCGCCCTCAGATCCGGGTGTCGCTTCCACTGCGATAATATCCTCGATTCCATCACGTGTTATTTCAGCGACCCCGTAGGCAGTTGACTCCGAAGCACTGCGGCATTTCGAAAATGGCTCTGCATATATTAAAACACTATGTCCTGTTTTTATCCGGAGAACTCGTTGGTTATGGCCGAAAAAGATAATGGACTTTCACAAGAAAAATAAAAGTGTTTCCATAGAACTCCACGTCAATAATTTTTCTCGCGAAACATCCGAAGTACGCAATTAACCATTCACTTAAGTTTGTGGAAAGAAAATTTCTGTATTCTATATACGAGCGGAAATATCGAATAAATGAGATACCTCTGAAGTTCATAAGATGTGTTTTAACAGCAAAAATAGAGGTAGAGGTAGGAGATAATTGTGTGAGTAATTGGCGCAAATAAGCAAATAAACGTGGATTAAATGCACCAGCAATATTGACGTATGAAGGGAATATAGTATGACCGCAGAAGCCTTTAATTAGTGAAATTCCATCTTTTGTGAACATGATTTAAATTTTCATTTCTCAACGAATTAGTATGAAAGAGGTACCATGGTCTGATGACGTGCACAAATGGAGGACGGTGTAATTGCCAAATGGATATAATGCGAGGGAAGAAGGTGAGCGGATACGTAGTGGGAGGGAGAGAGGGGTGGAGGGAGTCAAGAATGGGGGCGGGCAAATGCATGCGAAGTGGCAGAGGACATGGTGTTAGAAGGGGGAACGAGAGCAGGGAATTAGCGGAAGGGAGCGACCAAGTTTCCTTTCGCGTGCTCCTCTGACTGCTAGGCGTCGAGAACGCCTAAAAAATTCTTAGCTCTGATAAAAAGAGCCATTCAGACTATTGTCGGTGACTGCCCGGTGGAACAGCGAGCGGCGGGAAAGGGAATCTTGGTATTTGGCTGCACGAGACTGCGCTTCCATAGCAGTCGGCAACATTGCACTTGTAGGCGACGATCTGTGGGGATGGGCGCGGCCGGGATTCCTCTACCGCACCGCACCTTTGGGGAGCGGAGGGCTCGTATTCCGAAACCGCACTCGGGGAGGCAATCTCCCAAATTGATCGCATCGCCTACTGATTTCCCCTTCCTAACCCCTGAACCCCCCTCCCCAAAACCCTTACACCCCCCTCGCCACAAACCCCTGAACCCCCTTCGCCCCTAAACCCCTTTACCCCCCTGCCCATCCTCTGCTCGGAAGAATACGCGGCTGCTTACAATTGAACCGAGATTTTCATTAGCTCATTTATGCTCCTCTTTTTACATATTTATCTTTCCCTGGACCGGTCGTATCCCTGCTGCGAATAGCGTCGTTGCGCTTAACATTGTCATAGTTGATGCATACAAGTTTCTGATTAACACGCCCTAGCTTTTCTGCCTAGGCAAAGTCAACTAACCCTGTCACTTGTTATGCAAGAAATACATGGTTTGTATACGATGTTTTCAGGCTTATCTTTCTGGAAATCGATTATCACTGAAGTTAAAATATCAATGAATCTTTCCACTCAATTTTATTCGGTTCAACTAGTTTCGACGCATCGGCGCCATTTTCATGTTGAACTGACGATGACGCCGATGCGTTGAAACTAGCTGTACCGAATAAAAATTGAGAGGAAAGATATATTGGTATTTATACTTCGGTACATGGTTTGTATAAAATGTTAAGAGACAATTTTCGGAAAAATAGATTTATTTCAGATATTGATCGTTAAATGACTCAAAATTCTTCAAAATACATCCTTTGAGAGCATCGACACTTTAGCCAGCGACTTTTCAACCACTCGAATGCTCCATAGTAGGTGGCAGGTCCTTGAACTTAAAAGGGCTTCTACACTAAGGGTCGGCACCATTTTGGTGTCCTTTGGGGGAGGGAGGATTTAACATTTGGGAAGAGGAATAATAGTCTGCTGATGCCAAGTGGGGACTGTAAGGGGGTTGGGGAATCATCGCGATGGCTTTACGGATGGTCTTCGAAAGTATACACTTGTCTCTGCCCTAGGTCGTCCGTCAAGACTTTCAGGACGAATTCAGCGCAGATCTTTCGCATCGTCACATTTTCAGTGATAATGGTGTGACCTGTCATCTTATGAATGCTAATGTACGATCTGTGATCATGGACAGTTCCAAATTGCAGGCCATAGGACGAATGTCATACAAAATGTTTAGATAATTCAGTTTTATGGAGCCGCCCAGGATATTTTGAAAACCCAATACCATTCATTAACACTAAATTATGAACTTAAAAACCATACATTCTAAACTGGTCTTCCCCAGAAGATGATGTTGTTACATCGAAACCGGTAGTATTAATAAAAAAAAATATTTTGTGAAAAATTGCCAATTTTAATTAATAAACGGAAGAATACAGTTGGTTCAAAACGGATTGGTTTCATGGCGGATTGCCTTTTATTTCAAATGCAACAAAAGAAATAACAATTGATGCTCACGTCAATTAAGAATAAAATAGCATTATTTGGTCCATAATGTTTTAGTTTTTCATGTGCTACTGAACTATGGCGCATTTCTAAGTATGTCGGCATGTGGTAATTCGTTTCTTGATCAAAATTATTTCAATACTCATGGTGGTAGTCTGTTTTTAATGAATTCGTATTTCTGCCACTAAGTCTTCTCCCTAAATGACAGGCGAAGGTGTCTCGTCATATGTGTCTCCTAATTTGTTGATTTCCGCTTACGTTGCCGCTGAGTCACCGTTCCTCGGATTCGAGACGAAGTCGCTTTCAAAAAATCCCACTAGCATCTCCGCCTAATCCTTCGGGGACGCTGTCACGTCATTGTCACGCTCAGCGAGGATCTGGGCATGAGGGCAGGGAGGGAGGTGACAAGTTTCCTGCACATCTTCCATACCTCGTTGACTATAAGCGCCGTCTTCTGCCGAGAGCGCCTCTGCAACCGGCGCTCGGCTTGCTGTTGCCCGTCGCTACGGTCTTCCAACATCATCTTCGTTGGGCGCTCGGCCCGTCGGGTTGCAGAGGGTCCTGTGTACTCTGCATCATCCCTTAAAGTGGGGGCTAATCGTCCGGCGGCCACTCTGGGTCTTTTATACGTTTCCTTTGAGATAGGGTTCGTTCCAGCTATTATACGGAGGTACAATGCCTTTTTGTTTTCCAGGTCGTCGAAGAAGATTCGTGCTCGTTCTCTTCAATACTCCGCAAACGGCTGCGTTCCTGCTAGCGCGCGTGGACTCTCGGAGGCGTGTTTCTAACCTAGGGCTAAGATAGCACACAGCGTCCCTCGTTCCACCATTTCCAATAGTCGGAAAGGTCCCCCACTCCACGCTGGCGAAGCATAGGAGGGGATCGGCCATATGGGACCTGTACACTGGTGCGTTTTTGTCTGTATGGACAGAAACGGCGTTTTAAGAAGCGGTGGGAGCTGCAGACGTCATTCCCGTGCTTTGTGCGACGTGATGAGGGCGTGGTGGCGTAAGGTGAAGCTTCGGTCCAGGATGACACCAATATATGTTATCTCTTCTCGCCAAGTCATGTCAACTTCTATATCGACGAGGATCTCTCCTGGTTCTTACCTCTTCTTTGTGGAGAAAATGATCGCCTGCGTCTTACTCACATTGATAGCATTTCCCATTGCGCATAGTATTAAAGAAGGCGGTCGACCGTCCCCTGAAGATATGTCGCCGCAATGTGTGATCTCCATGAAGTTGTCACAATCGCCGCGTAGAGGGCCACCATGGTGTTGTTGTCGTGGTCCATCAGGTTATCCGGAGTGCACGGATTCGATTGTACCGGTCCGATAACCGACCCCTGCGGCACTCCTGCTGCGATGTTTCGCGGCGCTGTGAGAGCGCACCGCTAGGCGAACCGCAATGTCCTCCGCTCTAGATAGAATTCCAGTAAGCGTCGTTGCCATCACGGGAAACGCCACCGCTGAAGTTTTTTTTCCGGAGAACTTCGTGCCTCACCCCATCAAAGGCCTTCTGCATGCCGAAAAAGGTCGTCTGCACGGCAAATCTCGTGGGCGGTCTTTGCGTACATCCCGGCAAAAGGATGCCCCCATATGCTGCTGTCCTCGGCCCGCTGGGAAGCCTCTTTCCATTCTCAGGTGTTTCGCCAGTGCTCTGCGATCAATGCTCCGACCTCCGCTCTTTTTCGCTGGAAGCAGTTCTCGGGAAACCTGTTCCGCTGGAAGCGTCTGCGAAGGCGATTGCGTACCCGGATGCTGCGGTGGATACTAAGCTACTACTAGGATGTGTTGACGCTTGGATGTCTCTATGCGGCACTGTCTAACGGAGGACCCGACTGACACTCTCCGATGCCCGTATGGCCATCTTCTTGCGTATGGTTGTCTTTGGGCGTGGTTTGGGTGCAGCGGCCCGGTGTGGCCCGCATTCTGTTCCCCCTGCGTTCAGGGTGCCTCCGGTGGCGTTTAATTCGTTGCTGTAGGTACCATTACTCCGTGGACGGGCTATTTTTCTCGGCGGAGACTTGACATCCTCGCTTCCACTTGTTTGTCGTATATAGGACGTGTATACCGGGTGATAATGGAACGGCGTTCAAATCTAGCGCCGCGCTCGTTGGTCCCTCGATTCTGCGGTGCCAGCAGCAACGTAGTCCAATCAAATCCAAAAGAAAAGTTGTAGGGTGTGTCATAGAGCCGAAAGTCACAGTGTGCCAGATCAAATCGATTCCAGGTCTCCGTTCTTTCTACCGATATTTCCCGCTGTTCCTCTGACCGCGTAAGTCCAGATCGGACAAGTACTGAATTATTAACTTTAAACAAGAACCTCCTTAAGCCCACCACCTCGTTGACCCAGTTAGTGGAAAATAATTTGTTCAGTCTACCTCTTGATTTACCGTTCCTCTGCTAGAAGCCCCTCGCAACCACATTTGCTAATTTTAAATTTAGAGGATAGAGAGTGTATCCCTTTTATGAAAATTCCTTTCATCGTTTGAATTATTCTACCTTGCTCTTAGTTTCTTACATTTGAGTAACCTTTAATTTGATGGTGCGTCTTTGTTTTCAAATCAGCGACTGCCGCGCATTCTAGCGGTGGCCTTCGAAGTAGGAACCATTTAACTATGGGTAATCAATGGATCGTACGGATTTCAATGCACTGCTGTGCTTACGAAAGTGGATTATTTGCTCTTGAGTCGTCAAGGACGTCCACTGGGTACAACCGCGGGAGACTCCTCCCCCCAGCGAAGGCACCCTCAAGGGGGATTCGGCGATGGAATGGTGGCGGTGTGCATATAGATTCGCGGGTGATGGTGTCGGAAATGCACACCCGTCCCAGGGCACACCGTCCTCGCTAGCGGCGCCACCGCCGGGGGAAATCAGAAGAGGAGTGGATGCAAGAATATGGAGCTGCGTAGAGAATGGGAGTTTGGCACGGGGTCGAATGGGGTCAAGGTGATGTCGAGCTGTGGGAAGGTAACTCGGGGTTTAGAAGAGCTGGAGACAGATTGGGGGTGCAGGTGCCATATACCCTCATAAATATGCTCTATTGACTCGTGCAAGAGTCATGTTTCCGTTTTCCACTTTCTTTTGTTGGAGTCCCCAAAGGTGGGGGAGGTTTTGGGTGGACCCAGACACCACGTGGTGCTACGCACCTAAGCCCTGACTAACACAACATTCTGTCTAATCAATACCGCACTCTCCCCTTTTGCAATTTACCATTTGTTCGTATTTTTTACTCTTATTTTAATTGAAAATTACTTTTTTTCCTCGCTGTATTTTGCCTTCGCCCATCCCTAACTCAAGCTGCGGCATCTCATCGCCTTTCAAAATATCCCACATTCACTTTCCTTGCCTCTGAATCTCTCCCAAAAACATTTTCTCCTACGCTATCGTACCTAAAAACTTCGTTTTTTTAAACTTTCTTTCTTTAATTTTCCCATAATGTCCTACACCTACATTTTCAAATTTTCCAGTCAAATATTTTCCTCTCCTCTCGACGACCTAGTTCCAAGCCATACCAAACCACGCTATACGTTGTTTCAGTCAGTACTTTTCATTTTTTACCATGGTCTCCGTCATCAAGAGCTTTTTTTCTTAAGGGATTGCTCTCCATCATTTATTTTGTTTATCCGTCTTTTAATGAAAATCTTCTTCTTTTGCTGAATTGTTCTATCTGATCTAGTTTATTCCCTCAAATTTAATGTTAATCTCAGCCTTCCATTTCTTGTGAACCTCATAACCTATGACCTCATTTAATAAAATTCCCATTTCATACAAATACACATTTTGTAACTCCAAAGAAAACCCAATCCAGCATTCTAATATACATCAGGTCCCTCTTCGTCTCTCTGAACTTCCTTCCTCCTTTCATCCCGTCCAACATACCTATCCTGTTCGTGCCCTTTCTTCTTTTGCCAAAATCCTCCCCTCTATTACCTTCTTCAACAATCCACTGCATTCAATACGCCTTACATCCATCTTTCCTGCCTCCATAGGATTTCTCTCAACAAACCCCTCTCCTCACCGACCATCTTCAGTACTTCCTCATTTGTTTTCCTTTCGGTCCATTTCACCTTCTCCAGTCTTCTCAACACCCACATTTCAAAAGCCTCCAATCTACGTCTATCCTCCTGCTTCAGGGACCACGTTTCCGTGCCGCATATGCATCTACATAAATACCCTGCGACCCACCAAAAAGGTGTGTGGCAAGGGGCTATAACATAGCAACGCTCCATATCAGAGTTGTATATATATATATATATATATATATATATATATATATATATATATATATATATATATATGGTTATATATACAGTTTGGTGGACTCGTAAAAACTCTGATATATCAATAGGCCCTATCTGGACTGATTCGTAGTATCTATGAGGAAGGAATCTGGCCGGAAGACTGTGTAAGATCAGTGTAAGTTCCTATTCCGAAAAAGGTAAAGGCTACACCATGTGAGGATTACAGAACAATTAGCTTAATATCCCACGCAGCTAAAGTTATTCTCAGGATCATCAACAAAAGGATAGAGAGCAAGGCAAATGATTACTTAGGGGGTGATCAGTTTGGGTTTAGGAAAGGAAGAGGTACGCGTGACGCTAATGAAGTAATGAGATCACTAATCGAGAGGAATATAGAATACAATCAGGACGTGTTTGCCTGTTTCGTAGATTTCGAAAAAGCGTTTGATAGAGTGAATTGGGAAAAATTAATGCGTGCATTGCAGAAAATAGGAATGGATTGGAGGGACAGGAGACTGATCCGCAACCTGTACATGTCTCAGACTGCTCAGGTGCGAGTGGGGAACGGAGAGTCCGGATGGGCAGTGTTAGGAAGAGGTGTAAGGCAGGGTTGCCCATTGTCACCGGTACTGTGCAACGTATATGTAGAGGAAATGATTAAAGAGGCATGGGAAGAACTGGAGGTAGGAATGAAAGTCGGAGGGGAATTCGTAAAATCGGTTCGGGACGTTAGGAGATGAATTGCGCTAGGCAAGGAGGCTTCCTCAAGGAGGAGGGAGTTGATGACGAGGAAGTACTAGAAGTGGTGGGGGAGGAGAGGGGTTTGTTGAGAGAAATCCTATGGAGGCAGGAAAAATGGATGAAAGGCGTATTGAGCGGTAGTGGAATGATGAAGAGGGTAATAGAGGGGAGAATGTTGGGCAAGCGAGGTAAGGGTAGGAACAGGATAGGGATGTTGGACGGGATGAAGGGAGGAAAGAAGTACACCGAGATGAAGAGGGACCTGATATAGATTAGTTTGCTAGGTGGGGAGTCACAAAATGTTTATTTGATAGTTGTGTCTATCCAAAAACCTACCTTAACCGGTAGATTACCTAATAATAATATTATATATATATATATATATATATATATATATATATATTAACATAGATGTTTTAGGCCTCTGCGAGGTAAGATGGAAGGATAGCGGGGATTACTGGAGTGACAATTATAGAGTAATATACAGCGGTGGGGACGAGAGCCAACGAGGGGTTGCCGTAATTTTAAATAAAATGGAAATGATTAAAGAGGCATGGGAAGAACTGGAGGTAGGAATGAAAGTCGGAGGGGAATTCGTAAAATCGGTTAGGTTTGCGGATGACCAAGCATTAGTTGCTCAGTCAGCCAAGGGGTTGCAAGCATTGTTGAGTGAATTGGAGGTTCAATGAGATAAATATGGGATGAGAATCAATATTAATAAAACAAAGGTTATGCGATTTTCCAGAAAGAAAAAGGCTAAGCTAAATATTAAAATAGGCGGGGAAAAAATAGAGCAGGTAGAACAGTTTACATATCTCGGAAGTGTTTTGGACCAATACGGTCAAAGTGGTAGGGACGTAAGGAGAAGAATTGCGCTAGGCAAGGAGGCTTTCTCAAGGAGGAGGGAGTTGATGACGGGGACGTTGAGTAGGGATGTTAAGACAAGACTCGTAAAAACTCTGATATGGAGCGTAGCTATGTACGGCGCGGATACGTGGTCGCTGAAGCAGGAGGATAGACGTAGATTGGAGGCTTTTGAAATGTGGGTGTGGAGAAGAATGGAGAAAGTTAAATGGACCGAAAGGAAAACAAATGAGGAAGTACTAGAAATGGTGGGGGAGGAGAGGGGTTTGTTGAGAGAAATCCTATGGAGGCAGGAAAAATGGATGAAAGGCGTATTGAGCGGTAGTGGAATGTTGAAAAGGGTAATAGAGGGGAGAAAGTTGGCCAAGCGAGGTAAGGGTAGGAATAGGATAGGGATGTCGGACGGGATGAAGGGAGGAAAGAAGTACACCGAGATGAAGAGGGACCTGATATAGATTAGTTTTCTGGGTTGGGAGTCACAAAATGTTTATTTGATAGTTGTGTCCATCCAAAAACCTACCTTAACCGGTAGATTACCTAATAATAATAATAATATATATATATATATATATATATATATATAATCTTGAAAATGACGCTCTCCGGCGACGCACAAACACACAAACACTAACATATATATATATATATATATATATATATATATATATATATATATATATATATATCCTTTATATGTGTTCCTTTACCATCTTCCTTATGTCTATTTCAATTTGAATGAATATATATATATATATACACCACCGCGACCCGCATATATATATATATATATATATGTGTGTGTGTATTGAAATGTGTACAAAAGTACTTTTTTCATCATTATTATTTCGACATAATAAGTTGACGCACGCTACTTATAGTTCAAAGGTCAACCTGCATTTAATGAATCAAAATTGCTTTTTCAAGGAAAACCTGAAAATGTCTTCATTAAACTCGCCAGATGTCCTTTTGGGACCATATTACAAATGGTCACGAAAAAATACTTGACCAATTGCATGCAGTTAATCATAACTCTTGCACTATTTTTTTTATTTTATCAGTTTTCCTAAGCAGCAAATGTTTGGCTTTTGCATCAAACTATTAACAATGATATCAATCGACGCAAGTTTTTAATCTTACACTGCATCTTAGCATTATTATTTGTAACATAAAACAATTTATTCAGGATATTAACGACGGAAATTACATGAACAATTTAAGCGAGGTGCTTTTATTGGGTGGTTGCATTGGTGCGTGTCGCCCTACGGCCGGGAGGCGCTCCAACTCTCTTCGCGGGACTCCGGCATTCACCCGCGGTGGGCGCGCGTCCGCTGCCCTCGCCTCAGGGAGCCAGTGAGTGCCCGGCATTCATTCTTCCGATGCCGCAGCCTGCGGCCACCAAACGCCAACACGGGATGCGAAGCAGTGGTCGCTTGCTACCTTGCCAGTTGCGATCATCCTCCGTCATTTATTCTTCTCATCCACTGCTGCATCCTATCTGGCAAACCGACGGCGTATGGCACAGATTTTTTAATCGGCAAATGGCATAATTTGCTGCTATTTGTATCCCGTTACGTTAGATTCTCAATTAGTTGTAATCCTCCCGCAGGCTACAACCCTTGAGTTAAAGAAAAGGACGAGGGAGAAGACTTTCCGTATTCATCTTTACGGGGTCAGCTTCACGTGCTTTTTTGCGGTTCTTTTGTCTACTAATATTGTATAGCCTCCATAAAATTAATTCCTTTAAGTAAGCGATTTCTACGAAAAAAATATTTAAAATCACTCAAATATTTCCATTGTCCAATGATTCCCAACTCAGGCTCCCTGTAATATAGCGAAGGTTGTTTTCCATTTTAAATTATTATTTTAAGTACGAAGTCAAGGGTCAACAAAGCACAGTTGTGTCGAAGACAATGTTGTGGTGTAGAGAACCAATTTAAAAAAAAGAATCTAATTGGAGCCTCGTATATTATGTTAGAAATTATGCGATTGGAGCAAGACTTAAATCCTCAAATCGTTTGTGTTCACCCGACGATCCTCCTGGTGGTGTTGGCCCTCGCCTGACAATTCAGAGGTCGCGGATTCAAATGCCGTCTAGTTCCGGCTCAAACGATTCCTCTCGCCTTTGGTTTCCCATACTAATACTTCAAGATATTTTTTACCCTTGTATTCTATTTTATAGGGCCACAAATAAATCAAAAAAAGAATGGTGGGAATCGCAATGCGAGGATATGGAAAATTTACAGAAGAAGGGTGAAATTGGTGTTCTATACAGCAAGGTTAAGTTATTATCGGGAATTAAGGAGGCAAGATCTGTGCTAACAGTGAAAGATAAGTGGGGTAAGATAATAGTTGAACCAGGAAAAATCCAAGAGAGATGGAAGGAATATATAGAAACACTGTATGGCAAAGAACTTAGGCCGACAAGGTTAGACATAGAAAAGGAACATGACGTAGAAGAAGATAGCTTAGGTCCAGGTATACTCGACGATGAAATAGAAACGGCATTAAAGGAGATGAAAGAAATAAGGACGTGGGGGTGGAAAACATCCCTGTAGAACTGTTGAAATGTTTAGGAAAATGTGGGAAGAAGACTCTATATGGACTGATTCGTAGTATCTATGAGGAAGGAGTCTGGCCGGAAGATTTTGTGAGATCGGTGTTAGTCCCTATTCCAAAAAAGGCAAAGGCTAGATCATGTGAGGATTACAGAACAATAAGTTTGATATCCCACGCAGCTAAAGTTATTCTCAGGATCATCAAAAAAAGGATAGAGAGTAAGGCAAATGATTACTTAGGGTTGATCAAATTGGATTTAGGAAAGGAAGAGGTACGCGTGATGCCATTGCAGTAATGAGATCACTAATCGAGAGGAATATAGAATACAATCAGGACGTTTTTGCATGTTTTGTAGATTTCGAAAAGAGTGAATTGGGAAAAATTAATGCGTATATTGCAGAAAATAGGAATGGATTGGAGGGACGGGAGACTGATCCGAAACCTGCACATGTCTCAGACTGCTCAGGTGCGAGTGGGGAACGGAGAGTCGGGATGGACAGTGTTAGGAAGAGGTGTAAGACAGGGTTGCCCATTGTCACCGATTCTGTTCAACGTATATGTGGAGGAAATGATTAAAGAGGCATGGGAAGAAATGGAGGTGGGAATGGAAGTCGGAGGGGAATTCGTAAACTCGGTTAGGTTTGCTGATGACCAAGCATTAGTTGCTCAGTCAGCCAGGGGGTTGCAAGCATTGCTGAGTGAATTGGAGGTTCAGTGCAATAGATATGGGATGAGAATAAATATTAATAAAACAAAGGTTATGCGATTTACCAGAAAGAAAAGGCGAAGCTAAACATCAAATTAGGAGGGAAAAAAATAGAGCAGTAGAACAGTTCACATATCTCGGTATCATATAATATCATAAGTATTTTGGACCAATACGGTCAAAGTAGTACGAGCGTAAGGAGAAGAATTGCGCTAGGCCAGGAGGCTTTCTCAAGGAGGAGGGAGTTGATGACGGGGACGTTGAGCAGGGAGGTTAAGACAAGATTCGTAAAAACTCTGATATGGAGCGTAGTTATGTACGGCGCGGAAACTTGGTCGTTGAAGCAGGATGATGAACGTAGATTGGAGGCTTTTGAAAAGTGGGTGTGGAGAAGAATGGAGAAGGTGAAATGGACCGAAAGGAAAACAAATGAGGAAGTACTGGAGATGGTGGGTGAGGAGAGGGATTTGTTGAGAGAAATCCTATGGAGGCAGGAAAACTGGATGAAAGGCGTATTGAGCGGTAGTGGAATGTTGAAGAAGGTAATAGAGGGAAGAATGTTGGGCAAGCGAGGTAAGGGCAGGAACAGGATATGGATGTTGGACGGGATGAAGGAAGGAAAGAAGTACATAGAGACGAAAAGGGATCTGATGTACAGACAGGACCCAAAAGTGGTTGAACTGATTTTTTTACAAGGATTTTATTGATGATATACTTACATCGACTTAGTAATTTTCAAATCATGCTCCTTGAGCTGCTATACACTTAGTATAACGTTGCTCCCATTCCCCGTACGCCCGTTGGAATTTTTCTTTGGGGATGCCGTTGATGACCCTCGTCGAAGCCTCTTGAACGGCCTTTATCGAGTTAAAACGTCGTCCCTTGAGCTGTCTTTTCATCAGGGGGAAGAATAAAAACCGGTGGTACCAGATCGGGAGAATAGGGCGGGTGCGGCAACGTGGCAACGGCGTATTTGGCCAGGAACTGTTGGACTACGAGCGCGCCATGGCACGCACGTAGTCATGATGAAGCACCCGGCAGTTTTCGATGGCCTCTTTTCACGCGTTCTCGGGGGTGGGTGAGCACCTGCACGTAAAATTTCGCATTCACAGTCTCCACTTGTGGGACAAACTCCTTGTGAACCACTCCATGACGGTCGAAAAAGACAATCAACATCGTTTTGATTTTTGATTAGCTCATACGAGCCTTTTAGGACTTGGGGACGTGGAATTGTGCCATTCCGCGGATTGTCTTTTCGTTTCTGGGTCATATTGAAAAACCCATGTTTCATCATCAGTTATCACACTGTCCAAACAATTTTCATCTCGGTGCAAATTGGCTAACACTTCTTCGGAAATGCGCACACGCTTTGCCTGTTTGTCGACACTCAGAATTTTCGGCACCATCTTGGCGCACACCTTACGCATGGCCAAATTCTGTGAAATAATGCGTTGGACTGGTCTGCGTTAACTGGTCTGGAAGTTTTTCACTGGTTAAGCGTCGGTGTGTTCAGCAGTGTCCTCACTCTGTCCACATTCGTGTCGGTTCTTGCCGTCGACGGCCGTCCGAGCTCCCTACCCTCTTTGAACAACTTGCGCCACTGTGGAACGGCTTAAGATAGTGTCCCCATAAGCCTGCTTGATCATATCGAGGGTCTCAGTCGCCATCTTTCCGAGTTTCGCACAAAACTTCACGGAATAACGTTGCTCTAAATGCAGATTCATTTTGTTTTTCGACGCGGAGAAAAAACTTGCTTCACTAAAAACGGTGTCCTCACTCAACGACAGCCCGCGGGCGACTGAGGTTGGTGTTGGTCTGTTGCTAAGAGCCCCCTCCACCTTACCCTTCCAGCCCGACCCCCCTCCACCGCTCCGTTCGCGCCAGAGAAAATTGGCCCTAACACTTTTGGGTGCCTCCCAGTAGATTAGGTTGCTGGACCAGGTTTTGTTTGGAGTTACAAAATGTGTATTTGATAGTTGTGCCCATCGAAAAAACCTACCTTAACCGGTTGACTACCTAAAAGAAATTCTTTTTTTAATTAACTAGTTAACTAGTTTCAGATCATAGGCACCAACGTCAGGTTTAAATAAAAACGGTTTTGGCATGGCCCAATTATCTATACGTACAGTGGGTGAGGGGGGGGGGGTTGGGAGTGAGCCGCGGGCAGGGGGGCGAAGGGATAAAGTGCAGCTGCGTATGGCGCCCATGCGTTGAAACTGGTGGTTAAAAAAACAAAAAAAGGTTTTATGGAAAATGCAGAGTTTCCTTTTGAAAATGAATTTCCACTCAGTCAAGCCTGATACCATTGAGTTTACATTTAGTTGTTAATTCATTCACTGAAAATAATGAGAGTTTCCTGAATACTGTTGCTACTGCTTGACCGATTATGTTCACAGATGTGACATATTGGCAAATTATATCCTTCTTAATGTAAAAGAAATGTTGATTAAGGAGATGGGGATGTGTGATGGCTTACTGTACTGGCTTCCCACCCAGAGAGCCCGAGTTCGAATCCCAGAGAGGGCAGATTAATTCCAGTGGTATGCCGATTCCTACGACAAAGGTGTTTTGAGGAGAGTACATTGAGTGAGTCTGTCGTCCGTTGGATTATACATTGGAGCAGATCAATTCCGACGCCGGGTTTCTCTCCACCCTTCATCCTTTCCTGTCCCTCCCTAATGGCGCAAAAAACCTCAGCAGTCAGTCATCTCCCTAAAAACTACCACTAATACTAAATGTTGATTAAGGGGAAGAAAAATCTGCAAGTATTAAAAGTCTACAATTTTAAAGCGTAAAAACTGTTTACGATGATCGAGATTCGGACCCGGATCCCTCCCTGTCCGATTAAGTGCTTGCTTCAATTAGCTAATGATATTTACACTAGGAATTGTTGCATTGTAATGAATGATTCCATTAAATTTACTGTCGTGACGTCTCTCTCAATTCTTTGAATTTTCAAATTAGACGACGATCAAATTAGACTATTTTATTCAAGATTAGTTGTATTGTGGATTAAATTTTCGTTTGGATTGCTAATATGGTACATCATAATATTTGCACTTTTTTCCAAGAGATCGCATTTCAAGATATCTAAATGGGGATATTTGGGTTTTTTTCGTACTATTCTCTCGTCCGACTCATTATTACCCTGCAAGGGGCGTCGATGTTCAATAGCATTTTTTTATCTTCAGTATCTTGAAAACGTATGTCCGCAATGTCATTCAACACATTGGTGGCGTTTGACAGTGTTCCCTCGTCCGCACTCTGACGTGGCTTCGCTCAAGACGACGCGACTTTCTCGGCAGCCCGAGGGTGGGAGGGAGGGGGTGCGGGGGGGAGGGTGGTTGGTTGAGAGCTGCGGGCCGGCCGGGGGTGGTTGAGGGGGAAGATGCGTGGTCCAGTGGGTGTGTGGTGCCAAATATGCGGTGATTTACTCTCCTGGAGGCGAAACATGTATTGCATACAACGCTCGGACGGGGTATTTAAACTTTATCCCCATAAATTGCATCAAAAATGGCTTACTAATTCGTTCTGATTCTATTTCCGCACCCTCATGTGCATGTAGATCATGCTATAATTTATTTCAGTTTTTGCTTCTATGGAAGAAGAAGTTGGGCGACCAATTAAACCAATGAAATATTAGTAATTGCGATAGTTGTAGCGGCAACAGAGCGACGCACAAAAACAAACTTACGTCTGTGACGTAAGGTTGCGGTTGTAACCAATCAGCACGTGCGTGGCATATATTTTTTTGAGGTCAGAATATAAATCGCGGAAAACAATTCACTGCAAAATTTTCCCTAATTTTCGTCGAAATTGTAATCCAAAAATTTCAATGAATTTCAATTCCTTCAAATTTACCAAATCAGACACAATTTTTCATTTCTCATAATGTGTGAAATTGAAAATCGTGGTCCTTTAATCCCGTGCGCACTTTCCCTTTCGTCTTCATATAATTACTCATCCCATTGATCTGGCTGTAGAGGTGTCCAATTCCCCTTCTGAACAAGGGATTCACTCATCCATTGCTATGCCCCCCTTTGTGGACGGGGGTGACGCGCGTGGATATGTGACCAGGCGGTGAACTCGCCGCCCCCCCACCATGGGGAGGGAGGTGCTCGGGGGCGGGGAGAGGGGGTTGCTGGAACTTGCCGGAGTGCGAAAAAGGCGGTGCTCGCTGAGACTAAGGTAGGCAATGGGGCGGAAGGTCTCTCCCGCCCGCCCTCCACCGCTAATGACGGCCGCGTCGGGAGAGGGGGAATGCATCTATCTCTCCCTCCTCCCCAATTGTTCCTCTTTTTCATTTGCTTCCCCCCCACCCACCCCCGCCGTTGACGATTTTGCATGTGATACGAAACCCGCCACCCTCTCACGGCTCGCCACTCTGCGGCGGCTGGGGAAGTGAGGAGAGATCTTAAAACAAATGAGGTTAGAAGAACGAAAAAGTTTTAATTGATGGGAGGGAGGCAAGATAGAGGGGGCGGCGGGTGGTTGCGTCGTAAGATCCTTGCCGGTGTGAGGATGATGCCGGGCGGGGGGAGGGTGTGGCGAAATCCCGTCCAGGGGGAGCCACTGTTCCGCGTTGGCCGCCGCCATCCCTGTGAACTGGTCGACGGCGAATTCGAAAGTGATTCTTAGGTATGTTAATGCAATCTTTCTCCATTCCTCTTCGGTTAGGATTCTGGTTTTTTTTTATTCCCTCCTTGTTAGAAACTGCAGAAACGAGTAAAGTAATTTTCGTTTCGTTATTTCCAAATGCGAAGAAAATGTTTGCCATTTGAGTATTAATTTAGCGTGTATGCTTTGAAAGGGATAAGCTTTCAACGAAGGAGGCGGGTGACTTATTATGGCCAACAGTAGGGAATGCGTCTTGTTATAAAAAGATAATCTACCGGTTAAGGTAGGTGTTTGGATTGACACAACTATCAAATAAACATTTTGTAACTCCAAGCAAAACCCAATCCACCAACCTAGTCTACATCAGGTCCCTCTTCATCTCTGTGTACTTCTTTCTTCCCTTTATCCCGTCCAACATCCCTATCATGTTCCTGCCCTTTCCTCGTTTGCCTAACATTCTCCCCTCTATTACCTTCTTCAACATTCCACTGCCGCTCAATACGCCTTTCATGCATTTTTCCTGCCTCCATAGGATTTCTCTCAACAAACCCCTCTCCTCACCCACCATCTCCAGTACTTCATTTGTTTTTCTTTCGGTCCATTTCATCTTCTCCATTCTTCTCCACATCCACATTTCAGAAGCCTCCAAGCTACGTCTATCCTCCTACTTCTGCGACCACGTTTCCGCTCCGTACGGCTACGCTCCAAATCAGAGTTTTGACAATTTTTTCTTAAGCTCCCTGCTCAACATTCCCGTCATCAACTCCCTCCTCCGTGTGAAAGCCTCTTTACCCAGCACGATTCTTCTCCTTATGTCCCTACTACTTTGACCGTATTGGTCCAAAACACTTCCGAGATATGTAAACTCTTCTACCTGCTATAATTTTTCCCCTCCTATTTTAATGTTTAGTTTAGGCTTTTTCATTTTGGAAAATCGCATAACCTTTGTTTTATTAATATGGATTCTCATCCCATATTTATCGTACTGGAACTCCAATTCACTCAGCAATGGTTGCAAACCCTTGGCTGACTGACAAACTAACGTGTCTTTATGTCTCATTATTTAAAAATATTTGGAAACTAAGGCGCACTTCTAACAAAATCTAAATATTTCTAAAACATTTTCAAGCCAATATTTTTTAATCTTAAAATTCAAATGACAATTTGCTGATTTTCAGCAAGGTTATACCTTTTTTAAATTTAAAATGCCTTTTTCCTAAAAATATGGCTCAAGGGAAGTTGATAAAATCATGCTGTATTTTAGCAAATTGGGAGAATATATTTTGATTTGCAGATTAAATCTCTGTAAAAGTTATAATTTGAAACGTGGTTAAATAAAACGTCACCCACGTTTCGGGGCACTCATAGAACACGCGTCCTTAGAATCAACTCTTGAAGAAAGAGGTGGTGAAATTTAGGAGTAAGACAGCTGGGAATTTTGTAACTAGATAACTCACCCCGTCTATTTATCTGACGTCGAATATTGATTGATTTTCGTGTCTGATTATGAACATGTTATGTATTCAATAATTTAAATCGGAAATTATATACTATGTTCATTTTAAATCACGTCAAGTTGACGTGTTCTTCAGTTCAATGAGTGCTATGCGCTTAGTAATTTTTATGATTTCATTTTGGGTCTGCCAGTAAGTACTTTGCATTTATATATTCCGACAGAAGATTATCAAGGCGTCGTAGGAAATTCGCCAAGCAGCAGTATATTGTTATTTCTTCTACCATAGTACTCTTTTGTGTATAGTATTATTATTAGACATAGTACTGTGAGATAAACGATTTCTGCAAAAATTGTAACCGTTAACCTCAGCTAAGTCCGTCCAACAATGAAAAAAGTGCTCATGACTCATCTGGTTGCGGGGGCATCGGCCATCGCTGATTTTCTCGTTCTCTCTTCAAATGGCCGATTGTAATCGGTGGCATTGTTTTTTATTAATCTTGAAACGTTAGTTTTTCGTCATAAGGCATACGAAGATTTTATGTTTCACGCCTTATTATGCAAGGTTTTTATGACAAGTATCGGGGAAAATTTTCGATAAAATAGATTTGTTTCAGATATTGCTCGTTCAACGCCTAAAAATTCTTCGATGTATATCCCTTGAGTGTCTATATATTTTTCCAGTGGCTTTTTGACAACTCAAAGGCTTCCTGGTAGGCGTGAAGGTCCTTAAAGAACGTGCAAGAGTTGCGTCTCGCAGGTGCGACACTTTCGAAAACCGCGCCGATTTTTCCTTAATAATTCTTGACAGTTGAAATGTCGCATTATTGGACTAACAACTAAGCGTACGAGAAATGTCCAATAAATACGCGAGCTGAGATCATTAAAAACTTTACTTCGCCAAATGTAGTTTACATCGATTTTTTCCCCTTCAAAGTAATCTCCATTCTTTGCTATGAACTAATTCCATCTCCTTTTCTACTGTGTTAATTCCTCTCGGGTCCTCCACCGAGTTATATCATCCATCTCGGCCGACGTTTCGATGTCCGACTCGGCCATCGTCTTCAGGGCTTCTGAATGCCGTTTGCCACTTTTTTCCCCGTATGTACATGATTTTATTACAACTTTGCACCTGCGCCTCGAGATATTTTCCAAAGCGGCATCATTGGAGGAATCGAGCAGGCGATCAAAATACGTTCACCCTAAGCACCTGAGGAAATACGGAGGGAAGTTTCCTTGGCACTGAAAAGGGCCATTACCCCGCTGCTATGTATCGAGAGAGGAGCAGGCAGCGCTCCGCTCCCTACGCGGAAACAAGGACATCACCGGCAGATAAAGGAAACGCCACGGTTCTCATGAGAACTGAGCACTACCATCAAAGAATCCGGGAAATTCACTTATACAAAGCTTACTGCAGTCTGCCCCGCGACCCAACGGGCTCTACAACGGGAAAAACAGTAGCACTGATGAAGAAATCGGATCTGCCCGCTGATTTCGTGAGGAGCCTACAGCCACCGGCGCCAGCTCCCCCCAGGATTTATGGATTACCAAAAATACACAAAAACAGGACACCCCTACGGCCGATTGTGAGCTCCATTGGATCGCCCAATTACAACTTAGCTAAATATATCACCGGAATCCTGTCGCCGTGCGTGGGGCTAAGCAAGCATCACATCAAGAATTCCACCAAATTTGTGACAACGAATAAAGACATCAAACTGCAGGCAACCGACAGACAGACATGGTGGAAGAAAACCTTTTCTTTCTCCATCGGATTTAGAAAATCCTTTTGAGGCAGGGTTGGTATTTATGTGTGGTAATTTTAGAGGGGTGTGTACTTTTGGTTTATTTTTATTTCTTTAATGATTTATTTGTTTGTTTTTTTGTTATTATTATTATTTTATTAATTTTCGTTATTATTCTTTATCATTATTGTTTTTATTTTTTATAATTTTTTTAAAATTCCTGGTTGGTGATTGGTTAAAAGGTATTGAAAGATGTCGGCTGGGTATTTTGGGTTGCAGTAGGTTGTCGGGGATTTAAATTGGGTCAGGTTGGATCAGGTTAGGAAGATTGGGAGAGCCCGGACCATGAATTTTCCGTCCCCTATTTTGTGGTGGTACAGGTTTTTGGGGAAAGTCACGGTATGGTTGGTTTAGGGTAGGGTGACGAGTGACGGTTTGGGGGTGTTTGGTGTGTTTTTTTCCTTTTAGGGCTACGGGAAAAGGATTTCATAATTTGGTGCGGGCATTTGTAAAAGCCTGTAGGTAGGGATGTGGACCAGAGATTCGAGATTAGAGGGTTTTTAGCTAGTTTGAGCGACTTTCTGTAGCTTATAAGCGCCATGAATATTGCTTCTTTTATGGTATTTAATTTTAACTCCTGAAATATATTCCTGTTTGGAATGAACCAGGGGACCCCTCCGATCCTGCGGGCTATCATGTTTTGCCATGTTTGGATTCTATTTATGGCGTACTCAGGTTCTACAGTCCATAACGGCGATGCGTACATAATTTGGGGTAGAAATATCGAGTTGAGGATATCAATTTTCTTGTTAAGGGAAGTTTTGGAGATTAGGGTCAGCAAGGTTTGGAGAGCAAATGAGAACGCACGGAATTTGGAAATTTTGTGGTCAGTATGGGGAGTAAATGATAGTGTTGAATCCATTACTACGCCTAAGAAGGTGTGGGAAGGTTTTTGCGGAAGGATATGTTGGTTGAGGGTAAGGTAGGTATTGATGGTTTTGGAGGGATTTCTGGTGAAACATACTTTGGTGCATTTTGTTGGATTAACTGTTAACTGCCTCTCTGCAAGCCAGTCCTCGACAAGGTCGAGGCGATCTTGCAGAGCATCAACGGTTTTATGAGGCCACCAGCGCTGTGCTGCAATGGCGGTATCGTTAGCATAGAGAAATAGATGAGTTAGGCGGTGAGTGGGGATGTCGTCGATATACAGGGTTCGTCCGGAAAATAAGTGTACTGAGCTCAGGAAAAAAAATTATTACACTTTTACATATCTTAAGCTAATATTCCTCAAAATAGGATCCTTGTGAGTCGATACACTTGTTCCAGCGGCGTTCCCATTCCTGGAACGCTCCTGCGAAGGCATCATCGGGAACCTCTCGAAGACACGTCGTCACGGCCTCTTTGACGACGTCCAAAGTCCCGTACCGTGTTCCTTTCAAACTCCTCTTTATCTTCGGGAACAGAAAGAAGTCCGGTGGTGCCTAGTCCGGGCTGTAGGGCGGGTACGGCAGCGTTGCCACGCCGTGCTTGGTCAAGAAGTCCCACTCGACAAGCGCGGTGTGAGACGGCGCATTGTCGTGATGCAGCCCTTAGATGTTTTTGATCGCTGGCCGGACGCGGGCGACTCGTTTTCGAAGCCTGTCGAGCACTTGTACGTAAAATGCAGCATTCACAGTTTGTCGTTCAGGTACAAATTCGTAGTGGACGAATCCCCTTTTGTCAAAAAAGACAATGAACATCATAAACTTATTTTCCGGACGAACCCTGTATATCTTAAAAAGTATGGACTAAATACTGCACCTTGGGGTACGTCGGTATGGATAGGTTGGGAGGAAGATGTGTAGGTGTTATGGGATATGGAGAAGGTACGGTCAGTTAGGAAGGATTGAATAAGTTTGAGGAGGTACAGAGAGATATTCCTTTGGCTCAGCTTGTACAGAAGACCATCGTGTCAGACCCTACCAAATGCCCGTCCGATGTCGAGGAAGACTGCAGAGGTAACTAGTTTGGAGTTAAAACCAGAGATGATTAGCTCGGTGAGACGGTCGATTTGGTGGACAGTATATATGCGGGGAGTAAAGCCTAATTGTTCAGGTGTATATAATGGTTGTGGAAGGTTTTTGAGACAACTGAGAATAATTTTTTTCAAGTAGTTTACGGAGGGTGCATGTAAGGGAGATGGGTCTAGGTCTTTACTAGGTTTTGGGATTAGAATAATGTTCTACGACTTCAAAGTCGTCGGGAAGTTCACAGTGGCAAGGTATGAGTTAAGGATGTCGGTACTATAGTCAATGTAGGGCGAAGGGAGTAGTTTAATGGCTTTAGGCGAAGTGCAGTCGGGACCTGAGGAGCATTTATTGGGAAGTGATGCAATGATATTGGTTACTTCTTTCGGGGTGCAGGGTTTAGGCTCTGGAGTGGGTGAGTATAGGAGGGATTTGGTGAATATTCGTATGTCAGAGTTAATGCGTTGGTTGGTGAGTGGAGCAAAAGCTTTGGACATTCTGCTCTGAAAGTCAGAACCACGCTCAGAATCGGTGTTAAGCACAGGCATCCGACATCTTGGTCAGTTTCGACGTAGTGTCCTTGTTTACCCGGGTCCCGCTCACCGAAACTTTGCACCTGCTGGAGAGGAAGCTTGACAGCAACACGGTGAAATTGTTTACCACGCACTGACATCGACATACTTCCAGGTTGACGGTAAGTTCTACGAACAAGCGGAAGGGGTGGCCATGGGATCCCCACTTTCGCCGGCTATGGCGAAATTTTTCATGGAAGATTTCGAAGAGCGGGCACTAGAATCAGCCCCTCAACCTAAGTTTTTTTTCCGTTACATGGACGACACGTTTATAATCTGGCCTAACGAAATTGACATCCTGGACGCCTTCTTCGACCATATGAAGAACCAGAACCCGAACTTCGGGTTTACCACGGAAAAGGGGACCAACGGCAAGCTTCTTTGACATACTGATCCGGAGGAAGGATAATGGTAGTCTGGGCCACAGCGTCTACCGCAAACCTACTCACACCGATCTGTTTTTGAACGGCAACAGCCACCATCATTCTTCGCAACGGAGTGCCGTGTTGTCTTCTCTTATTCATCGGGAAAAAGGGATTTCCGATGAAAAAAGCTTTCTGGGGGAAAAAGGCATCTGAAGAAGACTTTCTTGCAGAATGGCTCCAAAGACCGTGAAATATTCGTGGCCATTAAAAGGTCCTTGGAGAGCCACGCAAGCCAAACATCCGACAAAAAACCCATCACCGAGACCCTTCTGCCCTACGTCTCCACGATCTCCGGGAAAATCTCCCGAATATTAAGGAGATTTGACATCGACACAATCCACAAACTACCAAACAAGTTAAGAGCATAGCTGGTTAAAGCAAAGGACCCCATTGGGCTTAAGACCCAAGGAGTGTACCAGATCCCCTGTGAGTGCGGTGAAGTCTACGCGGGTGAGACGAGCCGCACGATCGAAACAAGGCTGAAAGAACATCAGAGGCATCTCAGACTGGAAAAAAATAGAGAAATCAGCAGTGGCGGATCATAGCTTCACCAAGGACCATGAAATAAGGTGGGAGGGGACCGAAATTATCTGCCGATCCAACGAATACTGGGACCGACTCACTAAGGAGGCTATCGAGATCCGCATTCGAAAACATAATTTCAACAGGGACTCGGGCTTTTACCTGAGCAGCGCCTGGAAACCATTCCTTAGAGCAATGGGGGTAACCAGAAACGACGGGCGGCCAATGGGTAGGCGCCATTCCACGGGCCAATCAAATGACACCTGATTGGGCGGAAAATCGTATATACAGTATACGGGAAAAAAAGGCTACCGCATCCTTTGCAAATCTTTCCTGTATGTTACTTTCCACCCCGATGAGGAGCTAATCCTAAAACGGGGTTTCCGTATTGTTGTATTTTTTCCTAATTTTTGTATTTATATTCTTGTTGTCAAATATTTACGGAAATAAAAACATTTTAAACTGAACTGAACTTGAAAACGGCTTTCAGAAGCCCTGAAGACGATGACCGAGTCGGACAGCGAAACATCGGCCGAGATGAACGATATAACCCAGTGGAGGACCCGAGAGGAATTTACACAGCTGATACCCCGGGGAAATACTAAATCCTTCTTTTCTAATGTTCACAGGACCATTGGAAGTCCTCGGCTTTTTAGTTTTCTCACCGTTTCATGCTTCATTGTGTCCACATCTTCCCAGTGATGTCCTCACATCACATTTTTGCACTTTGGAAATAGGAAAAGTCGCAAGGGGCGAGATATGGCGAATAAGGAGGATTATCAAGGATGGTGATGGATTATTTGCTAGAAACTGGCAAACTATCAATGCAGCTTGGGCACGATTTTTGCACACATTTTGAAAGCCCAAATGTTCGGTTAAAATAGTGTGCACTGTTGATTTTCCTATATTCAGCTCATGAGCTGTCATTCGGACAGGTAAGGACGAGGGACCGCACACGATCAATGTTGTCGTCAAGGCAGGTGGTTGAAGGTCTTCCCGTCCTTGTATTATCCATGGTGTCTTGTTGGCCATCTTTAAAATGCTTAATCCACTTGAAAATGATTTTTTTCTTCAGAGTATTGTCACCGTAAACAGCTGTCAACATTTCAGTAATTTCTTGGTAAATTTTACCGCAGTTCGTCAAAACACTTGGTGTTGATTCGTTGCTCCAAGATTTCGTTAATTTCCATTTCCGACAAACAGTAAAAACAAGGACAAAAAAAACTAGCATAACTGGCACCATGCGCACAGCTCGACGATTTGGCAAGCACAGACGGCTCATTGGGTCTCAGGCAACAAGCGCCGCTAGTCGGTGGGGCTGTAGTCCGGGTCATGGCCGCCAGGTTGCACCAGTTTGGAATTTATCGTACGTACTACGTATGTTCCATTACCATTCGTGGGATGGATATTAGGGAGATAGGTTTGCCTTTAATTGATTTCATCCTGTCGTCATCTCTAAGTGTAGGTGCTAAATCAGCAATTTTCCAGTCAGTGAGCAGGTTATTGAAGAATTCTCAAATGTGATCTCTAGATATAGCACTATTTCCGATGTTACTTTCTTCAAAATGCGACCTGATTTTGTTCATGCTTTTCGGCAAATGTTCCATTCCGCTTTTTGAACTTCCGGACATGGGATAGAGGAATTGATTATTCACAATGTCGGAGGCATTCGGTTAGATTTCGGCGAAAACGCTTTGAAAGAAGAAATTTAGGAAATAGCCGAATTTCTGTACCACTGAATTTCTTGGGCTTTTAAAGGAACAAGATGTTGTGACGAAACATCGTACATACAATGTCACGGGCATTCGTCACAAAATCTTGTTTCTCGTAAAGTTAAAAAAAATCATAGTTTAAGAGGACGCCGCGGTAGATTAACTGGCTTAAGTACTCGGCCGTGTATCGAGGGATCCTGGTTCGAATCCCGGTCAAGGCGGATGATTTTTACAGCCTGAAATTGTTGGATTGTTCATTTTTTACTTTTGCGTATTCTTATCACTTTGTAATTCTTTAACGTCATTATTCTTTTTTTAAATCATTCCTTTGTGTATTTATAAGCGCACATCTCTCTTTCTGCCTTCCTTCTATGACCATTGGATGGCGTCGTAATTCAAGGACCTTTATAATTTTGACTACTAGACCAAGACCGAAAGGTCTATCCCTACGCCTCTTCCATTTGAGTCGAGCTATCCAACCAAGTCGGTCGCATCCCTCTCCTCTTCCAGCTGGTCCATTCTATAATGGAGTCGGCCTTGTGGGAGGCGAAGAAAGACGAGTGTGATAATGTACTTGGGGACGTCTACGAAATGCGCAAATGCGTGGTACCCCTCCAAACATCGCCATGGTCTGTGTCACACACGCAGGATGGCTCCACATTCGAAATTAAATTTAGTAATAAAATGTTAGCGGGTATCTTACGCAATTCAACCAATGGAAATAATTTTACAACCAACTGTAAATGGGCCACAGTAACGAAGAATACTACGAGGCGTGTTCATAAAGTAAGGTCACAGGAAAAAATATACTCATATGAAACACATTTTATTGGCACTTTTAGTTAGCTACAAACCTACTTCACTTATCTACATAATCGTCGTTCACTTCTAAGCATTTTTCGTACCGCTGCACCAGCTTCTTTAACCCCTCTGCATAGAAACTCGCCGCCTGAGGGTTGAACCAATCGACAACGCCATTCTTGAGTCTTTCTTCGGTTTCGAAACGTTGTCCACCGAACCGCTGTTTCAAGTGCAAGAAGAGGAAGTAGTCGCTGCGTGTAAGGTCAGGACGGTACGGTGGGTGGTTTAAAGAGTTCCCAACGACCCAAAAACTCTCGTCCACTGGACATTCTTTGCTCTTTGTGGTGGTCGGTGAGCATTTTCGGTACCCACCTTGCACGCAATGTGTGGTATCCGAGGTTTTCCGTAACAATATTGTAGACAGTAGTGCGTCCAAGTTGAGGAAATTGTTCAGCCAGGCCATTAATTGTCAATCGACGATCACATCGCAGTTTTTGTTCCACTTGCGAAACAATTTCATCGGTCAGAATACTGGGCCTACCACTTCGCTCTTCGTCATGGACATTTGTTCGTCCATTTTTAAAATCACAGCCCCATTGTCTAACCTTTCCTTCACTCATAACTGTAGGTTTATAAACTAGGCATAATTCCCGATGAATTTCAGCAGCCGACAATCGTTTTGCATACAAGAATCGTATGACAGAACGCACTTCACAGCTGGCGGGATCAACGATTGTCGCGGACATTGTTGTTTGCATGCACGGACAAGCAAACGACTTCTGAAACAAAACAAATGCTGCTATAGCTTTTCAATGAATTAGTAGATGGCGCTTCAGGAGCAAAACTGTGTTCTGAAGCGCTAATATTTAAATATAAGCAAACGGTACTTACTTTAAGAATAAGCCTCGTACTAATGCAAGCGAAGCGAGGTACTACTCAAAGTTGCAATAAATCAGTAGCTAGATTGAATGGAATATCGACCACAAACTAGGCTACTTATTCCTTCCTTTAAGAATTTCTTAAAGTGGAAATATGCTATTTTGGAGCTAGTTGGTTTTGCATTTAATAGCATGCAGTGGATGCATATCCTATCCTTCTCTGTTCCCTGTTGTCTCTCCCTATCGTGCCCCACCCCCACACCAAATCTGTCTTTCTCATCTTCCCTATTCCTCAATAAAGTAAGCAAACTCTCCCAGCACCCTGCCCATCACATGCGCCAGGGTGACCTCCTGAGAGGAAGCGGGATAGGGCAAAGGGCATTAAAGGGAACGAAGACCCCCCTCCCCTCGGCCCATCTCCAGCCGCTCTCCCTCGAGCACTCACTGCCCAAGGGCGGAGGGAGGGATCCATTTGGATGCTAATGTCTCAACGACCTGGAAACTGGAAGGCGGTGAGTGTGACGAGACCGCGGTGGAAGTTTCAACAAGGGTTAAGACTTTAGGCGTTAGACTCGAGGTTCGAGAATCCTTCTGAATGCCCGTGCACATGGAGTGATCATGGACTCCACCCCACCCCGGCGTTCCCCTCTTCTCCCTTCAGTGTTCGCTTCTGCCTGTTCCCTCTTCTGCACTTGCCATGGATGTTCTCTGCGGAAATGTGCGATTACATGTGTACTAATGAAATTATTTCAGTAATATGGATGAATTCAAGTCTAACGTTCAATAATGTATCCGTGCTTCTTCTTTTTCATCGAGAAAACGCCAAATTCGGGGTTTAATCCGAGTTGTGTTTTCATAAGCATATTACTACGCAATGGCGCTTCGTATCAATCACCGCTGTCTCCTCGAGCGTGGCTTGAGACTATCATCGTATTGTGAAGGGAACCAGCTCCTTTTTCCCTTCTGTGCCACATATCTCCGAGTGAGACCTCGCTCACCTCAGAATCTCACTGCTGCTCTGTTAATGCTGGAAGCGCCCAAAGTCAACGGAAGTCGAACAGTGGTCCAACTCTCAGTAATTCACTACGGAGCAGATCACAGTGTGGCTATTGAACTGGAGAAATTATATATGACCCCAAGTTCATGCTTTATTCCGTTGATGCACTCCCGTGATATCGAGCGCTCGGATCTTGCCCCGCTCGTAACTTATGATGTCGCCTATGCGACGAAACCGGTCGACTTTAAATAATAAAGTGTGGAAAAAAGTACCATCTCTCTTTTGATTTATTAGCCAGTACGACTACCAATATTCGTGTGAACGAATCCCCTTTGTAATTCGTAAGCTACTGTTTTTAACCAGATTTTTTGTAGATTTTTGAGCAATTGTTGACTCAAGAGCACCAACTCTACGTCTTCAGAGACAACGCTTATCTAAGATGGCTGGGAAAACATCGCTCTCAATGATATCTTCGGTGCAATAAATTAATCGAGTGTCGTGTACCTTTCTAATAGATTTAGTCGCGCCTTCTTCCTCGGTGTTTGGATAGACTCCTCTCTAAGTCCCTCTTTTATGTTCGCTTTCATAGCACTGCATTTCTTCGCAAACATAGCGTCCCTTGATAAAATTTGTTGTCTCAGGCGTAACTTAATGGAATTTGTATGACATATTGAAATGAAATACTTTACATTGTAATTCCACACAATTTATTTAAAAACACGACCCAGGTTTCGTCGTTGAACGTCATCATCAGGTGGTCCTCCTAGAAACACACTTGGTTTATATACTTTCTGAACAATGGAGGGGGGAGTTGGTCAGAGAGGGAGGGTGGAAGTGTAAAAGGTTACCATGTAGCTGGGAAGAAAAGATAATTATATATTTCGCTGTCAATCGTTGACTTGGAAGAGTGGTAGGTCTAGGAGTGGGGAGTGGGAGGGATCCCTGAATTTCGTTGGCAAGTTCATTTTTGCAACGGACGCATTTCAAAATTTCTAACTGCTCCAAAGTATCGACCTAATTTCTAAATTCATAAGCAGATGCGAAATAATTACCGTTAGACTGTGAAAAATATTTTCGTCGATGTTTCGTTTCGTCACCGTTAACTTCTCGATTAAAAGACGCCCAGAAAAATCACTCCAGTGATCCAGCAAATTCTCCTTCTGCAATCGAGAGCCGATTTGTCTACACGGCTGATTTTACGTGCTGTGTAAACAAGTACGAGGCGTGTTTAAAAATTAACGGAAATTTTTCATTTCGCGAGCTTCGAGAGTCCGATTTTCAAACTTTTTGGTGTACATACCCCTGAATTATTATAAAAGTTTCAGATGTTTTCATTGTGGACTTTGTCTGTGACAGCTACTAAGGTTAGACGTGTTTTATGAGCTCGGCGATTTTCGTTTGTTAAAAGAAATGGATCAAATAATTTATATCAAACTTTGCGTAGAAAATGAAATAAAGTGTAACAAAGTGTGTGAAATGCTTACAAATGCCTTTGGTGACTCTGCTCTGAGTAAATCAAGAGTTTACGAGTGGTATAAGCGTTTCCAAGAAGGCCGTGAAGATCTTGAAGATGACGAACTCCCTGGACGCCCCAGCACATCAACAATCGATGAAAACTTGGAAAAATGAAAGAAATGGAAATGAAGGAGGGCCGAATCACAATTAGAGAGGTCGCTGATGATGTTGGCTTATCGATTGGATCATGTCATGACATTTTTTCCAATTGTTTGGGTATGAAACGCGTGGCAGCAAAATTCGTTCCAAAGTTGTTGAATTTTGAACAAAAACAGCGGCGAATGGAAGTTGCTCAGGAGTCACTAAATGAAGTAAACGACGATGCAGAATTACTGAAATGTATTATAAAAGGTGACGAAACATGGGTTTATGGATATGACGTTGAAACTAAGGCTCAATCATCCCAGTGGAGGCATTCTGGCTCGCCAAGACCGAAAAAGGCTCGACAAGTGCGGTCGAACGTGAAGGTTATGCTCACTGTGTTCTTCGATTTTAATGGAATAGTGCATCATGAATTCCTGCCGCCAAATCAAACGGGCAATAAAAAGTACTACCTACAAGTTCAACGCCGTTTGCGCGAAGTAATCCGAAAAAAACGCCCGGATCTGTGGAAAAACAAGTCATGGCTTTTGTTCCACGATAATGCACCAGCTCACACTTCATTGCTTGTTCGTGAATTTTTGACCAAAAACAATGCTGTAACGATGGCCCAGACTCCATATTTGTAAGATATGGTTCCGTGTGCATTTTTCGTATTTCCAAAAAATTAAGAAAACCTTGAAGGGCGGTCGTTTTACAGCCGTAGATGACATTAAAAGCGCATCGCTGAAAGAACTAAAGGGTATCTCAAAGATCGAGTTTAATAAGTGTTTCGGGGATTGGAAGAAGCGCTGGAACAAGTGCATAATCTCCAATGAGGTCTACTTTGAAGGTTACAACATCAATGTATAAGAATAAATAAATAATATTGTCCGAAAAATTAAAATTCCCGTTGATTTTTGAACACACCTCGTACACTGAGATGATACTGCAAACTTAGATAAAATAACTTATGAATGTATTTGTAGAAAAGGGTAGATATTTGTAGAAAAGGGTAGATATTTCTAGAAAAGGGTAGATATTTGTAGAAAATGGTAGATATTATAAAACCGAATGGAAAAGGAGAATGGAGGAAGGGCCGCTTGGGCTAGGTGGTAATCAAAGTATTAGGTTGTTCCGATAAATCCAAAGGAAGCAGAAGAAGTAGATGCAGGTCATATCGAGTACAAATAGAATGTTGAAGATTGCGATACGTAGAGGGGAGAGTGCAAGAGAAAAGACAAGAAAGTTTAGGTGGGGGAAAGAGAGGGAGTCGGCGGAATGAAAGGGGGAGAAAAGTATATGGCGCGAAAAATGCTTCGTCGAAGATTAAGATATCACGTGACATGGGGCTGTTTTTGCAATGTCAAGAAAAGTGGTGACGTGATTGACAGATTGCTGTTAAACTTATGGCAGATAGAAATATATGGGTAAATTACGTGGGATTGGTCGCCCGTGTTAGGAAATGGTTTATCTGCCTCGAATGGTTGCACTTGCGGTTGATATAGCTCGTTAAGATTTGTCTTTCGGGTCATCAATACGTACATTGATTGGTAGCAACCCTTCACGTCATCCTGTTCCAACCTGTCACTCTCTTCATTCCCTCGTCACTACTTGAACCAATTTTTCCATCCAACTCTCGTGGTATGTATTCTTGGTATTCCTTCCTCTCGAATTCTTCCCCTTCATTATCCTTCGATTGTGGTCTTCAGTGAGTTCACATGCCTGAGATGTGTCCAGTAAGTTTCATTCCTCTATTTGTGAATGTCCTCTCTTGGCTTCTTTCTCTCTCTGCCCACTCTTTGAAGTACCTTCTACGTCATTCGCTAAATAAGCTTCATCTTTCTTCTGTACATTCATACGTTGCAATTTTCTTTCCTCGATTTCTGCTGCCGTCCAAGGCTCTCCCCTGCCAATGCGGAAACGCCATTCATGACTCAGAAGCGCTTTCCGGACATGGGGCAGTGCTTCAAGTCTTGAATCCCTCCGACAACACCTACCTCTGACCAGCAGACAATTGCCATTACCGCTACTTCACCAGCACCCGAGAACCCCTCCCCTTCGATGGGGATCGAGGCGGAGGGGGGGGATGGAGCGCTGAGGAGGCGGCGAGGTACAAAAATGAACTCGGCGTCCCGTCCCGGAAATCTGGAGATAATTGCACGTAGTTTGGCGCATGCGCGTGTGTGACCTCTCTCGTCTCCCTATTCCTCCGCCGTCGGACGAACTTAGCGGAGGGAGCGAGGGGAAGGGCGGGCGTGTCGAGTTAAAAAGGCTCGAGAAGGGAAGGGGTAGGCATTATTAATTGGACCTCGGGGGATGAAGTGAAGCGGGGGGTGGAGTTGAAGGGAGCAGAGCTTGGAGGGCGGAAGGGCCCTAGGGCCTGCTGCCTGTACGTGTGCCCTTCCCCATTCACCGACCCCCTCCCCTTCCCGGGAGCAATCACTGCCCGGGGAGTGTGTGCCATGCAGAAGAGCACAAGCCCACGCGTCCCTCCTCCACGGAATCGTCAACACAGGTCGGTCGCGAAGGGCACCAAATCACGACGACTCCCCTGACCACCGAACCAACATTGCCCGAGCGCTGTACTCCACCAGTTTGACTACGAGACGGAGAAATTCCCGAGGACTTGATTTCTCGAAGTGTGTAAATTTAGGTGTCCCACCGAGTGTCTTTAATTGGAGAGTCTTCAATGGTGCGCGGTGCAGGCCAATGGGCGTGACGACGCCGAAGAGCTGATTGGGCAAAGCCCCAAGGCCATTCCCCGTCTCTGAAATGAAGCAGGGAATAATTTGAAGGGTTTCAATTGATGACCGAGGAGAATTGATATCAATATGAGAAGCAATAGCAATAGAAATCCCTAAAATCAGGATTGGTACGGCATAAAGCCCTTCGGTTGCGGGTGGAGATGAGAGCGGCCGCCTGCCCGGAGCGTAGCAAGGTTATTTCCAAAATTCCAAAAATCAATTAACGGATGCCGCATTTATGTTTATCTTATTAAATTATTTGGCTTAGCGGTTGGAAGATGAAGAGCAAAGATTTGGGCAGATGCTGAGAGGGGGTGAGTAAGTCCATGGAGGCTGTGAAGGAGCGCGAAAGCTTCCCACTTGGACGAGGTGGTAACAGGGTGACTTTGGAGGAATTTGGTTGAGATTTGAAATTGCATCTCCCCTTGAACAACACTAAGCAATCGCGTTTACTTTTAAGGACACGGGTACAATGCTAATTTCCTTTTTCCGATACAATTGGAATTATAGGTCTTAAAAGTCGGTGTATAGCTACATTGAACTTCTCTGCACGACATGAAAGCGCTCAATTGAATTAATAGTTGAAATAAACCGAAGTCGAATCATAATGATATGTCAATTGTGCAAATATTTATATCAATGCTACCTGTTTTCCGCTTTTAAAAAACTATGCCCAATTTTTTGGAAAAGCTCAATTGTAAAAACCACTTTTGGCAAAGCAGAAAGTATATCGGGGAACTTTTGGAAACTTCCTTGAGTCTTTGTGGTTTGGTCTCGTTGATTGCTTTCGGTTGAGAAAGGAATATTACTCTCTTAAACCTATTTCGATTGAAGTATACCTATATGTGTATGCCATTCACTCTTCAAGTCATTCTACTGCGATCAGTCGTTTTTGTGCTCAAGTTTTATATCCCTTCTCTTCGTTGATTCTGGGGTTTTTTCGACTGCTCCTCGCGTTGCCATCTGGAAAGAATTATAACTGTGCTCTGTTAAAAAATATCTCTATGAGTATTGTTTTTCAATGCATGTGTAAGCTCTTACATTTCCATAATTCAGGCAGAATTTAGCGTCTTTCCCTTCTTGGGCAGCATGATGGCCGCATATTCTCCCTTAACGCAATCTTATCGCTGCACTCCGGTCTGCTCGACCAGGTGCAGTCCTCACATTCAGAGGGAGAGGGAGTGTATGAACTTCTCGAGAAGCGAAAATTAAAGTAAAATTTTGTGAAGTGCTTCCCATTTAAGTGGAAACTTTTATTGGTTCTCATAGCACCACCAAGTGATTCTCAAATGCCTAATGGGAAACATTTAGGATTTGATAGATGCCCGCGAATTTGGAAATTTTCGAAAATATTATTGTCTTATCAATAGTGTTTTTTGATCTATATGTCTAAGTTTTTGGTAAAAAATTCAGCGCTTTAGACATGATACCTTCGTATGAATTTAAATTTCGTTGGTTGGTTGAGCTTACGTGTGAGGTCGTAATTAGCAATGCCTTTAACAAGTTCTTAGGCAACGGAGTTACGTACAACTTTGCAGTACCTAGCCTGTTTTTTTCCTTTTAACCCCTATACGCTCTGAATAAAATCGGATGCATATTACGAGGATGTCATTCCTTTCTAAGTTAACTTCTACTTCAGTTAACCTTATCGTCTCCCTCAATTATTTCCAATGCATTCATTCACCTGCCATCTCTCTAAATCTAACTTAGTGCAATCCGGGTTTATTTTCGAAACAAATACTAGGTATTAATTGGTTAATCTTATACTTTTAAATTAAAGGGTGAAGTGGAGAGTAGGGAAACCATGTATAACATAGTCTATGCTCATGAGATTAGTCAAGGGATGTCCTTTATCCCCTGTTCATTTTAATACGTAATGAGGAAACGATAAGCGAGAAATGAGAAGGTCTAGTGGCTGGGGTGAAAGTATGTGGGGAGCCCTCCAAAGTGGTTAGATACTATATGTGGACGTCAAGCATTACCTACCTTTACCGGTAGATTACCAAATAATAATAATAATTATATATATATATATTATTTATTATTATTATTATTAGGTAATCTACCGTTTAAGTCGGAGGGGAACTCGTAAAATCGGTTAGGTTTGCTGATGACCAAGCATTAGTTGCTCAGTCAGCCAAGGGATTGCAAGCATTGTTGAGTGAATTGGAGGATCAGTGCGATAAATATGGGATGAGAATCAATATTAATAAAACAAAGGTTATGCGATTTTCCAGAAAGAAAAAGGCTAAGCTAAATATTAAAATAGGCGGGGAAAGAATAGAGCAGGTAGAGCAGTTTACATATCTCGGAAGTGTTTTGGACCAATACGGTCAAAGTGGTAGGGACGTAAGGAGAAGAATTGCGCTAGGCAAGGAGGCTTTCTCAAGGAGGAGGGAGTTGATGACGGGGACGTTGAGTAGGGATGTTAAGACAAGACTCGTAAAAACTCTGATATGGAGCGTAGCTATGTACGGCGCGGAAACGTGGTCGCTGAAGCAGGAGGATAGACGTAGATTGGAGGCTTTTGAAATGTGGGTGTGGAGAAGAATGGAGAAGGTGAAATGGACCGAGAGGAAAACAAATGAGGAAGTACTGGAAATGGTGGGTGAGGAGAGGGGTTTGTTGAGAGAAATCCTATGGAGGCAGGAAAAATGGATGAAAGGCGTATTGAGCGGTAGTGGAATGTTGAAGAGGGTAATAGAGGGGAGAATGTTGGGCAAGCGAGGTAAGGGTAGGAACAGGATAGGGATGTTGGACGGGATGAAGGGAGGAAAGAAGTACACCGAGATGAAGAGGGACCTGATATAGATTAGTTTGCTAGGTGGGGAGTCAAAATGTTTATTTGATAGTTGTGTCCATCCAAAAACCTACCTTAACCGGTAGATTACCTAATAATAATACTACCGTTTAAGGTAGGTTTTTGGATGGACACCACTATCAAATAAACATTTTGTGACTCCCCACCTATCAAACTAATCTATATCAGGTCCCTCTTCATCTCGGTGTACTTCTTTCCTTCCTTCATCCCGTCCAACATCCCTATCCTGTTCCTGCCCTTACCTTGCTTGCCCAACATTCTTCCCTCTATTACCTTCTTCAACATTCCACTACCGCTCAATACGCCTTTCATCCAGTTTTCCTGCCTCCATACGATTTCTCTCAACAAACCCCTCTCCTCACCCACCATCTCTAGTACTTCCTCATTTGTTTTCCTTTCGGTCCATTTCACCTCCATTCTTCTCCACACCAACATTCAAAAGCCTCCAATCTACATGTACGTCTATCCTCCTGCTTCAGTGACCACGTTTCCGCGCCGTACATAGCTACGCTCCATATCAGAGTTTTTACCAGTCTTGTCTTAACATCCCTTCTCAACGTCCCCGTCATCAACTCCCTCCTCCTTGAGAAAGCCTCCTTGCCTAGCGTAATTCTTCTCCTTATGTCCCTACCACTTTGACCATATTGGTCCAAAACACTTCCGAGACATGTAAACTGCTCTACCTGCTCTATTCTTTCCCCGCCTATTTTAATATTTAGCTTAGCCTTTTTCTTTCTGGAAAATCGCATAACCTTTGTTTTATTAATATTGATTCTCATCCCATATTTATCGCACTGAACCTCCAATTCACTCAGCAATGCTTGCAACCCCTTGGCTGACTGAGCAACTAATGCTTGGTCATCAGCAAACCTAACCGATTTTACGTATTCCCCTCATATATATATATATATATATATATATATATATATATATATATGCATATACATACGGCGCAATAGAATACATAATAAAATAGCTAACATGTAAAAGAACACTCACATTGTAGTTTGTTTGAGATTTCGGCCTACTCCGAGGACTTCTTCAGGTAAGACTGAAATGTCACATAAAACACATAAAAGGAACACTCACACCTTATTTCTAGATAATTTCGACGGAATTGATCCTCTTCTTCATCAGAAGATGCGGAAGGACTAACTGCTGATCTGGGGGAGGTGATGTATGTGTGTCGGAGAGAGGGGGAAGGGGAGAACGGTTAGTGGATGATGGGTGACAGAAAGGGTTGTGGAAGGATAAAGGGAGAAAGAAGGCCTGAGAGGAGCAGAGATTGAACAGGAGTGAGAGAGAGGGTGTGGAAATAATTCATTCACGAAAAAGAAGACAATTCGTTTAATCACAGGTACTATAACATCTAATTTCCAGGTGTCAACTTAAAAATCCGTCATCTGGAATTAGTAAGTCCGTACTCAGACCAAGAATATCTAAATATATATGCAAATGAATTAAATATCTTTCCCTCCTGTATGAAATAATTCCACAGATATCCAATTCAACCCTTTATATTTAGTTAACGACATTGAGATCCGGATGTTGATAGTCTTTGAAAAGCCATATAAAAGCCATTTCCATGGTTTTTATTGTCATAGGGTTATCGGATGGGTGAAGGGATTCCAGAATGGTGTCACTATGACATTGGTTGAATGGGGTGTTGGGGTAGGGGGCATGTTTTGGGATGGAGAGACCCGTAGACGGGGAAGAGGGATTGCACGAGGCGCGATAATTGTTTATCCTGAGATTCAGGGGTGTGGAGCACTGATCTATGTAAAAAGTCGGGAAGAGTTTGCATGTCAGAAGATAGACTACATTCTGAGATGTTCATGAGGAGTGGGGGAAGGGCGGGCGAGAGTTAAAAGTCGGGATGGAGAGGGGTGGAGTGGTGAAAATAGGACATGTTTTGCATTACCCTCGAAAGCAAGGAGTGGGTGTGACTCTGGGGGTGAAAGGGAATTTGGAAAGAGGCTTGTTGGATTTAAGGAGATCTTATAGGTTGCCGGGCAGTTTGAAGGTGAAAGAGGAGCATTTTGGAAAAGGTTGGACGAAACGTTGTGGTTTTTGAGGATAGGGTGAGTCTTCGAGGTTGGATTTGAGGGACTGAATGCCAGGGAATTAGGTAGTACATATTGAGAGAGATTGGGAGTCTGTGGTGCAGGGAGGCTTGGGTGTTTAGGGATGTTTCAGGATTTTTTTGGTAAGGAGAGAATCTGGGGGGATCCTCTTTGGAGGAGGGAGTGGTGAAGGTTGTGTATGCATTTGTTGAGTGATTCTAGATGGTTGCAAATGCGGTGCACGCGGAAAGAGAGAGAGTAAAGGAGGGAGCGTTTGGTATGGTAGGGGTGACAGCTGTTGAAATGTTTAGGAGTACCACTGTTGAACCTTTGTCGGCGGAAGTGATGACCTGGTTGGAATTTTTTATCAATTTTCTTAACTTGGCTTCTTTTCTAGCGGAGGGGTTAGGTTTCGGGTTCAGAGAGTTAAGGAAAGAGGGTCTAGATATTTTGTATTGGAAAAGATTAATAAAGATTTCGACTGGAAGATTCGGAGGGAGAGGTTTTGGTTCCAGGTGGAAAGGTGGGCGGAACTTAGTCAGGGCGTGTGTGAGAGATGGGGAATGAGGAGTGGCGGATTGCATCGCCCAGTTTTTTGTGTTCTTATATATTTTGTGGCTTTCATAGTTTTTTTATTCAACGCTTCCGTGTTATTTCGACGAAATCATCATATGTGTACATATACATAGATACGTATATATTTTCCTGGCACTTCAATTTATCATCGATGAAAAAATCTCAATTGCGCGGATTGCATGAAGGTAGACATCTACAGCGAGATAATTATAAATCAAACCAGTTTATGTGGAATCTTTTTGGGTGTTTTAGTGGCTTGTGTTATGTTATAACTAAAACTGGGTCGTGAGAATAAAAAGTTTATGTGGAAAAGCAAAATAGATTTATTTTTAAAAAAACGTCATTATGTTTTAACAGTGATAAAAATGGCCAACTTAAAGTTTCCTGCCAAGAAGCCGTGGCGACTGAGCTTGTTGGTCCCGTTTTTATATTTTTTCATGTCCAGCCCCGGTGGGAAGCCCAGTAGAGAAGGGCACGTATCAATTGCATGCATCTCGTTTTTCGCTCCACCATCCCAACCTCTCTGCGTCGCCCACCCTGCGCTCCACAGGGCTCCGTAGCTCTCAACGGGCCACGGAATTCCTTAAGGAACCGTGCGCCCCCGTCTATATACACTGCCGATGTCTCCATGGAGTGGACGGTGGTTATTCGGAGTCCGGTGTCACGCCTTCGATGCCCCAGGAATGCGACTAATATCAGGGGGGAGGGGTAGAGCGCTCCCTCGCTCCCTCCCCCCGCCATTCCCTCCTCTCCCCCTCAGTTCGAGGGCATTCCAACGGCCACGGAGGCTGGGGATTGCCAGTCTGTCCTCTGCAGCAGAAATGCCGAATAATCACTGGACGGCCTGGGATGGCATGCACGGAGTGTTCAGTAGCAGCTCGTGGAAAAACGTGCCGTTTCGTTTAAGCTGAAGTATTCTCACTTTAGTAGGCGTTTGTTTGGCCAGGTTTTCATGAAACCAATAATGCTGTAATAAAAAAATCGAAGAGGCATCCCTTAGCTCTTTTTTTGGTATTAGCAGCCCTTTTTTCTAAGCGTTTTCTTTCACGTAGTCTATTATATAATTTTCCTACAGTTGCATCACCATGGTGATTTCAGCGTAGGGTATTTCTGTCTGTAATATTTACAAAATTGCTGCTCATGCCCTATTTATTTTATAAATAATAACGGAACACCTGTTCTTTTTGAAGGTATTAATATTGATCTCTTAAAATACTCCGGTTTGACGAAAACTAATGTACAGTGATATTTGCAGTGATGTATCATTCAACACTGTAGTTTCATTTATCTTTAATACCAGTGTAAAAACTGATTCCCCCGAGGCTATTTTTGTTTTAAGCTCCTTGTTGTTGTCTATAAGCTTAAAGGAAGTGCAAATAACAGTTTTTGAAAGATTTAGAGAGATGGCAGGTGAATGAATTCATTGGAAATAATTGAGGGAGACGATAAGGGTAACTGAAGTAGAAGTTAACTTAGAAAGGAATGACGTCCTCGTAATATGCATGTATGTTCAATAAAACGGATTGACAACATGTATGCAATTACATTTGAAAATTTCAGCAGCAAGACTTTTTCTTGGGTTAGTCTGTAATTATATTTTACTATTCGTTAAGCATTAAAACTAATTCCGGTTAATCCCTTTTCCATTCTATTAAAAATACTATGGTTTTAGCCGTGAATATCTTGGAAATTTTGCATATTTCAATCTTTTGAATTATGAATTAGTTTATTTTAACTAAAATTATAGCGGTATCTCTCCAACATAAAAATTTTAATGTTTCCAATTAGGTTTGCTATGTTGGTCGAATTCGTCGTTTAACGTTTAAATGTTCGTTCTGTCCCGTAGGAAGCATAACTCAAAAGGCATCCTTCCGAGGTTACCAGTCTTGAGAATTAAGGTGTCAGCTGATGGCGAAAAGGCACCCAGGGGTGAAGGCCATTGAGTCACGCAGGACTCATTTCCAGAATCCAAAAAACGAAATAAAACAGTAGAAATCTGATGTTATATAGTATGCTGTGACCAAGACCAGTCTACTCAATTTGAGGATTTGGAGCATTATTTCCTAACCTCAGATGTCGATAAGGACCATGTGATAACAAATATTTACTTTTGCTCCATTTTCCTCAGTTGCAACGAGTAAATAAGAACACACAGAGCGCAGTGCTAAGTTGTGCTTACTTTGTTCGACTGAAATCGCGACGTGGAGGGTGTAAAGTAGTTCACCAAATATGTTAGTATCAGATTAAGATCTAATATTATTAATAAATGAGTCAATAAAGATGCAGCAAATTTTTTTTTGCCGGCGTTCGATGTTTTTGACATTTTGTGGATCACTGTGAGTAAATCGAGTCTTCCGAAACACCTCCTGAAAATAAGCCATAGGTTTTGTAGCGCTCAGTTCGTTTCCACGCTCCACATTAATTACTGAAACCGGTTTTTTAAATAAAAATCATCATTTGTCCTCGTATTCGATTCCTAAGATTCATAAAATAATTTATTGCTAACAATGCACAATCAAGTTAAGGAAGTTTATGGACTAGCTCGCGGCTAGTTTGCCGAAAATCCTAGCCGAATACTTTTATATCGGCAGTTAAAGATGATAGAGGCGTTACTTTACTTAGAGGACCATTGATTTGGCTAAAGAAAACAAATGGCCTGAAATTTTTTCGTAAATTGGAAGTTTAATTCTTCTCCTGCAATTTAGCACTTTGGTTTAAATGTCAGCAAAATTATAATTGGTCGTTGTTCCTTATGGAAGGAGTGTCTTACAACGTCAGTCATATAGGTATTTATTTAATGAGGATTTAAGAAATAAGACTCATTTTTGCATGATATTTCGGTATTTGTGCGTTAAACGAAGAGGTAAAATGGGCCCTAAACAAAATTGTCTTTAAAAATCCTATCCACGAACTGAAAATGAATGGGCTCATTGTGTGGATACCTAAGCTGTCTTCCCGTATCGCCACTCTTCATGCTCATTTTTCCTCTATAAATTTCTTTCAACGAACCCTCAATGCTACTTTCTTCTGTGTTTCGTTAATACTGTCGCGAAAACCACACCTCCTTTCTTATTGTTTCTCAGAACCTAGCTGTTGAATACCCTTCTTCTTACTCATATTTTTACTAGAGAATATGGCTTACAAATCCTCTATTCACGGTTAGACAATTTCTTGCAGGAGTGAATGAATGTTTATTTATGATAGAAAGTACTTTTTAATGGTCATTTCGTGTTTAATTATGTTTAAGAATATTTTTTTAATGACAAATAATTAACAGTTTTTTCGTCTCTTAAAACTTTCAAAAATAATAATTACTGCTCGTATTGCATTGTTTGTCCTCGAAACTAATCAACGAGATCAGAGGATTGGCCTCCCCTTTTCTGTCGCAGTGTAAGGGTAAGCACGCCATGTGACGCACCACCATTTTATTCATGTGAGACGCACCGTGATCGCACATGTGACGAAAGCGTCGCAAGATCCATTTTACGCTTATTTTCTATTTCCGATACACGAAATAACCATGAGGAGTAAAGCTTTTTATTTTGTAAGAATAAAGTAATGTTTAATTTTTTTCGCTCATTCGGAAACTTGTAAAGGCGATGATGATTGTAATTTTTGCGCTCTCGTCATTTCAGGTATCGGTATTTGAAAGAATCAACGCTAGTACAGGCTTAGATATTGATATTTGCAATAATGTGATTTTATTAATCACAAAACAAAACTTGAAAAAATTAGGCACAACACTTTGGTTATAAGCATCGACATGAATGTTGTCACTCATGAAGGATTAAATGTGAAGGAAAAAGAATTCCGCTTACATTAGTTTTTGTTCATTTAAGAATTAATCTTGAAACGGTTTTTTTCATGTAAAGTATATGTTGTATATTAAGACAACTGTCAGGTGTAATACTTAGAAATTACGAAATAAACACTTGGAAAATTTAAAATACTGTCTATATGTTTATGAAAGATTGAGTTCATTTTTTTAAATGTACACATTGTTCTACATTCGGTGGGTTGATATTAATTCCTCTGAATGTGTAAAAATGCAACCATTGCGCTATCTTTTGTAAAAATGCGAGTATCTATAGTTTTAATGTGACATTAGTTATGTACCTACCGAACTAACTTTAACATCTCCTTGCATAAAAAGTGTCAGGAGACACCCTTTTTTCGAGTGAATTCTTGAAAGTTTGCTGGCAACGCAAGGAAATTTTGGTTGGAGCATTTTCTTTTGAAGTCGCTGCGGAATTGTTTCATCAGTTTTGGCGCAAAATTCGGCGATTCACATCGCCGAATTTTCAATTATTCATTGGTGTGTGCAATGTCATCTTATCAAAGCCTAAAAACGATCTGCGATCATGCGACCACTCTTATCCGATTGCTTTCTGAATTCAGAACTTGACGCACCACACGTTGCACGTTGTCGTCGGTTCTTGACGTCGGGGGCCGTCCAGCTCGTCCTCCACACTCTCTCGGCCACCTGTGAAGAAATTGTTCCACTTAGAAACTACAATTTGTGACATTCTTTTATCTGCCTGTCATTCTTCGCTCTTAGTCAGGAAAAAATTGTTTCTTTCCATACAAACCTTGCATATTAAAAGAGGAATTTCATTTATGATTTGCCGGCATATTATTGTTTAAACGACGATTTTTATTCGTAATATCCCTGATTCGTCTAATATAATCTCCATGATTTGGACACTTTTCATCCTCTTTTAAAACGACCTAGCAAATTAAATATTTTTATGAGTAGTAAATGTAACCCTTCCTCGTCACTATCACAACCCCCTTTACTAGCAAAACATTGATCTTTTAGGTGCTGTATTTTACGCGGTGCTTCCATAAAACAGATTTAGTCCTGAGGGGGGAATGCTAGAAGAAAAAAGCGGATGACCCGAGTCGTAGGTAAGGGGAGCGTCTCGCGGCCGTCCCTTGCCCTCGCTCTATCATCGATGTCCCCCCTGGCACCCCATGCACCCACATTCCCCCCTACACACCCCTCAAACCCACTAGACACCCCCATCCCCTCCGCCTCGGGGGCCGGCACCTTCGACGCGCGCACGTCTCGTTTTCTTCGGGTGCTATCATTCGTTTTTTTCGCAATCCCGCTCTGCGGGGAGAATCAATCGTCACCCTCCCCTCTCCCAATCCAACCCCCGGGTCCCCTCCGCCTGATGTTGCGAATCGGCGAAAGGAAGAGCCGAAGGGGATTTTAATGAATGAATCCTCCTTCCTTATCGCAGCCCTTCCTCCCGAATTAATTATTGGGGCCTGAGGGCCCGTGCGATTGAGACCAAAGGAAGGGAGATGGGCATCCGATGGTAAAAAGGAGAAAGGGCTCCCGGAGGGTGGAGATCAAAGGACCGAAATCCGCGTCTCCGGGCGCCGACGCCCTCGTCGCAACGCCGGAGTCTTTTTTTGCCTGAATGAGGGACGGGTCGCCTCTTGGGTGTAACGAATTCTGCTTTCCTCGACTTCGCTAATGTCGACGGATCACTCATCAATCGGATTAAGGTGCTGCCGTCGCGGCTGGCAAGCCTGGGGGCCGTGCGCGGCGGCCGTTCCGGAAAGCTTCTCGCGTTCTCTGCAAAGGGGATTGCATTCCTTGGCGGGTGTTGCCATAAAGTAACGAAAGAAACAAAGTTGAAGTGGGGTTAGGATGAGGAAGATGGTGATATTCTTGGGGCAAAATACGAGGCCTGATATAAAGGTAACGTAAGTTTCGGTCTACAGTGGCGCTGGTGGCTAGGGCTAGTGCCAACATCATTGTGTCTAAACGTCCCTACACTAGGGACTACGCACTCTCCTGTGGTTATGTGTGCAGGCTATTGTACTTCTACTTTGCTGACTCTGAGAACTTTAAAAGTGTGCACTGAAATAGAAAATCCCATGAGTTGTCAGAGATGGCTGTACAGAAAGTCACATTTTGAAATAAAATATGAACCTAGATAAAGTCTAGATGTGAACCAATAATATATTATATATTATTATAAGGTAATCTACCGGTTTAGGTAGGTTCTTGGAAGGACATAACTATCAAATAAATATTTTGTAACTCAAAACAAAACCCAATCTAGCAACCTAATCTCCATCAATCCCTCTTCATCTCTGTGTACTTCTTTCCTCCCTTCATACCGTCCAACATCCCTATCCTGTTCCTGCCCTTTCCTCGCTTGCCCAACATTCCCCCTCTATTACTTTCTTTAACAACCCTCTACCGCTCAATATGCTTTTCATCCATCTTTCATGCCTCCCTAGGATTTCCCTCAACAAACCCCTCTCTTCACCCCCAATCTCCAGTACTTCCTCCTTTGTTTTCCTTTCGGTCCATTTCAACTTCTCCATTCTTTTCCATACCCACATTTCAAAAACCTCCAATCTACGTCTATCCTCCTGCTCCAGCGACCTCGTTTCCGCGCCGTACATTGCTTCGCTCCATACCAGAGGTTTTACGAGTCTTTTCTTAACCTCCCTACTTAATGTCCTTGTTATCCACTCCCTCCTCCTTGAGAAAGCCTCCTTGCCTAGCGCAATTCTTCTCTTTACATTCCTACTACTTTGACCGTTTTGGTCCAGAACACTTCCGAAATACGTAAACTGTTCTAACTGCTCTTTTTTCCCCTTCTATTATAATGTTTAGCTTAGCCTTCTTCTTCCTGGAAAATCGCAAAACCAATCAACCAACAAATCGTGTTTTATAAATATTAATCCTCATCCCATTTCTATCGCACTGAACGTCCAATTCACTTTGCAATGCTTGCAACCCCTTGGCTGACCGAGCAACTAATGCTTGGTCATCAGCAAACCTAACTTATTTTACGAATTCCCCTCCGACTTTCATTCCTACCTCCAGTTCTTCCCATGCCTCTTCAATCATTTCCTCCACACATACGTTGAACAGCACCGGTGAGAATGGGCAACCTTGCCTTCCTAACACTGCCCATCCGGACTCTCCCTTCCCCACTCGCACCTGAGCAGTCTGAGACATTTACAGGTTGCGGATCAGTTTCCTGTCTCTCATATCCATTCCTATTTTCTGCATTACCCGCATTCATTTTTCCCAATTCACTCTATGAAACGCTTTTTCGAAATCTACAAAACAGGCAAAAATGTCCTGATTGTATTCTATGTTCCTCTCAATTAGTGATCTCATTACTGCTATGACATCACGCGTACCTCTTCCCTTCCTAAACCCAAACTGATCATCCCCTAAGTAATCATTTTCCTTACTCTCTATCCTTTTGTTGATGACCCTGAGAATAACTTTAGCTACTTTGGATATCAAACTTATTGTTCTGTAATCATCACATGATCTAGCCTTTGCCTTTTTTGGAATAGGAACTAACACAGATCTCACATAATCTTCCGGCCAGATTCCATCCTCATAGATACAACGAATCAGTCCACATAGGGCCTTCTTCCCACATTTTCTTAAACTTTTCAACATTTCTACAGGGATGTTGGCCACCCCCACGGCCTTATTTGCTTTAATCTCCTTTAATGCCGTTTCTATTTCATCGTCGAGTATACCTGGACCTAAGCTATCTTCTTCTACGTCATGTTCCTTTTCTATGTCTAACCCTGTCGGCCTAAGTTCTTTACCATACAGTGTTTCTATATATTCCTTCCATCTCTCTTGGATTTTTTCTGGTTCAACTGTTATCTTTCCCCACTTATCTTTAACTGTTATCACAGATCTTGCCTTCTTATTTCCCGATAATAACTTTTCCTTGCTGTATAGCGCACCAATTTGTGCGATAATTGTGCTGGCCCACACCAGGGCAAACTCTTTAAGTGTTAGCACAGATCTTGCCTTCCTACTTCCCGATAATAACTTTACCTTGCTGTATAGCGCACCAATTTTTGCGATAATTGTGCTGGCCCACACCGCACTAGATTAACCGGCCACGCTGATCTTGCACACCAGCCGGGAGTCGGCTACGCGACGCCCGGTCTCCTTCACCCACCGGAAATCGTTGGCTTCAACGATGGCCCAGTTGTCCTGCTTCGGCGCCCCAACCGACTATTCAGGCTCGCAGACCCCTGCTACTGCGATGACGATGTGGTCTCAGCCTCGGCCCCTCTCCGCGTGGCTTGGGCTTCACAGCCGTGGCGATCAACGGTGTTCTTCACTAGCTTACGCGACGGTCTCCCTCTCTCTTCCGCTTGACCACACGTGTCTTTCCCCCGTGCCTCCCAGATGGAACCGCTCGTGTTCGGGGAGATACGTGACGGGCATTCTACTGCCACATCACACAACAAACCACAAGTGGTTATTGAAAGTGCATGCAATTGAGTAGAATTAGTAATTCCCCAGACGCTGAGGGTTACAAGTGGCATTTTTGCTATCTACGAGAGTGGCTTTACAGTTGTTATCCCGTATTGTCCGTGGGAAGGAGTCCTTGAGTCTGCTAGTTCTGGTATCTATTTCCCGAATCTTTTTCACTCGGATCCCATACGCTACATGGATATTCTAAATGGGGCCTTACAAGAAGAGCATGGGAACATCGTTCTTTGACCTAGGAGTCACTTCGTCCGACTATGCGTCTAATAAATCCCAATTACTATATATTCCTATTTAATCCCAATAAATCCCAATGCATCCACGCAAACTTTTTTTAACTTACACGCATGTAAATACATGTACTAAAGAATGACACACACATACGCCTGCACCTTCGAATATGTCATGTCTACGCAGAGTTTAATATTGTCCTCGTTTCTAATTCGAATGGATTTACTCTTTCTATGATGACTTTGATTCAATTAAGGTGAAGGTATCAACTAGTTTTGATAGTCATTTAAGCTGTTCCCGCATCATCGCAAACTCAAGATATCATGGGATAAAGTAACATCAGCAAATAACCTTAATGGAATGCATTCAGAGATTGTGTTTTGCATGAGAATTTAATTGAAACCTAAACAAGATTTTTGCGTTGATTTTTTTTAATGGTAGTAGTTTCCTCCCGAACGCCAGCTGCATCAAAGGCACTGAAATTGGAAGCGTAGACTTGATAAAAACTTGGTCATTACTCCCGGCCTCTCTTGAGGGAAACCTTTGCGGAAAATTTATAGACAAGTTAGCAAAACAACTGGAATTTACTGAAATACTGTTGGGAAGATGTGACGATAGACTCAAAAAATAAAGTTAGAATTCGTCAGCTAGGCCTCATTAGAATATTCTGAGATAATGTGTGTATAGGATCCTCTCGAAGTTGGATTGATCGCCGTATTGGATCGCGTGCATCGTAGGGGAGCTAGATTTGTAAAACGTTGTTATGATTAACTTAGCAGCGTATCAAGATTATTTTTAAAAATCCGGCCGAGTGCTTTAGCCAGTTAAACTATCGAGGCATCTTCATAAACTCTGACATTTTTGGGATTTTAACCTGGACTTTCAATTTTTTGAATTTGAATCCCGGTCAAAGCGAATGATTTTTACAATCTGAAATGTTTGCAATTAATAGGAAGGAGTTCTCCTTAGCGATGATATTAACAATTTATTATTAATGTATTCGCACTATGGTAGGAGAGATCTTGGTAGTAAGATTAAAAATATCAATTCTGGAACCGACAGTTTTAAGATGCCATTTTTCCCGTGAAGTGTTTCAGTACATCCTTTTATAATTTTCGTTAATTTGTGTGATTAACGGGTCACTGACATAGGAGGGATCCTTGCAAACCCTGAGTGTGTGTGTGTGAATGTGATTCACGAGAGTGACAGTTATTTCGCAACACACCCTAGTGATCGAGTGGTTGTAAGTTTGTTTTATTATTTATTATTTTTATAAGTTATTTTGACTTTTGTGTATGATTGAAGTATACGTGGGTCACTGTTTCTCAAACACACCCAAGTGACCTAGTGTGTATTCACTATTTCTCCCCTTACTTTTTTCCCTTTTCTTTCTTATCACTTAGTGCCTATCAAGTTTGCGGTCTCGGCATTTTTTTGTTTGGATTGATTCACGACCGTAGCTACCTTCCTTGTATATTTCAATTCATCAGAACTAATTTATTATCTGAATAAATATGCAATCTTCAGTGCGAATTGGTCACGCTGCTTTTTAATCTGTGACTGGTCTTAGCATAATCAAGGTGACATATTTCTTAATCCCTGGTTATTTTCTGTGTGTAGTATGTTTTTGTGGTGCTTCCTATGCTCAAGCCCTGTCTCCTGCAGATCCCTCTCGCTTTCTCCCCGCGGTCCTTCCCTGCTCTAGTCCTCCACGACATTTCTCTTACTGTTCCCCCTCTCTCCGCCATCACCTTCAAATGTTTCCCTCCAGGAAAAACCGCAATACTTTTCTTTAATTGTAGGCTTTCTTCTTCCTTATTCTTACCACTTCCTTATTCTTATTATACTGATTCGAAGCGCATCTTCAACCTCGTGAAGATTAACGTCGATTTGGAAGGCATTTGTAATACGCTGCCAATCAATATATGCAGACTTAATTGTGTTAACTTCATTTCAAAATCAGATCAAATGCAGCGATGAAGATTTAGATTTTCCAAGCGTTGAAATATTGATATGAAATACGTTACTTTGTAATTCCACACAATTTATTTAAAAAACACGACCCAGGTTTCGTCGTTGAACGTCATTATCAGGTGGTCCTCCTAGAAGCACACTTGGTGATATACCTTCTGATCAAGGGAGGGTGGCGTTGGTCAGAGAGGGATGATGGATTGCTAAAAAAGATTAAAATGTAGCTGAAAAGAAAAGAGAATTACATCTTTCGGTGTCAATCGTTGACTTGGAAGAGTGGTGGGTCTAGGAGTGGGGAGTGGGAGGGATCCCTGAATTTCGTTGGCAAGTTCATCTTTGCCACGGACGCATTTCAACATTTCTAACTGCTCCAAAGCATCTTTACCTTTGACCTTTATTTTCAAAATGAACACATTTAATCATAAAGTCACTTTTGTGGTCACTTTCGATTGGGTGCTTTGCAAAGAGGGATGCTATGTTCTTATTTTTTACTCATGTTTGGTGTTCTTTAATTCTTTCCTTTATTTTACTTCCTGTTTGCCCAATATACTTTGTGTTACATTCTGAGCACTTTAAATCATACACTCCACTCCCCTCGTTTTTCGGGACTTTGTCTTTATCGTGAGAAATCGGCTTCTTAAGGCATGAAACACTGTAAAAAACACATTTAATTTTTTCTTTAGGTAAACGTTTAATTACTCTTCGAGAAATGGTCCCTAGATGGAGTATTCTTTGCCATTTGGCAGCGGGATCTTTTAAATGTTCGGGGTTGTAAATTTGGCTCAAGGCTATTTTTGTAAATTTCTTCCGGTAAAGTTTATTAAATATATCTTCTGAATAGCCATTTTTACTGTGCACGAGTTCATTATACTAAGTTTCTAATTTAAATTGAATTTCGACATAGGGGTAGCGGTTAAACGGTGGATCATTGCATGAAATGTTGAAAGATTTTGGGCGAAGCAATGCCTTGAAGAGGATTTAATTACTTTTATTAATATTATTAATCCATACAAATTTCCTTCCTAAAAATGGAGTACTGTAACCCGTCTTTGTCTTTACAAATGGATATGTCTAGGAAATTCAAGGAACCGTTTTCCTCTCTTTCACACGTGAATTGTACATTAGAATTGACAGAATTTAAATGTGCTAGAAAATGATCTAGTTGCCTATGGTAACTTGTCCACACACAGAGGACATCGTCTACATATCTAAACCAACAAAATACATTATTATTGAGAGAGTGAGCTGAGGAGAACAAAACGTTTTCAAAATTTTCGATATAAATATCGGCTAGGAGTGGAGACAAGCGCGAGCCCATGGCTAAACCGTTTACCCCTCCATCCTCCCTCTCTGACAAACCCCACCCTTGGTCAGAAGGTATATCAACCAAGTGTGCTTCTCCACCTGATGATGACGTTCAACGTCGAAACCTGGGCCGTGTTTTTTAAATAAAGTGTGTGGAATTACAAAGTAAAGTATTTCATTTCAATATGTTATGCAAATTCTATAAAGTTACGCCTGAGATAAAAAATGATAAGCGTTGTCTTCACAATCTTATTAAAACGTTGTTATGAAGACGTTCTTGTGTTAAAATAACGTATTTTGGAAAGCGGGCATGGTATTACATTAGGTAAAGTCCTGGACAAATGATTGGAGGACTCGGGTTCGACACCAGGTGGCGCCTCAGGGTATCCGAAGCTTCACCCAAAATGTGTGATTTTTTGGCTACCAGACCTTCCTGGGAAACCATGGGTGGCCAAGAGAAAGGCACCCCTTCAACACCCTGCTGATGTATGAATTTCACGCCACGCCATTAGGATTAGCTCTAGATGATCCTTAACTTCACATACTATCACGTACCGATAATCTTCGGTTTGGTAACTGTAGTCTGGCTGAAGGGCAATGTGTTTACTATATTCGCGTAGGCGAGCTATGCATATGAGTTATGTTTTTTAAAAACAATAACAATAGTTAGATTACACCATAAAATGAGGAATTTGCGGAAAAGTGGAGATCAATATGTCGCAAGGGCACGTGGATGCGTTTGGTTTGAAGTGGCGCTGTTGATTCGCGCCGAGTGGGCCACCGCGGAGGGGTCAGGGAGGTGACCATTTGGTACAGCTGTGCATCGTACGTACTACTTGTATATACGCCGTCGTTAACTGTGCAAAATTCGACTCCGTATTTTTAACGATAGTCTGGTCAAGTTTTATATTAGCGCTTGCAGACCTCAAGTGACCCTTTTTTTAATGAGTTGGGGCTTGCGTTTCAGCTACAGAGACGTTTCTTCCTAGCCTGAAGGGAAGTTGCCTCTTTAGGCGGAGTTGCTTGGATGGAGTGGATCTCGTTCGACCATTTGATTTAATTTCAAGAATAACCCTTTCAAACGTATAGAGGAGGACTTTTTTACCATTAGGCTTTCATTTCATTAGACACATTGATATTTATTTTATAGCAAAAAATTCTCGTTAGCAGTCGAGAAACTTATGAGCAAAAATAAAACCCGATGTGCTTAATTACAGTCAAAAATTGCTTCAGTGTTTGAGCTTTGTGAAACAATGTAACTATTACCTATTAAGCTCATGAGTAGTCTCCGTTATTTTCATGTTTAATTTTTTGTGCCTCGGAGAGTTGGAAAAAAATTCGTACTCGGCGTTGAAAGAAGTGGGAGTCATGCCGTGCGTCGCCAAGATCTACATAGAAATAATGTAGCAAGGAGGACGTCCTCCAAATTAGCGCTTCTTTCATTGATCGGAAATCATCTATGTGCGCAAACTGCACACCACTCCGTAAAAATGTTCATTCTTTGACTCGTCTCTTTTGCAAGATCCGCGATGTTGATCTTGAAGTAGAATTTATAATCTGAAAAAATACCCAGTTGAGGTCTGTGGCGTGTTTTTTTGGGGAAAAGAAGTTCTTCATGATTATTGAGATGCTTACCAACAGTACACAATCATTGTTCCCAGAAAAAAATGTTTAATTTTGCTACTTTACTAGCCTACGTTTTGAAAAAATAACGAAATGTTTTATTATGAGCTAAATCGTAACATAAATAATAGAGGAAATTGAAAGGACGGTTTACTAAGATCATTGTCTGTTTCCCTCCCAAATTAGATAGAGATAGGCAGCCGTTTCTGAGAACTACTTCGCCCGCGGCTAAAGTGGCAGAATTATCAATAAGAGGGGGGGGAGGATATTGTTTCTTCGGGGATTATCAGATTGAGTCCAGGAAGGGAAGCATTACGCGTGGTGCCGTAGCATTAACGAAGTCACTCAAAGGAAAGGTGCACATGATACCATCAGGATGTGGTTGTCTGTTTCTTAGATTTGAGAGAGCATTTAATCTAATAAATGAGGTGAAATATTTGAGCGTGTCCGAGAAGATAGGCACGGATTGGGGGAAATGACGACCAATCCGATTTCATACACACATCTCAGATACCTCAGGTGCGATTGTCGGGTGGAGGGTCGAGATGGGGGGCACCGCTAGTGAAGGAAGAGGACAAGGGGTGCTCATTATCAGTTGTGTAAATCAATTTATCCCCTCAAAACATCCTCAATCCACGTCCAAGTCTTCAACTCGTGAATGAATTATTAAAGGCGATGAACTGTAGATGCACGAGTCACGTAATGAAAATCATTGGGAAGTTAATAAAACCTTTTCTTCTGATATAATAAAAACTTCTCAAAAATTAGATTCCTTCAGGCCTGCAAAATACCCATCTACTTCTGCTATTAGTCCTTCGTTTGAAGAGAATCTCGTTCCTCTGAGGAAAATCTTGAGCTTGGGGAAGTGACATAAATCTGATGGGGCCAAATCAGGTGAATATGGGGGGTGTGGAAGCAATTGGTGTCTTAGTTCACGTATTTTTGCCACGGTAATGACACTTGCGTGTGGACGTACATTGTATTGATTAAATGTGACTTTCTTCCTTGCCAAACTTGGTCTTTTTTCCTGTATCTTTTGCTGTGGGGGGCCCAGGAAGTCAGCTTAGTATCGTCCAGTAATTGTTTGAACAGTGATGACATAATCTATCAGCAGAATCCCTTTCGCATCCCAGAAAATAGAGGCCATCACCTTTCCGGCCCACCGTTCTGCCTTTGCTTTGCGTGGTGTTGGTGAATCAACATGTTTCCACTGCTTTGACTGCTGTTCTTTCTCTGGGGTATAGTAGTGGACCCAAGTATCAAGTATGTTCACAAGCGAGCGCAGAAAATCTTGTTGGTTGCTCACAAATGAGCGCGGAAAATGTTGTTGGTTTCTCATAAAACGGGTGAAACAATTTTCGGAAATTCCCACTCTGACGCGTTTGTGATCGTGCGTCAGTACTCCCGGCACATATCTAGCAGATATTTTTCTCATACCAAATTCCACTGTTAAAATGTGATACTTTCTCGCTCAGATGACATCCCCACAGCTTCGGCGATTTCTCGCACTTTCAGTCGGTCGTCCTTCATGACCGTGGTATGTAATTTTGCAATATTTCCTTGGGGTAGTTGAACATTTTGGTCGACCACTACGTCATCATCTAAGCTGTCCCGAACAAATTTAAACACGTTTTTCTACTTTGAAAAAGTTGAATATGATGGAGCAGATTCTCCTGGAGTGTTCTGAAAGTCGTCATGAATTTCCTTTATCCGATATGGAATAGTTGTGTGTTGTTTAATAGGTGTAAGAAAAACCAATGAAGACCTGCTAGGCATGGTGAGAGAGGAGAGGGGATTGTGGGAGAAATCCAAAGGAGCCGGGAAAGATAGACGCAAAGTATTGTGATTGGCAATGGGATGTAGACGACTGCAATATAGGGGGAATGTGAGACATGGGAGTTAGGGGCAGGACTTGGGGACAGGGGTGTTGGACGGAAGGAATGAAGGGAGTTGGGATGCTAATGGAATTGAAGATCAGTTATTTAGTGTGAAGTTTTTGGTTGCATGTTGTTAGTCCAGGTCATGACGTGCAGCAATGATCAGCTTTTGCACTTCCGATACCTGCCATAAATGGTATACTACCGATAATAATAATCTAGCCAACGAAATTTTCATCTTTGACCTTAAAATACGTTTTTCGAAGATTCTGCCCGCGGGAAACACATTCATTTAGTATTTCATCTTACACTGTCGTCCTTATTTGCACCGCCGCCACCAAATACATTCCTGGAATAACTAAGTTTGTTTCAATCCGTATTCAATTAATTTTTAGGAAACCATGTCTAACGTCTATTTCATCTTTTGACACCAAATCACTTGATTTAACATACTTTCCAAATAACTCTTTCTCGTTATGACTAATAGTAAATTAAATTCATATTCATTTTTAAATTTTGCCTAGGGTCAGCAAAATGTGCAGCGTTTCACCTTGACAGGTTTCTTCAGAGAGTACCGTAACTTTTATTCACATGTTTGCTTTTAGTCTAGCATTAGTGAAATGATCACCAGCTACGGCTTCAGTTTTTTATGGACCGAGGGAGCTAAAATATATGCATTTTCCATTGCAAGAACTCCGCTCGGGCGGTGGCGTCGTGTACCGGTGCCCACTTACCCGACCGGACACGACAACCTTCAGCCACCGTTGCACTCTTCCCTCACAGGGGGCCGACGGCACCCCTTCCCCTCGCCGCGACATTAAACCCCCTCACGTGCGCCAATCGCCTCTTCCCTAATTCCCCTTCGCCCACCAATCGCCCCCAGCGTCCTAACCTTAACGACCACGTTGTCCTTCTCCCTCGACCCCGCCATTTCGCTGCTGCAGCACCCCCCCCCCACGTTTGTTTTCATGGCCCCCGTTATTACCGCCGCCATTATAACCCGCCACCCCACCCGCCCCGAACACGCGCCCTTATCTCCGTTCTCCTCGGGCCTCTTTTTTTAATATCCCTCGCCCCCTAGCTTCATGCACCCCTCCTCCACCTCCTCACCTCCCTCCGCCCCACCCACTCATTATTCCTCATTTTTTTATTTCATCCTGGCGCCACTTCCTTATCGACGCCAGAAACTGTCCGTACGAGGAACATCTTCACCCTTTTTTCTTTTAACGACGTCGTTTTCTCCGAATTAAAGGCGCGGCTTTTGGACACTGGAATGACGCGATATCCCTCCCCCCCTTCACCTGCCTATTGCGCCCCAACAGCCCCCGACCCCCCCGTTCATTGGCCCATAGGGTGGCGGCTGCGGAATTACCACTCCCAAACGAAAGCTTTTAAGGGTCTCTTCTCCATTCAACCCCCACTCTCTTGCTCCAAAGTGACATCTTTTTGTCCTGGAATGTCTCCCCTCCCTATCCCTCCCTTGTCCTCCTCCCTGCGTCATCTTCCCTTGTCATCGCCACCCTCCCCCAACTCATACCCTGGCGCCACTCCCCCCCCTTTCCCCACCCTTCGGCTAGCCCACATGCTCGCGTCCCGTTCCGGGGTCAGCCCATCTTTTTTCGCGTCCGTGGCACCAGAGTGGGTGCTGATCCTCTTGTTATTGCAGCGACCGCAATGACAAAATTGTAGACTACAGGGAAAAATGTATGCAGAGGCATTGCGAAAAGTCACCAGAGTGAAATATGAGCGATGTTAGCCGCGAAGAAAATGAAAAAGGGAGCTATGGGATTGCTGTACTGCGTGGATGATTAGTGGAAATGAAGAATGGATAGGCAGTGGGAAAGGAAGGACTTCGAAGAGAAGAGGAGGCTGTAAGAAGAACAAAGCGGCAACTAGTTGAGCCCATGTCCCGTAACATCATAGTTTGCCATAATTGAAATGGATTGGAAATAGGTGTGAGACACTACACAGAGGAATGTCCCATTCGTGTAAATTCCACGCATGAATTATGGGAATCGGGCAGCGAAAATTCTAGCCTCAAAAAGGAATATTAGCAAATGAGAAGATTTGATGGGAAAATACATTTTTATTTATTTTGTATTATTACGAAAACAGCACTTTTTAGTAGTTAATGCAGCTCTCCTAACTACTACGAAAACATTCGTAGTAGTTTGGAGGGCTGCATTTTGGAGTACCAAGATAGTAATCTCGTAATGGATCACCCGTTATGATGGAGGGGAAGTTCGTGCTTTTTTCTCTGCACTTGAATGAAAAATATTTTTTTTATGTCAGCCATCGAACGGAACTATCAGTGTGACAACTATTTATATCGACTGTTACTTCCTATTATGTGAAGTCGAATGAGGTATTATGGGACGTCCTGGCTGTACCCATTGCCCTTATTGGTCCCTTCTTCTCCCGTGTCACACCTTCTAGTAAACTGACACAGTTTACATTATTACGACGCGCAATTGTAGGTTCGTCACCGATTCGGCAATTTTAAGTTGTCTCTTGGATGGTCTGCTCTTTTTGGAGAATGTCTTGCTTCAGCGGTTCTCTCACGTTCCGGCCATTGGGCACGAAGTTACTGTGCCCAAGGCGTCGTGACTTTCACATATCCTTCTTTATACCCTTTCTCTTTTCCTCTTTTTGGTGACCTTTGTTCCTGCTGTTTTTGTTGGAACACTCTTTGCCGTTCGCTTTCTCTTTTTTTATGTTGTTAAAGAGTCCTAACTCCTTTCACTTTCCGTCCACGGTGAGTTTCTTACTCATGAGACAGGGGACGATTTCGTCTCCGCTGACATTTGTTTGACCGATCCAGAATAACTTAATGCTCAAGGATTTTTTTGCGGAGAATCAAATTATTTTGCCCAAATCCTTTGCTTATCTGGTTTACAAAACATAAAAAACTTCGCGTTTTTTGATTATTTATCTTCAAATTTTTCCCTGATTTGACCTGTAATGCTAATTAGTTTGAAAAATATAATTTCTAAATGCATTTATTTTGCCCAGTAGTTATATTATTATTTGTCCCTTCTCGGGGATATCTTCCACTTAGCTTCTCCAATATACTCCTAAAAACACCGCGAGGGCGTGTGTAGGAAATTATTCGGGCACCGGGCAGGCATGTGAAAATACTAATACTAGTTCTTACGTGTATTTGAATGCATGTTTTCTCATATACTTAACAATGCGTACACAAATTTCCATGAAAATTTTGTAAATTATATATTATATCTAAAACTACAAAAATGAAAATTATATATATATACACACACATGAATAAATAAATAAATATATATATATATATATATATATATATATATTTTTACTTTCGTGATCTGCTCAAAAACCGCCTTCCCCACATGTCCTGTGTTCGCCTTTTATGTGTTTTCCTATCCCCTTTCCTTATACCTATTTCTATGTTTGAATGAATATATATATATATATATATATATATATATATATATATATATATATATATATATATATCCTGATGACGACGGCGGTGCCGTCGAAACGTCAATACCTACTGTAAGTGTCCTTCATTTATGTTTCTGTGTTAGTATTTGTGTCCGAGTGTTAGTGTGTTTGTGCGTCGCTGGAGAGCGTGATTTTCATGTATATATATTCAAACACGAAATCCCGCCATACGGCGAACAAATATTTATTCACATAGAAATAGAGATAAGGAAAATGGGAAAGGAACACATGTAAAGGACGAACACAAGAGAGGTGGGGAAGGTGGCTTTGAGCAGATCACAAAAATAAAAATAATTTTATTTGTGAGATTTAGTTAGATTTTTTATGAATGCGTGTCAGTACGAGAAAAGAATAAATAATTGAATCCGTCATGATTCTGGTTATCCCTCTAATTTTATTTCGGTGGTGCAATCTACCAATATACTATTGTTAGTACTAACATACTCTTGGAAGATCGTACCACCGGTGGACCGTAGACTATCATAATACTCTTTGAGTCTCGCGAGAAAATGCAGGTGTACTGAGACTTTCGAAAAGTAAAAGTCATCATTACCCCGCGAATCCTTTTTTCCATTGCTCCAAACAAATGCCGCATATGTCATTATGCAGCTCGACCACAGCAATGAAACCTACCTCTTGTCATTTCATTACGGCCCTTAATGAAACTCATTGAAGTTCGACCCGCATACTCTTCAAATGTGTGTCCTCTATGGAAGATTCTGTTTCAGGGAAACACCCAAATTTTTTGTCCTGCTCTCATATGACTCAATCCCATCTTAAATAATATTAAGGCTTGTTTTTATTTTCATTTTTTCTAAGCCTTCTATGCTCTCAATTGTTTACATTAAATTTTAATAATCATTACTTACGCCATATGAATATTTTGTTTGAATTGCCAGAAAGTAGCCGGTATCTTCTGATGTTATTATTTATGTGTGAAGTTTTACATTGACTACAAATAGTCAATAACATTGAAGCTTTGTTGCTGATGCATGCAAAAATGTTTCCCTGGTTACACTTCCCTTTGGTGCGTTTGAATTTGCACCTTAAAGTAATGAACTCATGTCACCGAATACAACCTTTTGCTTACTGTTGGATGGGAAGCCTTTGATCCAGTTGGCCACGCTGTCATTGATACCAAAACATCTTAGTCTGTGGACCAATTTCTCTTTAGGGAACTTGTAGATTGTTTTCCTGAAATCTCAAGGAACAGCATTTACTTTATTTTTAACTTTCATGGATGATTACTACGATTTAATTTAACTTCTGATGGTTTCAATATCAACCCGGTATAAAATGTATTCCTTATTGCGAATCCAACTAGTCTTTTCTTTTTAGTTTTCCATAATGCAGTGCTCATAATTATATGATAAATGCTTTCAACTGTGACAAGTATTTTCTCCATTCAATTTATAAAAAGAAAATCGCCCAACACGATGAGATCTACAACGGCTGGGAAATCTACGACTCCCCCCTCGTACATTGGTAGTTTACTTTAGGACTTCGATGCAAAATTCGATACTATTTACTTTCTACTTCGATGCACATGATATTACTACTCTCTAGAAAGTTTAAAATATTTCTGTAGATGATATGCTCAGATAATTAGTCCATCGATGTTTACGAATTATGGCTGTAATTACTAGGATCCTCCTTATCTCCGCCTTTGGAAATAGAGGTAAATTGTTTTCCAGTCGCTAGGTGCTGATCCTTCTCCCATCGAGTCATGGAGAAATGTTTTAAGATAAGTGGCGGTGAGTGCAACACGTTCTTTGCGAGGATTTCTCGCGGCTTGAAGCTTTGTATTTTTACATTTCTAAGAAGATGATTTTCTGTCCATTTGTTGGCCCAGAATGTCGCTCATGAGCTCTTCGGGAGTATAAGGTTCTTAGCTGTATGAATTTTTATAATTGCTATAGACGTGCTGAAAATAGTGTTTCTGGCATCAGTATTTTTACGCTCTTTTCATTTTTACTTCCCTTATCATCCGTAATTCAATGGAGCGCCGTCGTCCCATTCACACGAATGTATTCTGTTTTCACAACGAAATCTTTAATACTGAAGCTTTTCTCTTGTCACACTCCTCTACATATTCCTTTTGTGTTTCTTTCGTTCAATAATGAACGACTTCTCGCAGTCGACATCTTTTGCATCTCCAAATACAGTGAGCTGGATGTCAGAAAGAAGTTCTAAATCCCCTTTTTTAAATTCTCCTCGGAGACTCCGAAACTGTCGCGTTCCTTTGAGGAGAGCTCGGAGGTTTTTTTGTTACTTGATGCTCCTAGAGGAGAAGAGAAGTGAGGTCGGATGACAATCATTCTCCTCGTTTCCATGCCCATCTGGCGATACTTTCCCTGGGCATTCCTCCGCCAAGAGCGCCCTCTCCAGCAGGGACATTGGGCGCTCATAGACTGGGCCCAGCCATTGCTGGGACGCATTTTGAAGGCGCGTTCACCCGCTGCCCACTTCGTAGTCCTCCGCAGCGCCTCCTCCTGCTCCCTCCAATTTCTCAAACCTTATATTAAGTTTTAGTGGTGGATTTTTCAGTGTGCGTTTCCCATGCCGTGGTCCCCAAGGGTCCTTAGGATGCGTCTTCAAATCAGTCTCCTGCTTCTCTCAACCTTGGGTAAGGCAGAGTAATCTTTGTCCTGTCGACAATTAACCAAACGACCACCGCTTTGTTCGTAATGATAATATTATTGGTATTCTAATTTTCAACGATAATATGATTGGTTTAAATAGGTGTTGGACGGACACGGACTCCACAACGGATATATTTCCTAAATATTTTCCTCTATACTTCTTCCTAATAAAAAATGACATGGCATCCAAAACTAAAAAAGAACCCTTTTTCAACTCAATTCAAAAACCCCTCTGCAAACATCTTATCTCCCTTCGTTCCCTCTAACATCCCTATCCGATTCCTGCCCTTTCCTCGTTTATCTAACATTCTGCCCTCTATTACAGTGTTCAACATCCCACTGCCGATCAATGCGCCCTTCATTCGTTGTTTCTGCGTCCATAGAATTTCTCCCAACAAACCCCTCTCCTCGCCCACCATCCGTAGTACTTCCTCATTTGTTTTTCTTTCGGTCCAATTCACCTTGTCCATTCTTCTCCACACCCACATTTCAAAAACCTCCAATCTACGGCTATCCTCCTGTTTCAATGACCACGTTTCCGCGCCGTACATTACCAAGCTGCATGTCAAAGTTTTAACGAGCCTATTCTTAACATCCTAACTCAACATCCCTGTCATCAACTCCCTTTTCCTTGTGTTTTGGAGGAGCGGTGGGCAAAACCGCAATGACTAGCATCAATTCACATGCGCCGCCGCTTTGTCATTCCTTGAGCCAAAGAGTGATAATCAACCCAAAAAAAGTATAATATTCATCGCATGACAAATTTGCAAAATTAAGTCAAGTCCTAAAAACTGGAAAATATCCTTAATCGACGGTGATAAAAATATTAATTAAAAAAATATATACTTAGAGGAGATGAAACGCGCATAAGCGAACAAATTAGAATTTCTCTCTTTCCTATCACCAACAGAATTCTCTCACGATGTCGCCTTTACCGAATACAAAAACAACTAGAGCTCAAAAGTGATGAACGTCAAACTGGAGAGACGAGATAGATTATTCATGGAATACATTTTGATTGTGATACTGTCTATTTCTTAGTCATCTCAGGATAAATCTAGTTGTATGATCAATTCAAAAACTCTTGATCAGAAGTTCATTATACCTTTTTCGAGAGAATAGTGGCCAGATGAAAAAGCATTTTCAATTTTTGCACTGAATCTAGCTGCCACTATATTACTAGGGAAAACTTTCTGAATCCTTAGAAATTTCTTAAAGGGTCCAATAAGGAGATGAAAAATCACAGATTCTGTTCAATTTTATCTTTAGATATTATTGTACAATTGGCGCAAACAAATGTGTATTGTAAAATTGATTAGCGAGTCAAATAAAAAAATACTGTTAAATAGGCTGTCTGGCCTTTGCTGATGAACCGGAAAAGTAGACACAAAACGGAACTTCCAGGAAGTTGGGAAGGAATTGGAAACATTAAACAAGCTACCTAAATAGAAGGAAGTTTTTGCAAAAAGATAGATTAAATTAGCTGAAATAAATTGACGCGCAATCTTTTGAGAAACATAATAAGGCAAAAAGGAAATAATTCTAAATTTTAATTATTTAGAAGAAACGAAGCAAGAATCTGCTAGTGCATGTGTGAGATGTCAATCGTTCTGAAAAAAATTTAATTTGTTCAAGTAATAGTTGAAATTATCCATATAAAAAATGAAGTTGATAAAAAACAAAACGGGATCTTTCCACAATGGTATTAAAACCATAACGTCTTATACAAAAGCACTAATTTTCAAAAGACAGAAATACATTCACAGAAACTCTATTAAATTAAAAATTAAAAGGTAAATTTAAAATCCAGAATACACTAATGAACAAACGGACATTTTAAGAGAAAATCATGAAATAAACATGCATTCACTCCGATATGCATGTAAAGAAACACTGACTAAAATATTTTTGGAGCTATTTATAAAAAAATATGGTTTTCAATTGTTTAAGTTAGGGTTGAGAGATACTATTATTAAGCGAAAATCCCTTTCCTCTCCTAAAGAAGACAACCTAACATCCGGTACTGCCATAAATCTCTCTTCAACTCAGAATATATCCGTTTTTCCTAGATTCGTCCAACATTCTATGATGCTTCTATCATACCACATGCTTTTATTCCTGCTTCTTCCTTGCTTGTTCAGCGTTCTCCTACCGCCAATAATGTGGGGGGGAAAGTTTTAATGGACTAATTCGTAGCATTTATCAGGGCGAAACTTGGTTGGAAGTTTTCGTCAGAAAAGTGTTAGCTCCAAACTCAAAAAATGAAAAGCAGCTAATGAATATGGCAACAAGTAACAAAACTATACCAAAAGGACTATACTAAACAGGTAACTTCGATTTCGCTCGCAAAGTGGTTCTCAGGATCATCAATAAGAGTTTGGAAAGCAGGGAAAATGATTTCCTAGGCGATGATCAGTTTGAGTTAAGGAAGGAAGAGGTACGCGTGACGCATAGTGAGGTCACCGATAGAAAAGAGTATCGGGACGTATTTGTCTATTTCTTAGATTTTGAGGTGTTCAATAGAATTAATTGGATAGAACTCATGAAAGCATGGCAGAAAATAGGAGTAGATGAGAGAGATGCATGCATGGGACTTATCTGCAGCCTGTATGCTAAATATATCCCTGACTGCTCAGGGGAGAGGGTCCAGTATATAGTCAGCGTCCATAGTGTGAAGAAGAGTTATATGAGAAGGGGGCCCCTTATAACCCGTGTAATTCGAATTATATTTGAAGAAAAAGATCCACGGGAAAAAGTAAAGATTAGTATAAAAGTCGGCGAGGAAATCATAAATTCGACCGACGGACGGTGCGAAGGATCAAGCTTTAGTTTCCAAAGTAAACCCAAGGGCAAGTATTGCAGAGCGCTTTGGAAAGTCAGTGCAGTAGGTATCGGTGGAGGATAAATGTTTACAAAACGATGGTTTGCGGTTTTCGAGAACGAGGAAAGATAGGTCAACTCTTAAAATAGGAGTACATAAACAAGAATAGTTGGGACGGTATACCTATCTGAAGAGTGGCTCGTTAAGTTATTTTAATATATGAAGAAGAATTGCACTTAGCAAAGAAGCATTCTCGAGGAGGAGGGGATTTATGTCAGGAACGTCGAGGAAAAAAGTTAAGAAACGTCTCGTTAACAACATAAAATGGAGTGTAGTTATGTACGGCGCGGAAACATGGTCACTGAAGCAGGAGGATGGAAGTAGATTGAAGACAGTTGAAATGTGGCTGTGGAAAAGGACGGAGAAGATGAAGTGGGAAAAAGGAAAACAAAAGAGGCATGAAGTTGGAGGTGCAGCGGGGTAGGTGAGGGAATTGTTGGGAATAATCACATGGAGGCAGAAAAAAAGAACGCAAAGCATATTGATTGGCAAAGAGATGTTGAATACTTTGATAAAGAGGAGAACGTTAGGCAAACGAGGATTAGGAAAGGAATAGATTAGGGTGTTGGACGGGATGAAGGAAGTATGCGGATTAGTGAGGGGTTAATTTTAGTGCTGGATGTCGAGCTGTTTTGATAGGAGAGGCTAGGAAAAGAATTGTTGTACTGTCGTATATTCTATTCGCATCCAAATCCCACTTTAACAGGTAAAACACAAAAATAATAATAAATCTCGATTACTGTTGCTAACCTACATCTACTTAACACCCAGCAAGCCAACCCAAGGGCGTGTAGCGGGGGATATTAGGTCACTACCCGTAAAAAAAATAAAACCACCTGCAAAATCAAACAAATTTATTCTATTCTACACCCACAGAGGCGTATATATTTATGAAAAAACCATTTTTACTCTCATGCATAATTCTTATGATTTAATTAAACTTCTAATGATTTCCATTTCAACCCAGTAATTATGTATTCGTTATTCCGAATCCAACTAGCCTTTTCTAATGAGTTTTCTATAACTCAGTACTAATAATAATAGGATAAATACATCAAAGTTTGGCTAGTATTTTTTTCTATTTCACTAATGAAAGAAAATAGCTTAGCATGATGAAATCTACAACGGTAGGGCAATCTACGACCGCATCCTCGTGCGTTGCCGATTTGCTTCAGGACTTTGATGCAAAATTTGAGTGATATATTATGAGCATTAATGAGCATCTTTCATCAACAATCTGAAATTTAAATACTTTGAATAGATTGGGGAAAAAATGAGCAGTGCATACCCAATGTGAATCATAACGCCCTATCTAAGAGATGTTAACCGGCAATTAACATTCATTTGTGTTTGGGAATTGCATTGAAACTTTGATGGTGTGGTCGCGACATGCAACCAATTGCAGTTCTCTCAGATGCGATGCGATTATTTTGAAATAAATGTGAATTCCTTCTCAAAATCATTTCACAACACCGAACGTAAATCATGGGTTCATTCGAGGAATTGGTGTTTCGTAAATAGAGTCGTGGGTGAACCCTTCTTGCGGTCTAAATTTAACCCTGATTTTGGAAGCTAGTTAAGCAACTCAATCGATAATTCTTCACGCTACATTCGCATTCCGTTAATTCACTCTATGAACCCAGTTTCTGGAGCGAATCAAGGGCTCAGTAATGGGGACGCAGCGTCGGCGCAACGGAACGGTCCAACATTTCTGGTCCTTGGTCGGCCCTCCCGACTCAAAATTTCGATCCACACGCTCGGTCACGTCCTTCCTCCGTGGCGTATCCTTTGAAGTTTCCAGAAGGGCGAGATTCTGAGATCTTGCTCCGATATCTCCGGAGAGCACCCTCAGGACCTCGTCCGCTCAGTATTCACGCCATCAGCACTCGAATGCCCAACCGCCGACCGACGTCATTTCCCGCCTCCTCCGATGGTCCCAACCCCCTCGACTATTCGCATATTGAACCGCTCGAGAGGAGCATGACTCGCATACTTCGATTCCGATTTCCGTTGCAATTGGTGGAAAATCTCCGCGTAGGTGTGCGTGGGTGTATTTTGTGTTCACAGCATAGCTCTTTGACTCCCCATGCTGCCTGTGTCGACTCAGGAAAGAGAGGGTGAGTTCTCTGTTGATTCTCGCCCCTCTCTCACACTCCTCCCCGTCGCGTCGCCGGGCCTATCGCGGTGCACTCACGAATGTGTCCCCCTCTGGACCGAAAGAACGGACTTAGTCATTCATGGCGACGCTTGTTCTCTCTCTCTTTCTCTTTTCATTCTAACACAAAAAAAGAAAGAGTGAAACCTCGTATTGCTCAGATGAGGAACAGGTTCCACATTCTTGGATCGGATTCCTTCACCATACCTTCCCATGTATGGAAAGCGCTGCGCATATGGCTTTTATCCCTTCCTCTTTTGTTTTCAAACCAAATTTCCCGAAGATGGAGAGTGGAGGAATATTCTTCTGGCACGTGCCGCGTTTCCACTCTCCTCCTCCGCCCCCAGCCCGTTCCATATCCATCCCATCACACACCATGCTCTCTCTGGAGCTAGAGGGAGGCTGTGGGCGTCGGTCTTCGGTTTGAGAGCGGTGGCCCTGCGGCAGGGTGGTGTGACAGGAGTGGCGCCGCGTCGAAATGGTTGGCGCGGAGGGGGGAGGGAGGCGCCGGACTGCAAATGCATTCAATCTTATTCAGCGCCGCGCCTTACTCCACGCCTTCATTTTGTTCCCTTTCTTCTTCCTCCCCGCGGTCCCCAGGGGGGGGGATATTTGCTTGAATCCTGTAGAGAGTGGCTGAGGGAAAGCGCGTGTGTGTGGCTTTCGGTCGGGAGCAACGGCGAGGGGGTTTCCGAAAGTGCTCGGCCGGGGGCGGTGGAGCAGAGGAAGATCAAACGAGAATCCCTGTGTTAAACATTAAACGCTCAATAACATCAAAGCGGGTGATTCGGCCGACATAGTGCCAACTAAGAGAAATGCTCTTTAGAGTGGATAGTTTAGGAAATCAAAGTGATCACACATTATAGTATTTAAACATAAATCATCACTGCAACAATATCCGATGCTAAGGTTTAAAAAAAATGATCGGAGATAATCTGTATTTTAAGTCCAATTTAACAACGCATGAGAATTAAGGATCAAAAGAATATTGACATTGGAAAAACTTTTTTTCATTTCTACAGCGTTAATTTATGCTTACAGAATCGACTGGCTTTGCCGTCTACTGTCTTCTTGTGGAAGTTAATTCTCATGCAAAGAGTCCAGATAAAAATCTAGAATGCATTGTACATAATTAAAAGTTACCACACCTTCATTTAAATGGAATCCACCAAATTCTGGTCTCATATATATATATATATATATATATATATATATATATATATATATATATATATATATAGTCACTTTCTTGAAAAACCCACGAACGTGCACAATAATGTAAATTCACTAAATAGTCATAGCAAACACAGAAACTAAAACATATAAAAAAGGGACTCACTAGTTCTCGAATTTTCGGTGGTGCAACCACTTTTCTCAAGAGGAATTAGGAACAGAAAATAGGCAGAGGAGGGTCCGAAAGCAGTGGTAGGAAGGAGAAGGGGGAAAATGGGGGAAAAGAGGGTATAAGAGGAGAAAAGAAAGGAAAAGGGGGGAAAAAAGGGGGGGGAAGGCATTCGAGGTGAGGGGTTTGGAGGGGTAGTGTATGGCACGGGAATTTTAAAAAATGTGGGGATGATATGGAAGTTGTTGGGGGCGGAGGGGGATGAAATTATATGCATAAAGGGGGCAATTAATGTCTAATATTAATACCTGGGCGATTCCAGGAATCCAAGAGCCAGATGAAAGCTAGCTCTAATGTATTGAGTTTCAGTGGAGGGTCTGAGTGTGGGAGGGATGCTAAGATGGATACATTAAAACATTGGTCAAAGGCAGTGTTGTGTTCGGAGGCATGTTTGGGGATTGGGAGCATACCAATAAGGGAAGAATTGTTGCGTGAGGCTCGATGATTATTGATTCTAATATTAAGGGGTGTGGTACACTGTCCAATGTAAAAGGCAGGGCAAAGTTGGCACTTGAGTAGGTAGACAATATTGCTGGAGGTACACGAGGAGTAGGGGATTGGTGGGAGAGAGTTAAAGAGCGGGTGGGAGAGGGATGGGATTCTGGTTAGGAAAAAAGGACATGTTTTGCATCCAGGTTTATTGCAGGGTCTGGGAGTGATTTTGGAACGGGGCGAGGATTTAAGACGTGGTTTGGTAGATTTCAGAAGATCTGATAGACTGGCGGGGCGTTTGAAAGTGACAGAGGGGCATTTGGGGAAAAAGTTGGTGGTGGAATTGTGGTTTTTGAGGATAGGATAGAGGTCATTTAGGATAGAACGAAGAGATTCTAGGCTAGGGAGAAACGTGGTAAAAATTGAAAGAGGGTGGTTTTTCGCGGTGGTGGAAGTTCTGGGAGTGTAAGTATGTCTACGGATCCTCTTATTCAGGAGGGATTCAGGATAACCTCGTTTGAGGAGGGAATGGTGTAAATATATGAGGAAATTGTCTAGGGAGTCAGGGTCATTGCAAATTCTGTGTCCCCTTATGGAAAGGGAATAAGGAATTGAACGTTTGGTGTGGTATGGGTGACAGCTGTTGAAATGAAAGTACTGTTGTTTATTTGTGGGTTTTATATGAACGGATGTGTAAAATTTATGGTCTATTAATGATATGTTTACATCTAGGAAGGTGATTTGGGAGGAGGAAACTGTAGACGTGAAGGAGATAGAGGACGAAGCATTAAGGTTGGAAATGAAAGTTTTCAGGGAATCAGGACCATGTGGCCAGAGAAGAAATATATCGTCAATATATCTGAGCCACAATAGCGGTTTCGGGGGTTGTTGTGACAGGAATTTATCCTCCGCGAGACCAAGAAAGAGGTTTGCATAGGACGGGCTGAACCTGCTAACCATGGCACAACCCTTGATTTCCTATGCACACCTCTTTCTTTCTGCCTCAGTTCTGTTCCTAATTCCTCTTGAGAAAGGTGGTTGCACCACCGAAAATTCGAGAACGAGTGGGTCCCTTTTTTATATCTTTTAGTTTCTGTGTTTGCTATGACTATTTACTGAATTTACATTATATATATTATATATATTTATTTATTTAAGTAATCTACCGTTTAAGGTAGGTTTTTGAATGCACACAACTATCAAATAAACATTTTGTGACTCCCAACCTATCACACTAATCTATATCAGGTCCCTCTTCATCTCGGTGTACTTCTTTCCTCCTTTTATCCCGTCCAACATCCCTATCCTGTTCCTGCCCTTACCTCACTTGCCCAATATTCTCCCCTCTATTACCTTCTTCACCATTCCACTACCGCTCAATACCCCTTTCATCCATTTTTCCTGCCTCCATACGATTTTTTCCAAGGTTATTCTCCCATCGTCTCCAAGGGGTCTCCCATCGTCTTCACAAGCCCTGAAGACGATGGACGACTCGGCCATTGAAACGTCGGCAACTCTACGAACGTGGACCCAGTGGGAGACCCGAATAACCTTGGAAAACATTATTCGCCGGGAAAGTACCAGATCATCCTCCATACGATTCCTCCCAAGAAACCCCTCTCCTCACTCACCATCTCTAGTACTTCCTCATTTGTTTTCCTTTCGGTCCATTTCACCTCCATTCTTCTCCACACCCACATTTGAAAAGCCTCCAATCTACGTATATCCTCCTGCTTCAGTGACCACTTTTCCGCGCCGTACATAGCTACGCTCCATATCAGAGTTTTTGCGAGTCTTGTCTTAACATCCCTACTTAACGTCGACGTCATTAACTCCCTCCTCCTTGAGAAATCCTCCTTGCCTAGCGCAATTCTTCTCCTTACGTCCCTACCACTTTGACCGTATTGGTCCAAAACACTTCCGAGATATGTAAACTGCTCTACCTGCTCTATTCTTTCCCCGCCTATTTTAATATTTAGCTTAGCCTTTTTCTTTCTGGAAAATCGCAAAACCAGTGTTTTATAAATATTAATCCTCATTCCATTTCTATCGCACCGAACGTCCAATTCACTTTGCAATCCTTGCAACCCCTTGGCCAACTGAGCCACTAATGCTTGGTCATCAGCGAACCTTACCGATTTTACGAATTCCCGTCCCACTTTCATTCCTACCTCCAGTTCTTCCCATGCCTCTTCAATAACTTAACCTTGCTGTATAGGGCACCAATTTCACCCTCCTTCTGTAAACTTTCCATATCCCCGCATAGCGTTTTCCACCATTCTTCTTTTGCTTTATTTGTGCGCTTCTTAATTTATTGTTTAACTCTTTGTACTTCATTTTGCCTAACTCTGTGTTTACATTCTTCCATCTTCTTCTCTCCTCCATCTTTGCAATCATCTCATCCGTGACCCCTGGTTTCCTTATTCTTTTCCCCTTAACGGTTCCTATAGTGTCTTTTGCTGCTTCCGATATCCCTTGGTTGATACATTCCCATTTTTCTTCGATTGTACTCACTTCCTTAACGTCATACATTATTTTCTTTACAACCTGCTGATACTCCTTCCTCGTTAATCCATATAATGCTTCTAGGTTCCATTTCCTAACCCGCCGCCCTTGCCTTATCTTCTTGAAACGAACATTACATTTCATAACAACTAAATTGTGGTCAGAATCCGCATCCGCTCCTGGGAAACTGTGCGAATTTATCACTGTGTTCCTAAACCTGTGCCTAACCATAATATAATCTAACTGATACCTTTCTGAGTCACCTGGCATTTTCCATGTGTACCTTCGCCTTTTGTGATGTCTAAACCATGTGTTGGTGATGACTAACCCCTGTCTCCTGCAGAATTCAATCGCTTTCTCCCCGCGTTCATTCCTCGTGCCTAACCCATAGTTCCCCACCTCACCACCATCTCTTCCTTCGCCTACCGTCGCATTCCAATCCCCCATCACTATCAAATGTTTTCCTGCAGGAACACGCGCGATTATATCATCTAACTCATCGTACTTCCTATCGACTTCTTCCTCCTTGTGACTGCTCGGTGGCATGTATACCTGAACAATGACCAAGTTCGTCGGATCTGCTTTAATCTCTACGAGTAACATTCTATCTGTTGCTCTCTATGTTGATTACGCTTATTCCTACCCCTTTATTTAATATTATGGCAACCCCTCGTTGGCTCTCGTCCCCGCCGCTGTATATCACTCTATAATTGTCACTCCAGTAATCCCCGCTATCCTTCCATCTCACCTCGCAGAGACCTAAAACATCTATATTACCTCTTTCCATCTCTCGCTTAATATTTTCTAATTTTCATGTCCTCAGCATTGTCCTGACGTTCCATGTTCCTATTCTAACTGCTTTCGTCTTCTTCTGCGTCTTCTGTCCTGCTGCTGTTATTTCTTACCTGCAAGGGTTTCGTGGGATGACGACCGCGGAAGCCTTGCCTCCCCCGCTGCCGGGCACGACACACGGCCCCTTGGGCCGAGTCCCGCAGTTGCCAGGACTCAATTTCTGTGTTATATATATATATATATATATATATATATATATTCAATTGTATCTATTATTTAGGTATCTGCTACTATATGGCTATATTTTGCTGCGAAAAGCGGTTCAATATATTTAAAAACTAACGGATTGAAAACGTTTTAATTGTAGGCATTCCATATTTTATAATACATATACGCAAAGAGCATTGCTTTTTTTGGAGAATTTTCCATTATTGTGTGGTGAGGAGCGTTTTAAGTTTGGATAGCAAAACTATTGTTTATACGAAAATTCACCTCGCGGAAAATATCTCAAAGAAAAAGATTTTTCAGCTTCACAAGAGAAAGCTCGACCATTTTATTTTTTTATCAGGCTTTCGATTGCACAGTCAATTCCAAATCTTCTTCCAGTCTACATGATGACGATCCAGGGACACCCAATTGGGCCCAAGCACACAACAGGGCACGGCCGTTCGAAGGAATGGAAGCCTCCCGTTGGGCTCCCAACCTGGGTCTTCTGCGGTTTTGAAGGTGCGCTAAGGAAGTGTGTCTGTAATCTCCGTCGCGATGAAAATTGTAGTTTATCTAGAGTCTTTCACGGAAGAATATTAATTCACAGATAAAATCTCTTAAATTTTTGGAAACGGGTCCGTTCAGCGATGATGTTGGAATTGTGTTATTATTAGTCCTTACGTGCGGTAAGTGAGATCATGGCGTAAGATTAGGGAATTCGAGTGGGGAGCCGACAAACGTAAGATGTGATTCTTCCCGCGAGCGATTAGGAACCATTATAACTAAAAATGAATGCCCTGGAGGAAAAATTACCATTTTAAAAAGTTCATTTGTGTTAGTGTTGTCCTTTTGTTATCTAATAATTTATTTGTTCTTGGTATATGTTATTCCGATGGAGCGTTTTGTAACTAAATGCAGTCAATGTTACATCCACAACTTAAAATAAGTTGCACATTTATTGTTGAGTGATATTCAAACTTCTGTTAATTTAGATTGTTTTATTCCTGGTTTGGAATCACCCCTAGCGGCGACTTGCAGGAAGCCACCTTGATTTAGGTTTACTAATGCATGGTTTGAATAAAAATTTTGGAAAAATACAACTCTTTTGGATATTGCTGCAATGCCTCACGATTCTTCAAAGTACATCCCTTTAGCGTTCTGCTGACACACTTTTGACTGTGGGACCTTTTCACTACTCGAAGGCTCCCTGGTAGGGGGAAGGTCCTTAAAAGTACAACCTTCTTTGACGGCACTTTTGGCCCCGTGGTGGTGGTGTCTTTTGAGAGAGGGTGGATTTAAATTTTGTAGGAATAGGAAATAGTCTGCTGGTGCCAAGTCGGGACTGTAAGGGGGTTGGGGAATCGTCGCGATAACGTTTTTCGTTTGATAGCCGGCTACCTTGGAGCGTCAAGCGCTCAAGACCTTCGTAGCGAGTTTCGCGCAGATCTTTTGCATTTTCAGTGATAATGATGGGTACTGTCACTGTTTTATAAATGCGAATATACGATCTGCGATCACGTGCTCGCTTATCCAACGGTCTTCGTTCAGAACTTCACACACACAATTAAAAAATAAATTGTTATTGAAACTTTTTTTACAAGCCTTGTATATGTGTAATCGAGTAGTTTCTATATTCATTGTTTCTGTTGATAATAGTTTGCTCTTTGGTTTGTAAATACGTAGCATTACGAAATTATAATGGATTGTTTTTCTTGATTAAATTATAATATAATCTCGTTTTACGGGGAGTGTATGTGCCTAGTAGTTGGAGTAACAGGCTACTGATCGATGTGATAATGTTCGATTCCCGGCGATGACCCTTGTATTCGCAGGTTCCTAGAACTTTGGATGGATTTTTGGGTCTATGAATCATCCTCGAAAATCTCAAGGGGCAATTCGGAAAGTAATTGATCCCCTTAGTAAGGCCTTGTAGCAAATACATAATTTCTGACTCCACACAGGGCTCCGTATTAAATAAACTTCACTCACACTTTCAAAAGCTTTCTGTTAATTGCTAAAATTTGGGGATGTCATAAAAAATGATTTTTATTAATACGAGGGTCATCCGGAAAGTAGTACCCGTTCGTGAAATAAAGACACAAAAGTAAATATTAACAAACATAAAAAATTTTATTTGAAAGAGGATACTACTTCTCAACATAATCTCCAAGCAAATTAAGGCATTTGTCATAACGTGTGACAAGTTTCTGTATTCCTGCTGCATAGTCCTTCGCCGCCAGCTCATTGAGATACAGGGTCACTCCTTCTTTAAGTTCTTCGTCGCTGTCAAATCTTTTTCCTGCCAAAAAGTCTTTAAGCTTTGTAAAGAGATGAAAATCTGAAGGGGCCAAGTCCGGGCTATACGGTGGATGGTCGAAAGTTTCATTTCATCAGAATAACGTCCCAAAAACGTCAGTGCTGCAGCCATACGCTTGTTTTTGTTCTCATCTGTAAGCATGCGAGGGACCCATCTTGCACAAATGTTTGCATAATGCAGATGGTGTTTAACAATTTCATGAACAATTGTTCGAGAAACATTGGGAAAATGCTCACAGATGTCATCAATTGTGACGCGCCGATCGTTCCTCACGAATTCGTCAACTGAGCTCACCAGTTGGTCTGTAATGACAGACGGTCTCCCCGAACGCTCATCGTCGTGTGTGTTCCCCCTCCCCATGTTGAAGTTGCGACACCACCGCCGAACAGACGACTCGTCCATTACATTGTCTCCATACACCTCCTTTAATTGGCGATGAATATCACATGGGCGAACGTTTCTTGCATTGAGGAATTTAATCACTGCCCTCACTTCACAACTGGCGGCGTTCTCAATTTTTTTAAACATTGTAAACAATCACAGAAACAACACAGGCAATGCTAGCGTCACGCAACTTGGCTCAGAGAAGGCAGACAAGCCACTGAAGCTATCTGACCTCGTCCAGCGGCTACTCGCGTCGTCAGCACTTCATGCGGCACGAACGGGTACTACTTTCCGGATGACCCTCGTATATTCAGTTAATTGTATCACATTAAACTGAAGTGAGAAAAAGTTATTTCAATGACTCTCGGTTGACATCCACCCATTCAAGTGTTCACGACTTCGATGAAACCTTCGCTTCAAAATGGTCACTGTTACTCCCTTCATAACCATAATAACCCGCAAGGGCGTGTGGCGGGTGGTATTAGGTCACCACCCTTAAAAGAGAACAAGACCACATGCACAACAACACATCCATGCGTATACATTCATGCAAAAACCATTTTACTTGCATGCAAACAAGTAAGTAACATGCTTTTTACTGAACGCCGACTTCGTAGCAGCTGATTCATAAAGAGGTTTGAGATGAGGTTTTCGGCGAAGGCTGGGGGTGAAATATAGTCCTTCATATCCTTTGATTACTTAACTTAGTGCTTTGATTCGTGCTTGCTTATGCAGGCGGCTAGAAAGAGAAGGAAAGATAGAGCCTGGCTATGTCGATCTGGGCCATAAACAACGCCAAAATATACGCATGTTATTATAAAATCTTACCCATAACATTACAGTGTAAAAACTATACGTACAGATACACCCTATGAAAGTATCAAATTATTTTATTAATATTTTTGATATAAATTATTTGTTTTAGTTGTACTATATGGAAACCATTTATAATGGACTGAGTAAGTAATATTATGCGGAGTAACTTAGTATTCTTGTATTCAATTCACAATGTAATGATAGTGCCAGATTCGTTTTACAGTAGAACCTTAGCTAACTACGCATATAACAGATTCTTCTCATTAAAATATTTTAACATATTATTCTTATACTTGTTTTGGCTCCAGGAAATGTTAATATTTTCGCTCAGGAATTCGTCGGAGTAGACGACCAGACGTGAGACCGCACTAGCACTTCGATAGTGCTGAAGACTGAGCTTATACTCCGAGTTTTCAAAAAGTGATGAATGTTAAATTAACGCATATGTACAATGTCTTAATATTTATTATTTTTAATGTAGAAATGTGGTCATCAGTAATATATGGGGAAGGTGAGGAGTTCGGACTCGTTGTGTAGCGCCTTCGACAAGGAATATTGGATAAAGGTAGTCTCTTCCTTAGGGTTTAGGGAGCTTAAGGGAGTGATAGGGAAGGGACACAGAGGGGAGCAGAGGGAGAGTGGAGTGGGTGGAGGGAGAGTGGGGAGAAACCGGGAGAAACGAGGCGTCATCCCCCGGGGTGGTCGGAAGGGGAGACTCGCTGCCCTGCATCCTCCTCTCGTGTGGTTGCCGCGAGAGGTGATGCCTGGTGCGGTCCTCATCACACCCTGAGCGCACTCTTGGGCTCTCGAAACAACGAACGAGTGCAATAGGTGTGGCGGAAGGATTGGGCGTGAGTAGCATTGGTTCGTCGAAGAGAAAGGCGACGAGGACTATGGATTAGAATCAGAGCGCTGATTCAAACCCCAAAGAAGATAGTATCATCAGGATGTGAGCACTCTTTAAGTTCGATTTCATATCCACAAAGAACGTTTGGATAACTGGCGAAAGATTTGAGGAGAATGCAAATCAGAGATAAGGTCAGTTTTCTTTTGGCAGTGGCACGTAAGGAAGTGCAGGGGGTGGTAGGTCACCAGCCGTTCTGCATATATTCCCTCCATTTTCTTACGCACCTGGCACCTCCACCCAAAAACCGCTTTTAAATGGGGCGACCGAACACCCATCATGCAGCACGCATACATATATTACGAGTATTTCATTGTTAGCAGCCATGCCTATGCCTAAAGAAAGAGAATAAGAAAAAACATTAAAAAAAGGCAGGCACGCATGCAATTCAGACACACATAACCTCTTAGTGTTCCATGCATTCCGGACGGACAATTCACAAATACGGCAATAGACTTCAAATACGTCCGCCTTCATCCCACCCGGCACATGTGCTCAAGGGGCGGGGAGCGTTAGGACTCCAGACTCGGAGAGTGTCATGCGGGAACTTACTAATCTTTTAGGCCCCTATTTTCGACAGCGTGCACCTATTATTTCCTTAGGTGCTCCCCCTTTTATTGTTGCCACGAAGGGTGCGCGGGAAAAACGAATACTTGAATCTATTCATTCGATAGTCAAACTCTCTAATTTTGTGATAATTGTCAACCCTGCCATTGTAATTAGAGGATCTAATTACACCTCCAATGTCGGTTGCAAAAGCACACGCTTTGTACCCTAGTAATATGTTTAATGTAGCCCAGTGTCTTCGTATATCTAAAGGTTTCCAGCCCAAATTCTGGATTAAATGTGTGACGCTTGGTGTCCTTTGGTACGAGTTTTTTACGAAGCTAGCCTTCTGAGAATGACATATTATTTGTGTTATTATATTGTTAATGCGCTTGTGTTTTTATGTTATACCCTGTTATTCTCTTATTGAATCCCTGGGCATTTTTTATATATACGTACGTCAAGTGAGATTTTAAAATCGTGTCCGTTGTAATTAACTGCTGTCTCCTGCAGAACTCCGTTTTTTCTTCCCGTGGTCATTCCTTCTTCCCTGATCGCCCCCCATCTCACTGCCATCTCTTCCTCCCCCCTTTGTCACGTTTCAATTCAACCCAATGGGTCACCATCGAATATTTCCCTTCAGGGATACCCGTAGTTATTTCATGTAATTATCATATACCTTTTTTTGATTCTTTTCTGGGTGCCATGTAGAATGAGCAATGACCAAATTCGTTAGTAAAGCTTTTACTTGGGCTATAAAATAATGTATCGCTCGCCTTTTTTATGTTTATTACGCTTCTGTGTACCTTTTAATTCAATAGTATTTTCATTTCTTGCTAGATCTGTTCATTTCAATTGAATACTACACTCTATAATTATCATTCCAGTAATTTTCGCTATCTTTCCTTCTCTCACCTCACATAGACTTCATTTTCATCCCTCCCTCTGTCATTTTTAATTTTCATTCCTCAACACCGTCCAAACATTCCAAGTCCCTATTTTAACTGATGTGATGGTTGTGTCCATCCAAAAACCTACCTTAACCGGTAGATTACCTTATAATAATAATTTTAACTGGTTAGGTCCTCTTTACTTTGTGTTTTGTGCCACCGCCATCAAATCTGCGTCTGAAGAATTTGGTGAGATGACGACTCTGCCGCTGCCGGGTATGACACACGCCCGGATGGGCCCAATACCGTCATCAATAGTATTTTTAAGGTTACACCATCACTCAATGGCCGCCCTACTGGGGTCAGACGCCTTTGCAGCAACCCTACTGAGGAACATACGCTTCGTTGACTACCTTTCGTCTGGCTTCTAACCTTCGCCCTATCTGGGTGACCCGACCAGGAGCAATTTTTATAACTCCCGCCAGCACGGCTCTAGGGGTCATCCGAATGCACAAATCCTTCCACCACGCCAAGGTTATAGCCAATTGGGAGAGAGTTAAAATCTGAAATAGCTTATTGCCCTGAATCCGATCAAAATGTTAGCTATCCAAAACGTAGAACAAAAATAAGCATTGGAAATAAATTCGCTTGATCAAAATAATTGTGCCACTTGTAATTTAACTTCGATGGTAAAATTCTGTGATATATGAATGAGTTTTCATGTATCAAAATCTCTTATTCAGTTTACTGGAGAACTTAAAGAGTATGTAAATATTTAGTGAAACCTTTTAAATCAGTTCCTGGAGCATTTTCCCTCCCTCTCTCTCCGGCCACCTTTTCCCACACAACTTCTTAGATGGACGAAAATTCAGCATCTCGAACGACCTGCCCTCTGTTCTCCATTTTTAACGCGAATGTTGATCTCCTGGGATTGGGTCATTGGGGCGGCTGGATGAGAGATGGCTTACTTGTAGCGTGCATCGCTGCATATAGAGCGGTGCTCATTTTGAAAACCGCTATCTCTCAATCGACCCTTGAGATGGCTGCGAGGAGTCCGTGGTATCCCGGCGCAGTATTCTATACAGAAAATATTCTTTACTGAAGCCATGCAAAAAATGAGTAAAATCAACCGATCATAGACGTAGTTATGCCTGCCATTAGGAAAAATAGTTTAAGCCACTGTTTTACAGTGCCGGTATCACCTGCATGAGGGTTAATTCTTCACTTTGCAGCAATTAATCAATCGACTGTTTCATTGGCCAATTCTGTCATAAGGGTTCGTTCAAATATCATATCTTTACAATTTTCAGAACAATCCCAAATGATGTTAGAAATGTGTGACATTTATGTTTCGTGATTTTGTTGTAAAGCAAGTATTTTTAAATATACATAAATTGGGGGAAATACATAAGCACTCTATATAGATAAGATTTACCTAATCCTTGTATTATTTATTAATGATGGTTTAAGTCATGACTGATGCGCCAGACGGGGAATATTGAGCGATCAGTGCTAAGTTGTGGAATCGAACAGTAAGATTTATTCTGGCCAATATTTTGAGGCTTCGATTTTCCCGGATGACGTGAGTCGTTGGGGTCAGGGGGAGGATGGGAAAGGCCTCCCTCTTTCCCTAGGGAGGGAAACCCACACCCACCCCCCTTCCCTCCCGTGGATCTAATTGCCTACGAGGCTACATTTCATGAAGGGCCGGCGAGGGCTAGGCAATGGGAGGCTGAGTAGGACCTCGGGGTCGCGTCGAGTGGGCGGTCCGCATCTCCGATTGCTCGTCGCCTGGGACGAGGCCCCAGGGGCTGGCGCTTGGCTGAGGAAGAGGCACCTCCCCCCCTCGCGTGTCTTTGTGCGTGTGTAAGTGGAGGAGAGTGGGAGCAGGCACAGCATGCCTGTGCACGCCGACAAAGAGTGCACCATGGTTCGCCCTCGAACACGGTTATGAAAGGCGATTAGGAATTCGGTTGTGGTTTGGACTTTGCATAGTGAGTAGGGCATACTCTATCAATTCGTTCTCCAATTGAACTTAAATAATTAAACAGTCAACATGATGACCACTGCCACACCAAAGTGTGTTTTGAATTTGCCTCATCTTTGCGTTCATAGCGAGTTGATTTCACATCGCATCAGACCGAATTTCGGATCGAAAACAAAGCGCCTTATCATTGAAGGTTATTGACCTTTATGATACTGATGACCCACCGGCGGAGAGCAATCCGCAGATCCTTCGCGCGTGACAAACAACGGAGAAGCAGAGGGTCGCCAATGCTCGGAAGGCACACCCTCGTGGTCGATTCCTCGAGTGTGGAATGCGGGTGGAGGCTCGGTCGAGGGGGGATTATTAAACGGCGGGGCTCACCTCTACCCTCCCCCACCCTCCTTTCTCCGACCTCTCTTTCGATGCATCTTGAAGGAGAACCAAATTCTTGAATTCCGAGCTTCATACGGCCGTAATGTTACAGAGCCATTTCATTCGCGCGAGTCGGAGGGCGACCGATTGTCATTTGTTTTGTATATTGCAGGAGTCGTTGTCTCATTCAAAGGTCTCTATTATGCAGCATGGCTCATCCAGTAAACAATACTGCTCGTTTGGTGGCAGTAGTTTACATAATCATGCAATCTTTAATTATAACTATAATCAATTTTTGCTGCCAGATGCTTGTTTTTATCGTAAAAATTTACTTTTTTACTAGTTTACGAAAGATAAAGAATCCGAATAACATTTTCAAACCACAGTGGGGTCATACAGTATTCGGTTCAAAATTAGTCAGGTGCTTATTAACCCCGTCGAACACCTTAGCGGTGGCTTTAAGGGTACTCAAATAAATAATTGACTAAAATCACTAGCGCATGCGATTTTTTCAAAAACTTTGGCAAACTCGGCCAAGGTTTTCAAGGCCAAGGCAACTCATTTCGGTTATTTTTCGGATAATTACATCTGCTGTTATGCTGAAATACTGATTATGATTTCCTAATCATTTACATTCAGGTTCTGCAAAACTATAAATGAATTAGTCGATAAACATAACAATGAGTTAATGCAAATTAATTCAAAATGTTGAACGTGTTACATCATATAAAACTGCTACTTGATAGATCCACGGTCACTGTTGTTTTAAACTGATGGTGTAAGATTAGCTGCCGATTTTGATGGGTCCGGGTTAACGCGCTGAAATTTGTCATGGAGAAGACCAATGAGTAATTTAAGAGAGGTATCATTGCTAATAACTTCCCCAGTTTGACCTTGGAAAGAACGACTCCGTGACCTCGAAATGAGATCATTTTAAGAGGATCATTTCATTTGTTCCAGGTCTCATGCGGCTGAACACTGAACTGAAAGTCCACCTCAAACTTAAACTTGTGCGGTTCTTATTAAGGTTCAGGCGTTTTACTGTCACTTATGTCAAATTTCTTAACGCAAACTATGTCTCTAAATGTGAACTCCCTCGATTGTCCACCAATTAAGCGATTATTACCAAGAATTTGAGAATGTCAATTTGGAATTGCAGGATGCTCTATCTCTCGATGCATAAACTTACGTTACACCTTACACAACGTCCAGAAAACTCGGTTGTTCGCTGAAAACACGGCTGACGACTACAGTTTTCATTCCATTACCTTCAATATTAGAATACGGTGTACGATTATGTAGTTAGACAGACAGCGCATTTCTGCAGGTTGGAAAAGTTCACCCTGGAAGAGAACCGCTGTGACGAATAATCCTAACACGTATACTGTTCAGCCAGTACCCTGCAATATTCAAATACTTTTTCTCGTAGGACCTTATGTTATTTTAAAAATCTAATCAGTAGGATCTTAAGATGAAATGAATAAATGAAAATACATGATTTGTATAAAAAGTATCGAAAAAAGAGTGGTAAAAATAGATTTATTTCTGATGTTGCTACAATGCCTCAAAATTCTCCAAAGTACATCACTTGAGCGTCGACATACTTTTGACAGCGGCTGTCTCCCTAGTAGGCTTTGAATTCCGGAAGGTTTTTAAGGGCTCACTTGCAAGCTTCTTTGATGGCACTTAGGGTCCTATGGTAGTATTCTTTGAGGGTGAGGGGATTTTAATTTTTGAAATGGGAAAAATAAAGCTCTGGTGCCAAGTCTGGACTGTAAGAGGGCTGGGAAATTGTCGCGATCTCATATACAGAAGGTCTTTGCAAGGAGAGACACTGGACGCTGCTTCTGGTCGTCGATCCAAAGATCTTCAGGAGGAGTAGTTTAGCGCAGATCTTCTGCACCGCCAAATGTTAGAGTGATGATGATGGCGTGTGCACTGTCTCTGTCTTATCAATGCCAATATACGATCTGCGATCATGCGCACACTTATCCGACGATGGTCTAAATTAAGCACTTCATACATAGGTGAAGGAAAAATTTTTACCGGTACTTTTTTTACATAACTTGTGACCGTGGCAGATAACGAGTGATGTTAGGATTTCGGGAGAAATGGAGAGGTTTAGTCATTGGAATGCAGATCGGAGATTGTTTTGGCTCTTTGGATACAGATATCAGTGAGTTTTATTCGGAAAGGTAGCCAAGACGTGCCGAGGAAACGTTTCAAAGAAAATGAACACACTTCGAGCATTATTTCTCCGAGATAATATCCTCCCTCGAGTGTTGTCGAACCCTTGGCCAAACCGTTGGCCGCGACGGGGTAGCATGCCCCGCTTCAATCAGTTCCTAATTCCTGATGCCATGGATGGGAGACCATTGAAATATATGTAATATTTTACCATTTCCAGTATAAGACGAAAAAGATCACAATTTCTGCACACGCTTCTATGCCCCACGAAATTATAAAGGGAGAACGCTAATATGAAAAACAGGAAAAAAATGATGAGAAACAAAAAGAAACATAAAAATTCTATGGAATAGGCTTGAGATTGTTGGAATGTATAATGAAGAAGCAGTGAGGATGTTGAAAGCGGTTAAGTAAAACGGGAAAGTGGAGAGGGGGCGATAGAAAGGGAGGGGGGAGGATTGAGCCAATGTGGCTTTTTTTGTAGGAAATACTCTCCTGCAATTCCATCGAAGACGTGGAGATCATCAGGAGTGGAAAGAGTTCCGTATGTAAACCTTTGCGGGTAAAATTAAGATTGAAGAAACGGAAAATATTTAAGACATACTGGGACGGATACTTAAAACTACCGTAAACAATAGTGGTCTCCTTGGAGTCGAGAGTCCGACTAAATTTTATAAGACTGGTTGGTTGCCCGGTGTTGTTATCAAAAGTGAAAAATACCCAAAAAATGAAACATATGAAACTTCAAAAGAGCAATATATCAATTCGTAATTGAAATAAATACATGTTAAAATACTAAAAGATTGGAAATAGTTGCAGCACATGTGGTATGGAAGAATAAAAGTTATTATGAGGAAGAATGTGTGAAATGACTAAAAAAGGTAATGAGGAAATGCGAGAAGACTTGGAACACGGCTAACGGCTTTGGCTACTACAAAGAATGCAATTCAGAAAAAGGAATGGAAATTAGAGTAAAGTAATGGGAAAAGTAAGTAAGGGAAGGATAGCAATAGAATTGGGTGAAGGCATCCAATCAGAAAGTATCGAGGAGTCAAGATCGCAAGCACCGTACAAATGCACCGCCATTTGGAATGGAAACGGCCGAATCACCAAGCGTAATTATTACGAGGATAAAGTAACAGAATATATGGAGGGAGTGAATGGATCTAAAACCTCTGGCAGATACTATGCTGACTTTTAATTGTGCTATTATTATTAATATTTTGTTCAGTAATACGTATTTTGTGGTATTAAGGTTATTGCATCATCACAACTATAAACTCATACTTTAAAGAAAACGAATTGACATAAACTAAAGGGTAGCAAAATGAAGACTCACACTCACATCTTCTCCCTTGACGAAAGTATATATTAATTTGCTAATTGGTAGGAATGGTTTTTGGTATTAAGACTCCTCAATTTACGATTTACTACTGAGGGTTAACAGTAACAGAAAACGGGCAAATGGATCGATGTGGAACAAACGAGAGGCTATCTGGCAACGCGACCGATCCCAATAGATAGCTCATGCTAGTTTTTCATATTGCTGTAGAGCACCTGTTCCCATGGCAAGACGAGATGTATAAACGCCAAGTTCGGCATCAATAAGAGCAACCACCGCTCCTCCCCATTTATTTTCATATGCAGTTATTTTTTGGTAGCATTCTTTCTAACATTTTACTGGTCTTCAAATGCTCGATAAATAATTCGAAAAACCAAAATGGCTAACACACAAAATTAAAGTCCCCATCCTAATTAAGTTCCTCGTGGAAAACGAAATGAGAGGGAACTTGCTCCTTACGTGAGGCACACATTTTAAAACTTCTTTTCGCCCACCCGCCCCCATGCAAAGTGTTTTGCTGAATAAGATCGTTTCCCCTTAATTGAGGGAAATGAGAGACGTGAGCGGGGGTTGGGGGGAGAGGGAGGGAGGGGGGGGAGAAACGGGCAGACTGGCGATTAGACATCGGACGAAAACGATCAGCGAAAATGCCCCACGAACAAATATTAGTTTTGGAGAGCATCGGTTCTGACAATTATGAGACGTTTGAGAGTTTCCTCAGTGCTACCTACCCTACTAGCCACTCGACCTCACCCTCTCCCCAGCACCTCCCCCCCCCGACATTCCCCCATCAGGAGGTGAGGAGAAGAAGGGTTGCGGAGATAACCACAACTCAGATTTCTAACTTGCCTTTTATCCCCTTCATAACCTCTCCCATAACCCTCGCCGCTACCCCCCTCTCCCTACTTTCCCCATCTCCCTCTCGATCGGAGCCTGTGGAGAAAGAGAGAGGGATGGGGAGAGAGAGACTCGTTGCTGTCTGCCTGGTGGTTTGTTCATTACCTTACCAGTATTTACCTCTCTCTCCCATCATGCCAAGATTCATCTGGCACACTTCACCCATTATTAGGAGTTAACCTGTATCTTATTCTGTGTTTTCTCAATCCAGTGCCTAATATTTAAATAAAATAATTATTTTCCTTCGATATATATATATATATATATATATATATATATATATATATATAATAACTATGTGATTTATTGGGTACCAGATATTCCTGAGAAACCATAACCGGCGCAGGAAAAGGAACTGGCCCCCCTACCCTGATGTGTGAATTTCACATGCCTTATAGTCCTTGGTACTGGGTGAACTCTACCATCACCTACAAAACCGACCTTCGGGTTAATTCCTGTGTTTATGCTTTGGAGAAAAGTCTCACGAATGTGAAGAATGATTTTAACGGAGAATAATACTATGAAAATGATTCAAGTATTTATCATATAATAATAATTTAAAATCTTAGTTCCTTCTTTCACTAGTAGAAGGTGGTTTGGCCACCAAAATTTGTAAATACGTGTGGGTTTCCTTTATATGTGTTTTTATTCGCTAGCGCTATCTCGCGTCTCCGTTTAAAACGCATATATATTTTTTCTCATCCCTATCTTCCAGAGATTTTGAATCTTTTTCGACCCCTGAGGAAGTTAAAGTGTGAAGCCAAATGGTAGCCTTATCAACTGGTCCATCTCTCTGTATCCGCCTGGAGAGCGCGAAGGACACACATGAACATTATATATATATATATATATATATATATATAGTTACTTTCTTGAAAAAGCCACGAACGTGCGCAATAAAATTCACTAAATAGTCATAGCAAACACAGAAACTAAAACATATAAAAGAGGGACTCACTAGTTCTCGAATTTTCGGTGGTACAACCACCTTTCTCAAGAGGAATTAGGAACGGAACTCCTATATGTATATATCCTCCTCAGAACTCCTGTATGTATATATATATATATATATATATATAAAACCATAAACACAGTAATCAACCCGAAGGTCGGTTTAGTAGGTGATGGTAGAGCTCACCCATGTACCAAGCCCTATACGGCGTGAGAATATTCACACATCAGGGTAGGGGGGCCAGTTCCTTTCCCTGTGCCGGTTATGGTTTCCCAAGAAGACCTGGTACCCGAAAAATCAACTAGCTTGGGTGGAGCTGCAGGTGCCCAAAGTGCCTTGCCCGGGAATCGAACCCGGGACCCTCCGGTCAGCAGTCCAACGATCTACCCGCTAGACCACCGCGACCCGCATATATATATATATATATATATATATATATATATATACATATATATGTATATATATATACATATATATGTATGTATACATGAATGTATACACACACACATTCAAACACGAAATCCCGCCCTTTCCTTATATCTATTTTTATGTGTGAAATAATATATATATATATATATATATATATATATATATATATATATATATATATATATATATATATATTCAAATACGAAGTCCCGCCATACGGCGCACAAATATTCATTCAAACATAGAAATAGGTATAAGGAAATGGGACAGAAAAACACATAAAAGGCGGACACAGGACGTGTGGGGAAGCCGGTTTTTGAGCAGATCACGAGAGTAAAAATATTTCCTTAACCGGGATTTCAACACCGGACCTTCCACTTGCCGGGCGGACGTGCTACCAGCCGTCCGCCCGGCAAGTGGAAGGTCCGGTGTTGAAATCCCGGTTAAGGAAATATTTTTACTCTCGTGATCTGCTCAAAAACCGCCTTCCCCACATGTCCTGTGTCCGCCTTTTATGTGTTTTTCTATCCCCTTTCCTTATACCTATTTCTATGTTTGGATATATATATATATATATATATATATATCAGGGAGAGATGAATTCGAGAAAGAGAGGCCTGGAGGTGCAGGGACATAAAGAGGAGGAACACGGTGGGGGGGGGGTTGAAGGGTGAAATGGCGGATGGATTCCATTAGAGGGCTGTCAAGTGCGTGGGTGTGCGGGCAAGGGCTCGACTCCTTGAGGCGGAATCGAGACTATTAGGTCCCTGTCTCCATTCTAAACCTTTGCAAAGGTGGCTTGCACTTGGTATCAAGCTCAGTTTGCAAGATAGAGAGGGTACTTCCCACGGGTCAATTTCATCCTCAAATAAGTAGGCGATTACGAAGCAACGGCGGGATGGGATTGCCAGGAATTTTCTGAGGATTTTGTATGGAGGCATTATTCGGGACCCGTCCGAGTACGTTATTGCACGACGGTGGAATGTGAACCCTAGTTCCCTTTCGAAATGCGCCCTGCCCATTATCTTTGTCATTTACATGACTCCAAATTCAAACTGTATATCAGCCGTCAGCGAACTTGTAAACTGCATCGATTCATCGCGTCCAACATTTAATTACTTTTTCCACCATAGAGTAGAAACTAGCGCTTGTTAAAGCCAGAAGCATTGTCTTGACTAATGTATCTCTGGTATCGAAATATGAAGTACTACGGCCATCCGGTGATCTTTTTAAAGTTTTACTGTGCATAGCGGATTGAGCGCAATAAATGGCTGCAAACAGTCCAACTTTTATTCATTGGAACATGCTTCATCATCATCAGCGGTATTTTAATCCTAGGATTGGTTTACTGCAGCCCTCCATTCTGCTCTATTTAATGTCGATTCCCTCAATTCCTGATACCTTTTCTGTTTTACATCTTTCTTAATTTGCCCCATGTACATGTCTCTTGGTCTTCCTCGTGGAATTATTCCTTCTATTTTTCCTTCCATTGTATTCCTAATAAATCCATTGTGCCTCAATGTGTGTCCAATCCATCTAATCCTTCTTTGCAGTAGAGCCCTCCGAATATGGTCCTTTCCTCTTCTGATCTTCTATGTACTTCATCGTTCCTCACTTTGTCTGTCCACTTAATATTCAGCATTTTCCTCCAGCACCATGTTTCAAATGCCTCTGATTCTTCGTTAGTCTACCTTTTCAATGTACCAAGTCTCCAATCCGTAGAATGCCGTGCTCCACACGAACGTTTTGACGAACTGCTTCCTTGTTTGCAATCTAATGTTCTTTGAACATAGTAGTTGCCTCTTCTTAATTTCCATGAATTAGAACCTGCTGCAACTTTACAACTCATTCATTGCATGACCATCTTGATTTATAAAAATATTTGTCAAATAAATTCTTTTAAATTAGACTAAAGCGAACATTATTAATGAAAGAAAAAGTGATGGGGAGAGAAATACGAAATCTTGGCAGAAACACGATGGAGATTTCGCAAGTCTCCCTGCGGGCGAGAGACACTGACTTTTATGTAACCTTGGCGAATATATATCCGGGTGCCCGCAGTTAAGAGTGATGAAGAATACCTTCGGGGGCTTCAGACAGTGATCTTCTCGCCAAAAGCGCCTTGGATGGAACGTGAGGCCTATATAAATGAGTACATGGATCATATTCGTTACTTCCGGCAGTAGGCCTCCAGGTAAGAATGACTTAATAGTAGATCTCTTTCGATTTGCTACGCAGGCACAAGCCATAACGATAGCGTGTTGCATGGATGAACGTAATTAGATCGGCAATTTGTGCATTTGTTACAACAGAATTAGAATGTCTTCGGGAGTTTTCCAACTAATGACCATTGGGTCAGCTACCGGCGTTTTGAACTAACCACGTCATCTCCCTAAGGACGCTGATGCCAGGTCACTATTTCGGCCGTCCTTTAAAACCCTCGGCTTGAGCTCAGGTCACTCCTGATTAGCTTCTGCTCACTACCTCCCCCCCTCCTTGATGTCTCTATTTTCACGAGCACTGGTTTCAACGCTTTGCTGAGGGCGTATCCTTTTGAAAAGTTTCCCTTTCAGATGGCTCTTCTTCATTGCATCCTTTTTCAGAAGGTCCCAGGAACCGTTTGTCCTGCTGCTCAATTTAGATGCATTAAAGAGAATTCGTTAATTCCGGGTGGGACTGTAACTGCTTTATCGTGATTGGCTCAGTCTAATGTATCTCTAGTGCCCTAGGTAAGATTTATACCGTAAGGTCTCTACCAAATAAGTTTCTCGCACTCAAATGGGATGTGGTGAACTCTTGCGTTCATGAATCACAAATGATTCTTCACTCGGAGGAGGTGGGTCCTTGGTAAAGATAGAAACAATGATGACTCGGGATGAGGACAGGACCCTGATGACAATTACGGGGTTAGTCGGACCTAGGCACCTGGTGGAGAGCCAGTGAAACCACCTTCACCGCAAATGGGGGGACACCCGCAACGGAAGCACTTCCCACTTGAATATTTCTTAGAAAGACCGATTGCTGGATTTTTCTAATCCTCTGCCAACTAATTCATTGACTTGAAAAATATTTCCTTATTTCGGTTAGCCCATCGGCCATTTTCCTTAAATCTATGGAGATTATACTGATGATCAGGATCTCTTTTTCAAATTATTACTATTAGGTTTCAATACTTTTGGTTTCGCTTTCTCCTGATGTGTCAGCTGCACACGGAGACATTGTTTATCATTCCATTCAGAGCAATCACGAACGTTTTTTCACAGTTAAATAATAATACAGTTAATAAAGTTACGCAGTAGATAACGTATCTTAATGTGTGTCATCTCGTATCTTCCTTCGATCTTTCATCCCTAAAACTTCCTAATGGTTATTTTCCAATCCAATTTCAACTATATTTCAGCAAGGCTAATATTTTGAACTTTTGTAACTTTAGATCTTTTACAAATTTGACCTGGATTTTTCTCAGTTTTACAAACAAAATTTAATCGTCTTCTTTCCATTCCTTTTATTTTAATTAAATCGTTTTAATACGTTTATGAGGTCTCTTCAAAATCTCCTTCTATTTCCATGACGCTTTTGAAAATCTAAAATCTCAAAATATTTTTATATGGTGATTCTCTTTTCGTGTTAGTTGTCCCATGTTAAATGGTGGATAAGTTCAAGTTTTAACTGTCTAAATTTCAGATCCAAACTCAGATATTTATTAACAAAATTTTTCAATAGACTACTACAATTCAGCCTTTAAAGGTTTTCATTGCCAAATGTTATGCATAGGGTTAAAAATGGATACATTAATATTTCATCGATTCCTCTGTAATACAAGTATTTCCTCAATACTGACGCTTTCTGCTCAGTCCTATTTCCCTTGTTTCTCTTTTCTATCTACCATTCGATAGTCATTAGAAACGCCTGTACCTTGCTGCGTCCTAAAAATTGTACCTCGAACCCAATTCTAAATTGAAAATTTTTTCATCTTAAAATGCATTAAGGCAGAAAATGTGTTCTCGAAAAAGGTAAATTACCGAATTATGTAGAATTTCATACCTGCTACACAAGAAGTAATTATATTTATAATGACTAAAGCACTGAGTTTTCAATGTGCTGATATTTTCTTTTGAATCAAAAATGATCTCTTGAACTGTGTCATCCCTCCGCAGATATAATTTTAATGTCGAGTTCATTTTGTGTTAAATTTTTAAATTAATTTCTTCTCCCTTGCATATCTAAACCTATTATAAATTAACCTTCTAAACCAGATGACTCCAGAGAGTATCAGCTGAAAATCCTTTTAGAAACCTAACTGAACGCAATTTCTCGTTGCTAACACAATTTAGGTTACTGAATATGACTGTCGACAGATGTAATCTATCGAAGGCAGTTGCGGCAATACATGAGGCTAATTCTTGTTCCCATCATCTTAGAAATGCATGTTTTGCCTGGAGATACGTATACCTTCCTGCCGTGGTGTCAATCCGACGATGTTGCAGGTATTTCGGTTTTATAATCGCATCGATGGGGCGATTCTCCAACATATTCAAAAGGATAATTTCTTTACTGGAAATGAGCAACTCCTTCTTACCATTGTAGTCACCCTTTTAAGGTAGGTTTTGGATTAACACAGACTGATGATCATCGCTATACTTCTGGGTTGCATCCAAAAAGACACAAACTGACAGCTAATACTGGCATCCATTCAGAATACACTCTATCCCACTTCACTCTGTAAAACATGCCTAACCTTATCCCTTCCCCAACAACCACCTCCCCTCTCTGCATCACAGCCTTCGACAATCCACCCATCTGAAAATGTTCTTCATCCGATTTTCCTGAATTCTAAGGAATATTTGCGAAAATTTCCTCTCCTCCCCGTCATGCTAAGACCCTCTTCATTTCTTTTCCTTCCGTCCAATTAACCTTCCCCCAGACCCTTCTAAACACCCCCTTTTCAAATTCACACCTATCATCTTGCATCAACGACTAAGTTTCCGAGACCTCCAAAACCACGATGTTTCCCAAAGTTTTCAGTAGTCCATTCCTAAAGTCTCATCTACACATCTACATCTACACAATACGCCGCAAGCCGCCGCTAGGGCGTGTGGCAGGGGTTGTTTGGTCACCAGCCATTCGACATATACATAGCCCTTCTGCTTCCTCATGTGCTGGTACCCCACGATCCACCAAAACAGCGTTGAAAGTGGGCGACCGAACACCAATCATGCCGCATCGAGCCCGGACATATTACGAGTTTTACGTGATTGGCAGCTACTTCTATGCCTACACGAAGAGGAGGAGAAGAAGATACGTTTAAAGAGGGCAGGCAAACATGCAATTCATACGCTTGTTACCAGTTAGTATTCCACGCATTCCGGACGGACAATTCACAAATACGGCAATTGACTTAATATACATTCGCCTACATCCCACCCGGCACAAGAGCACACAGCGGGCGGCATTAGGACGCCAGACTTGGAGAGTGTATTTTAGCTGAAATTTAATCTTTTATACCCATATTTTCGACATCGTGTACCTATTACTCTCTTATGTACTCCCTCATTTATTGCTCTCTCAAATAGTTCGCGGGAAATCGAATGCTTGAGTCTATCAGGTCGACAGTCTAACTCCAATTTTGTTGCAATTGTCGGTCCTGCTAATGTAAACAGGGGGTATAGGTATATCTCAAGTGTGGGATGCGTCATTTAATGTGGCGCATTAAAATAAATAACATATATTTTATTTATTAATTTTTACCTATCCATTTATTTATCTTATTTATTACGGAAATTATAACAATGGAAACCAAGGAGCTAATCGCAAAAATTGTACCGAAAACCTATGTGTAGTTATCGATACTCAAAAGGCTATTAGTGGTGAATTTGTGAGGAGCAGTTAACTTTTCGGTTCGTTTTATCGCTTGATATAATATTTAGTACATTACAAGCGCAATGGCCTCGTACAACAGAAGTGATTTTCACTACGGAAAGCAGTGTTCTGGGGATGAAATAGTTCGGAATGTTTATTTTAATCGTTTGACGCACGCAGAATTGTGTCTCCAGAAGATTCCCAAAAACTTGCGCAAACAAGGGAGGGCATGGGTCAGGTTTTTGACCAGAACAAAACCCCGCAGCGCGTAACGAAGAGACTTCCCCAGCTTACTTCTGGGTTATGTCTCTAGGGACTCTGAGGAGATTACATGTCAGTGTTCCCCCAAATGCAAACCAGCCGCTCCCCCCACCACCAACCGATGCATTCTTGCGATGCATGCGAGGAGCAGCCGGTTACAGAATTTGGAATCACAGAGGAATGTGCCCTCTGGATTCCTGACTGGGTGATGAGATTCCTTGAAGGGTGCAAGCCTGCAGAGCATCCAAAGGACCACCAATCGAGTCACACCTCTAAAGCTGGGCGACTCAATGTTGCCACCAGAGCTCTCCCTCGGCGGCCGGGTGCTCACGGCTTCGTCGGGAGACAGCGACGTCTCCCAACAATTCACGAAGCAGCAAATGAGGACGAGGAGATAAATGCGACCGGACGAAAGCCATGCAGTGGCGAACAGCACCCTGTTGACTGGCAACAAGCAAGTGCTGGAACAACCCTACATCAATGCGTTCCCACTACCGCACCTCAAGCCCAAACGAAGTACCAAAGGGCGCGGTGGTCATATGAAATGGCAATGAGGGCACGGGCACAGGCAATGGAAGAGAAGGAGAGAGAATTGGCAAACGGGAAATGTTAATGCTCTCTTGAATAAGCTGGATGAACTCGAACGCCTAGATGTATTCCTATTAGATTTCCTTGAGAAGGGAATGCTGGAATTGTATGAGTTAAAAAAAATGTGAGGGACATCACGGCATCGCGCGCCCGAGAATTGAAAGATCTCGAAGATTAGCTACGCATGAAGCTGTGGTATCTCGCTGATATTATGAAATACTACGAAGAGAATTATCTGGGTCCTCCTGAATTCAATGGCAATTATGCATATGAACATCTGTAAAAAATATATTTTTTGTATGCTTATCAAAAAAAAATTAGTGTTGTAATAGAATATTAGTTAAGTTAGAGATGTCCTAGTTGATTTGAATAAAGAACAATTTCAAATTGAAGTCGTTTACACTTGAATTTCTTGGTAGGAATTACACCAATTTGATTTTTCAGTAAGATATGTTAGACATTTAAGTGCCCTGCAAGCCACCGATAGGGTGTGTGGGAAGGGTTGACTACACACCGGACTAATTTTGGCCTAAATATGACCCTACGGTGGTCGGAAAATGTTATTCTGGTAACCTAGATTGTGAGAAAAGTACTTTTTGTGGAAAATCAAAATTTCTTCCTTCGCCAGGGAAAGAGCAGGTCGGGGACACGCGTATTTTCGCAAGGAAGACATTTCAAACGTCACCTCTCAACGTCCTTGTAATCAATCTTTCTCTTCTTATGAAATATTTTTAAGTTTCTTATAAATTTTATCTTATTTTCTTTAATAACCTTTTCAATATTTTGTAGCCATCTGAGGCTATTTTGAATTATTTTGGACTCCCGGAATTAAACCTTATTTTTCCTTTTGTCGGAAAAAAGTTTCCTTTAGGATTTTACGCGAAAGACATAAACGGCTTGCATCATTTATTGATGTAATTTATTTTCTTGAGATTTCACTATATTCGAATAAACAACCAAACTGAAGGTTAATTTAGTTTTAGTCTTCTGTGGCAAAGAAATAATATATTTAGTACTGTGAAATAAGTTTGAGAAGGTGGCCAGTGCGATGAATCCAGTTATCGTTACGAAGGATAAACTGATGTTAATCGTATAAAAAATAAAAAGAGACGCTTCAGGCGACATATGGTTACGGATGGTGGAATATCATGATTAATTAAAATTGGCAATTTTAATTGATGATGTTAATCGGTTGAATTTTATATCTCACTTTCAAACACTGATCTTAAGTTTAATACATGGTTTTTTAGTTCAAGATTCAATAACCATACTTACATATTTGAAAATAATACGTATACAGTATAAAGAATTGTTGAAGATTAAGTATCTACAAAAGGTGCTACTTTTGGAACGGTGAATAAACAAGTTAATTAGTTTTGCTATTATTTTAATGTATTTTCTGTTATTTAAGTTATAAATATACCATATTATTCTATATTTGGAAACAGGAAAGGGGAAAAGCAAGTGAGAATCGGATCCGATAGGGTTTACCCGAGGGAAGCAAGATGAGGTGCAGAATTCATAAGTCTATGTACCTGTTGCGCATTCAGCGTTAGGTACTTATGTTGAGGCATCAAATTGAAATAAGCGTAATGCATGCACTACATAATTATTAATGCTCTTAGCTCATGTTTCAGAAAGCTCATGGTTACCTCATTTAATTTAACACTTCTATTTTAACATGCAGAATTTTGGCAAATAAAATACGTAGATACTTTATTTTGATTACTGAGGCCCCACAGACTTCAGGAATGGATCGAAGTAATTTCTTTCTATCATAGTTTATATCAAGAAAGACCCAATTTATTCCTTTTCTGAAGTTAGGCGTACATTTAAAACCCGCTTTGCTCATCTTGAAAGAATCTTCTCTCTTTCTAAGATCTCCATTTGCCCTCCCATTCACTTAAAACTTTTGAATCCTTTGAATAAACACCATTGCATGCACTCTGCTTTGTTGTTTGCTGTGTCTCCAGCCGATATGTTGTGTCATGCCGATTAATGTCTCCCAGGTGAGTTAAAACGATTTGAAATACTTCGTGAGGTTATTTCAACGGATTGGGACTCACCAAATTCTTGGATCGTTCGTAATTGGTTCACGAGACTTCTTGGTTACCTCATGGAAATTATTTGATCGTGTTAAGCACAACCAAGGAGCCAGCGTCCGGCATCGTACAGCAATCAACTTGAACGTCGGTTTGAAATATTTTTACCCGAGTAAGGCGCTCATATCTCCGATTTCATTTGATTCTTCCTTTGTTTTTTAATAAATTCCGGATTGTGAAGCGATCAGGAGAGATTCACCAAATTTCAAGGCTTGATGGTTAGTAGAGTTTCTGGTGAGTTTATGATAGTGACCATAATTGTTGTTTCATAATTACGAGGTAATTTATACAAATAACCTTACTCATAGCCTATTCGATATCTGGTTTTTCAATCCCCAAATTGTTTTAACATAATTTTAGACTCTAAAACACTTCCTCCGAGCCATAACTCACATTGATTATAATTTACTCCTTCAGTACCTAGTGTATTCAAGCTTATATGCCAGCTGGTATTTTGTTCGCACCTTCCTCTTTCAGTCTTGCCTATTATTCTCCCTTCTAGTATATCGTTGGTCATTCTATTGCCATCTCGTTATCTCCCAATCTTACTTTTCTGGCTACTCGAGTTTTTTACATAAAAATTTTCTCTTCTACAAGACAATGTAAATATCTATAGGCTCTCCTTAGACGGAGTATAGGGGCATTAATTAAAAAACGAGAGTATGGCTTTCATTATCATAGTTTACAAATATATATGACAAGTTATGGACAATCTACCTAAAATATTTATCCTTCCTATCTTCAGGTAAGCTTGTTTTAGGTAGTTATCGAACTTATGAGTGATTTAGAATAGAAGCGGCATCAAATATTGCTTGGAAAAAGAACAAGTGATCCTACGTAGCAATTCGCTTTAGGAAATTATTAGTTGTTTTAATTGAATTACAAAGGGAAAAATAAAATTGAAGAATTACAACGGTTTCCAGGCTTGTGAATTAAGAAGCTGAGGTGCATCTTTCTCAGGGCTAGCCTACTGATTGGAGGCAGATTTTATAGTCTCGAACAACTTTCACGCGCCCATGGCACCAAATTCGTTCGAACGGGGGCGATTATCCGTGTCTATCCATGATTGCACATCTGAAATGTCACGCTTTTGCAATTGACACAACTGCTCTTCCTGGATCTCGAGGTGGTGGCAATCCGTGCATTTCACCAGCCACGGAAGGGGAGAACTCTGGTGTCACACACACCACGCCAAAGCTTCAGAAGGAGTAGAGATTGGGGTTCACGATTGGGTGATATTACCTTCAAGGAATAAAGGGATTGTGCGGAAAGAACTGGGTTAGAGGAATAGAAACAAATGTCATCCGAATAGGAGGTCGGAGTTGATGGAATGTAGGAGGCGAGGGAGGGAGGCGGTACCCGATGAATGGGTTCCAGAGGTGGTGGTGATCGTACTTCAGACAAGCTGAAAGGGTTTCTCGAGTGAACTTGGCTCTTCACGAACATCAATATGAAGCCCTGTAAAGCACTTTTAGTATCAAGAGTTAGGAGCACTATTAGTATCAAGAGTTAGGAGCACTATTAGTATCAAGAGTCAACTAGAGTTAGTATCAAGGGTTATTTTACACAATAGACTATATTATATGCAGTAAACATTTCAAACCAAGTTCAAATAACATAAAGCTGCAGATGTGTTGAAACATGTATCCGCAGAAGCTACGTAGGAAACACGATATAGCAGTTCGAACTAATATTCAAATTAATCCACTCCATACACGCCGGTTGAGATTATAGTTCAAGAAATAATACCATAAGATTTTATAAAAAAATGTCTGCAAACTAAGCGGAGCGATCGGTTGATATTTTTAACTACTATTACTTATGTATCTATTTCCCTGCTGAACATATATATTACTTTTAAATGATCATTATGCTATTTTAATGAATTTTTAAATATAAACGATCTTTTGTGGATCGAGTATTTACTATATATTATAAATTACAGATTTTCAGAAATGACTTCTCACCAATTTCACGAGAGATATCTGAATAAATTGTATCCGATTACGTCAGACGACTTTCGACCGTCAGTGCTTACATCATTAATGTATGTCAATTCCTATTATTGATATGCTTGGTGAAGAATTGCTTCGCTTTTTATCTATTTCTTTCAAAAATATCAGAAATGACACCTTAAAAGGTGCTAATTTATCTTATGTCCTCTTTCAACGCTACGTTGCACTCAGAGATGTTGTCGATTGGGAAGTGAATATAAATTTGGTAATAATCTTTATGTTTCATGTACATATTGCATTTAATACATTTAAGGATATAACTTCAAAAGATAGATAACAGCACATTCCTGAGGATCGCAACTGAAGATCTACGCCCATTTGGATGAGTGGCTATCAGAATCCGTAGCAGGTTGAAATCTCCCAGAAAATAGAAGTGGGATCAGTTCAGCAATGAAATAAATGAATTAAATTATAAATACTTTAATAGGAAGTTTCCGACTCACCACATCTAAAGCCCCACCAAAATCAAGAGGAACAGGGACGGTAACCATGAGAGTGTCAAATGCCCTCCGGGGATCATCGGTAACTTTTTACAACATGTCTGGGTACTAAACCCCCTTTAAAGACCAAATTGCAATTGGTCTAAATGCTCGTCTTTGTTTAAAATTGTATTCAGATACTTGGTACAAATTTATACCCTCTTATATTTTTAGCCTCGTAAAAAGGATAGAAATGGAAATAAAACCTGAGGGGGTCTCGTATTTTTCGAATTTTCTCCATTGGTTTTGCAATAGCTTCCTTCGAGCTTCAAAAAAACGCAAACTGAGCTGGTAATAGGCTGAAGCTTTCAAGAATGAACGCTATTAGGGCAGAAAGTGAGAAATATATATGGGAATTTCATCAGGTCTAACAGCAATCGATTAGAACAAATGCCCTCCAAGGTTGATTCCAAGGATGTTAAGAAGTGGCGTTAGGAATTAACTATTGATAGCTTTGGAAAACATCGTAGTTTTGGAGGTCTCGGAAACTTAGTCGTTGATGCAAGGTGATGTGTGTGAATTTGAAAAGCGGGTTTTGTTTGGATGGAGGTAAACTGGACGGAAGGAAAAGAAATGAGTATAGCATGAGGGGAAGTAGAGGAGAGGAGACTTTCGTAAAAAATCCTTAGAATCTGGGAAAGTCGGATGAAGAGCATTTTCATAGGCGGTGGATTTTCGAATGCTGTGATGCAGAGAGAGGAGGTGGTTGTTGGTGAGGCGGGAAGGGGAGAGAGTAAGGTTAGGAGTTGATAGGCTCGATGGACGAAATTAAGGGAGGAAGGAAGTATGTGGAACGGAAGAGGGGCTTATCTGGATGTCAGTTTGTCGTTTTGGCGAGGGTAAGAAATGTTGGGGTACTAATTTAATGTCCATCGAAAGCCTACCAAAGGGTCGAATACTAAATAATGGTAATTAAAATATCCATCCATGTCGTCATGAAATGAAAATTCTCAGACACCTCACAGATAAGCAAAACTAATGAGGATTCTCCTCTGGTGGAAGGAAAATCGCTTTTTTTAAAATAGCGGTTTAACGGTTTAACGCCATCTGCTGTGAGTTTTGCATTCCCAAATTTGACATGGGTTGAACCTCAGAATGGTTTTCCAATCGGATAAGTGTTTCTTTCTAACCTGTAATTATGATTTGAATAGCAAATTTACTTTATATGTGTGTATAAAGTCCTCATTCCGAATTGAGTCCAATGTGGTTGGTGGAGTTTACCGAAGGCGCCTGAGACATTTGATGATAGGCAGCAAGTGAGTCTGCAGTGTATCGCGGACTGCCCGCATTCACGGGAGAGTTGTTTGTTTGTTAAAGTTAGCGTTTAGTGGAAAGGAATGCGTTGTTTTCCCTCTTTTATGTATTGACGTTAACAGTGATATGCATACTTTCCCCATGCATTAACGTGATAATTACTGTTTTGACTCAAGGAATTTGTTGGAAATCATTGTCTACGATTGGTTATGCAATTTTGGCTGGTGAATACTTTAAACGATCCAAAGTTGGTTTATCAAAAATTTGTGAAAATAATTTTCAAAATCTCCTTTGGGACAACTTCTTTCATGGTACCCGTACATAGTATTTCAGAGTTTTAAAAATTATTAATGGTATTCATTTTGGTTTTCATTCATATTTTCGTCCGTTCCGTTTCATTAATGCCATCAGAAAAGAGCGAGATGATAAAAGCAGCAATTGTGTGTTACATTTTTAAAGCCTTATCTTATTTTTATTAGCGGTGTGCACATAATATTTCAAAGGGAGTATGTTAATTTTGTTTCCTTAATTTATACTGAGAAAGTAAGTTTCTAGAAACTTCATGAGAACATAGAGGATTGGCTTTTGCGGTTTTTGCCAAAGACTCACCATACGATGAATCAGAAGAGAATTGTCCAAAATGTCTCGAACATTACGAACTTTGAGCTCAAAATGAAAAGTCTAAATAGGTTTGGTGATTTTATTGCGTTTTTGCGTTTATTTGTCCACCGGGTTTTTTCCTGTGCTATGTGCTGGGAGACTAAATTTTGCATCAAATTAGAATTGGAGTGTAGGAAACAGCTGCGGGATGAGCGAAGAGAAGGGTGGGGATTGTTCAAGCTCAAAGTATTAATAAAGTAATACTTTGTGAGAAATATTTATATTAGATTTCAATTTAAATAAATCTTGTTTTGATTGAAATTCTGATTCGATTTTTACTCGCATAACAATTAATCCAACTGTTTTTGGCATGTAGTCGTTTGTATCTATCACATTGAAACCTGAAGGTTTTTATTTCTCTGAAATGTTATTTGCAAGGCTTACGGTTGTACCCGTAAAGAATTTCGCATCACTTTGAATTGGGTGTTTTTCAGTGAACAAGGAAATGGGTCGAAACATATTACCTTAGTGGATGGGTTATTAATGAACGCACATGTAAAATAATTTCTACACTAAATATATAATAGTTCAAATACATTAACAAATAATGAATTTATTCCAGTCGTTTCATGGCAGAAGCCATATTTTGCAAACCTATAAATTTTAATTCACATAGTCTCTTTGTTGATACGCTATAATTACAGTACTCATATATTTCTCAATAATTTTACGTCGAAAATAATATGATTAATTGCATGACTGCAGCGTAGGAAATTGATTGGAGTGACTCATTACCCAATGAAAATAATAATATGGATCACTATTTTGCTGTCAATAGCCACACCGTAGCCTTTGACACTGAAAACAACATATTTTGTATCAGACAGGAGTAATAAATATTGTTATGTTTTACAGTTTTCCCCATCAGGTACGGACAAACAGGAATTGTAGGATAGTGAATAATATAAATAATATCTTTCAACTCGTAGTTATTGTTCAATTACCTATTTGAAGAATGAAAATTTTAGATAATGGATGAAATCAGATTTCAAGTTCATGATTTTGTTTTCGATAATTATGATAGCTATTATAAATGGTATTCCAACGATCGAAATAGATTTTAGATGGACTCAGCCAAAACTAAACAATTTTCATAGTATGGTTTATTCTTCTAAGCGATGATATTTTATTTTTATAATGAATTATTACTGACTAATATATAATTAAGGATAGATTTCCGATTGACACAAAAGGAGCTCATTTACACTTGTTATTATCGCCTGGAAAATTAAAACAGACACCACCCTACTCTATGAAAACTTTTTCTCCGATTCCCCTTACCTCCCACCATTCTGTCCGACTCTTTCTTCTCTACTGCAATTGCATTATTTTCTCCTTTCTAACACTCTCTTCAACGTACTCATTATCATAAATCAAAATGGTCATTGTTATAAAAAATACTTCCAAATTAGATCAACTGCTCCAACTCTTCTTGGTTTTTCACTTATAATTGATCGTTTAACTCTATAGGGTTATAACATATATTTAGAATGTAGTCGATTGTAATGAAATTTATTCAAGTAAACCCATGAACAGACGCTGGGCTTAGAAAATTATCTTCCATTCTTAAAATGTATGTCCACCAGTCTGAATTTGTACTTCGGCGTCTGCGAGTAGCGTGTCTTATACACTTCGTTCAATTTAGCCTTATCAAAAGCGAAATGGTTCAATGTTAACTTATGGTTACTTTTATAACAATTTTCCCGTATTATTTTTCCCTGTTCTGCCATTAACAACATTTACGAATAGTTGTTTGTTATCAACCCATCAGCCATTATTTTTGCTGTCAAAAATTTTACGCCTGGTTCGGCAGATATGACCAATTTTAGTGGTTGACATACTTAGAACCGAAACATATGAAGAAATTGAAGAAATGTTGAGTTATTAAGTAAATGGATTTAAATGTTCCATAAAATTAAATCCATATCATGTATATTTTTTTTAATTAGGTTATTTACCTCTTCAAATTCTGCTGAAAAAGAAGAAGCCCTCTCGGCTAACATTACTCTCAGCTACTCTACTACTATGAGGCTTGTTATTTTACGTATATTAGACCTTTAATGTCTTGCGTTCTGTAAGGAGGGGAAAATAAAGTAACAATTATGTTTTTAATTTCAATATAAACATTTCAATAAATGTTTTCTCAAAAAATCGTACTTACACAATAAAATTTGACATCTTTGAAATAGTCCTTTCTCAAATATATTTACGTAGCTTCTTGAGAGAAATTCCAGTAACGAATAATATGATAAGGTGTATTATCAGATTTTCAACCATTGGGGAAATGTTTTCCCAAATTACTGAGAAAAAATATCTTGTAAAATATGTTTTTAAACGGAATAGTTTTTTCTTACATATTCAGTGGCATAATGAAAGTTACGTTCTATAAGCAATGGCATTAAGTTTTTATTGTATTGCTTGCCGTCATATTTTCAGATATTTTCCGTCATGCTGCAGAAAAATGTAAGTCGAGTCAATGTACAAGGGAAAAAGTGAAATAAAATAGGAAAATTCCCGATCATCCGGACGGTATCTCGTGCTCTGCGAGGTGAAACAGGTGAGGTGGCCGGACACGTTACAAACATTCAGCAAGTCGCGTTCACCCTCCTAATCTGCAAAACTGATTAGCCTACTCACGGATCCTTGGAGGCAAAAGTACTGTTAAAAAAGAGATTGTGCGGAGTAAAAGTGCTCATAAATTACCCGAATTACGAGATTAACTATGCAGTTTATGTGAGGCTGAGGATATGGCGGTGCAAAAACATAACCCCCAGCAGAAATGAAAAGGGTTCGTTGTTTGGGAGAGAGATTAAGGGGAGGGTTGGTGGTGCGGGATGGAGGGAAGGGGATGGAGGGAAGGGGATGGAGGCAGAGGGATGGAGAGGCGTAACTGCTCCTGACTCAATCTGCCCCGCCCTCTCCCTACCCACTCACTTCACCGCCCCTTTCGCAGACTAATGGATTATCGACGGGTGCTCGTAGGGACGTGAGGGCGCCGTGGTTGGGGCCGTTCGAGTGGGTGGAAGGGGAAAGGGATGGGTAAATGGAAGGGGGCGGGGGAAGGAGAATGAGGTACTCGGAGGAGAAGATGGGTTTGATGTGGCCAGAGTCAGTAAAACGTATCTCTTCAAAAAAGTAAGGAAAATAAATACAGAATGGCGAAGTTGTTTTTTTTTATTTTCTGGAAAGGGCAATTCTTCATTCCGAGTTTAATCTCTCCTTTTACTTTGTGTGCGGGCAGAATAAATTCCAAAAGCAATAGATTGGAGCAAAACGGGGGAGGCCCTCCAGGCCTCCATTCCGCCTCCAGTGAGTGAGTGACACACGCATTCCATTGACGACGACAATGAAGCATCTGCTCACCAAGGTTGCTTGCTATATTTTCACAGTCGAAAAGTTGTACCGCATTGGATGGCGTTTCTTTCCTATTCTATTCTTTATGCCGGTAACCTTTATTAAGGAAGAAAATAGAATATCTTACGTCTTCTTTGCTTATCTTACGTCTCTTTTCCGGTTAATGAGAGTGATTAGTATTAACAGAGGAAAATAATTGAAAAACAAGGATGGCCGAATGCTCATCATTGATCTAAAATTGCAATGATGAATAATTCCTAAATACTTAACCTCGGGAATCATTTTTCAAAAAACGCGGTTTGACTAGGAACACAAGGACTTCTGAATATAGGAGTATATATACAGTATCTGCATGTATATATAAATATATATATATATATATATATATATATATATATATATATATATATATATATATATATATTACATTTGTGATATGCTCAAATCCGCCTTCCCCACCTTTCCTGTGTTGGTCTTTTATGTGTTTTCCTATCCCCTTTCCTTATATATCTATTTCTATGTGTGAAAATAGTATTTGTTCGCGTCCGTATGGTGAACAAATATTATTTTCACACATAGAACCATAGAGCCATATAGAGCCATACGGCGAACAAATATTATTTTCAACTTCAATGCAAATATTATGTGTGTGTAATACACATATAAGAAAATGGGATAGGAAAACACATAAAAGACCAATACAGGAAAGGTGTGGAAGGTGGATTTGAGCAGATCACAAATGTAAAAATATTTCCTTATCCGGGATTCGAACCGCGGACCTTCTACTTGCCGGGCGGACGCTCTACCAACTAAACTAATAAGGAAAGTAGATATACAATGAGATCTGCAATCTTATAACCTGTTTCACCCACCAACGGAGAAATAGACGACAGACAAGAAAGGGAAAGAATAGTAGAAAAGCATTTATAAGATATTATAAAGTTTAGGAACGGTGCGTTTTATGGCACGCATAGCCAGAAGAAGAGACGAGCCACATTGGCCAAACACATATCCAAACACGATAATCCCGCCATACGGCGAGCAATATTATTGTCACACATAGAAATACATATATAAGGTTGGTCTTTTATGTGTTTTCCTATCCCCTTTCCTTATATATGTATTTCAATGTGTGAAACTAATATTTGTTAGCAAAGGTAACCTTTCCAACACCAGCCTGTCTGAGAACGAAATTTCCGTACTAAGTAAAGGCTTATCCTTCTCTCCCACACCAAAAATCAACCAAATTAACCTACTCACCGACACACTCAATTTCTGCCGAAATCTTCCTTGGCGCGCATTTTGGAAATCACAAAGTAACTCTTCTAGTCAAATTTAAACCAATCCCGCACTCAACAAATTCCGCCCGACCTCAACTCATGAGCCAAAACACCTTCCCAGTAATCATCCCGTGGAAATATTCATACGTCTCCTTCTCCAAAAAGTCTCTAATAAATCCTTCACACAATCTCCAAAGCCAAGAAATAACCTTTCCACAAACGAACGTCATGCCTTCAAAACCCTACAGGCCAATCCCGACATCGTGGTCACCACCGCCGATAAAGGCTCCTCAGTAGTAATTTTAAACACCCAAGACTATATTTCCAAAGCCCTCAGTCACCTCAACGACACATCCACCTATACCACTCTCACCGACAACCCTACTCCAACCTTCCAAAAGGAAATTCGGTCTCTTCTCCTCCAACTTGGACCAGAAGAAGGCATAACCTCCCAAGACATATCCCTACTCTCACCCACAAACCCCAGAACAGCCCAGTTTTATCTCCTTGCAAAAATACACAAACCCAACATCCCCTGTCGCCCTATAGTTTCTAGTTTACACTCTCCCACCGAAAGATTCCCCGCATTCCTTGACCACCACCTACAACCAATCGTACTCTCTTTGCCCTCCTTCACGAAAGACACGTATCATTTCCTCCACCGTTTAACTCTGTCTCCATTCCCTCCACCTCCAACCTGCTTATGGCCACCATCGACGTCACCTCCCTCTATACTTCTATTCCCCATGCACAAGGCCTATCTTCCCTCCGACACTATCTTTCTCTACGCCCCCCACCCCAGTGCTCCTCGACCGAATTTCTCCTCAATCTCGCCACTGTCGTCCTGACCAAAAATGCATTCTCTTTCCAAAACTGTTTTTATCTCCAAACGAAAGGCACAGCGATGGGAACGAGGATGGCGCCATCGTACGCCAATCTCTTCATGGGCCACCTTGAAGAGAATTTCCTTTCACAGCAACCCTTCCAACCTCTTTTCTGGGTCCGCAACATTGACAACATTTCTATGCTCTGGACACACGGTTGAGTCACTTGACAATTTTTTATCGGCCTTAAATTCTTCTTTCACTGTTAAATTCACTTCTTCCCTTTCAGACTCCACCATCACCTTTCTTCACACCGACATCTCAATTCACAATAAAAAATCAACCACTTCAATACACATCAAAGCCACTAATCAATAACAATATTTACACTATACTAGTAGTCATCCTTCTCACACCAAACGCTCAATTCCCAACTCTCTCTTTATCCGCGGACATCGGATTTGTATCATCACAGCTACCCTCAACAAATACCTCCACAATCTACACCATGCACTCCACAAACGCGGTTACCCAGAAAAGCTCCTTCAGGATAAAATCTACCGCTCCACCCGACCACACACACCACAGAATAACAACCCCACATCTGACGCTGGACTCAACCTTGGCACCACCTATTTCCACGGATCCCACAGACTGAAAACCATTCTCAAAGAACTTTATCCTATATTACATGACAATGACGCGACTACATCCTTACTGCTCCAATGCCCCTCTGTCGCTTACAGACGACCAGCCAATCTCAGAAACCTTCTGAGATCCACCAACCCTTTGGCACCCCGCCCTGACAAATTTCCACATATTTCCCCTACCAGCAATCGCCCCCGCGATGTAAATCATGTCTCCTAATCAGATCTGCTCCCCTCTCCCCACATCCCCTCATTGTTCCTTCACCCCGTTCCCACACTAATTGCCTTTCAAAAAATATTATCTATCTTTTGTCGTGCAAACAATGCTCCTCATTCTACATAGGCGAATGCCCCCTTATCCATCCGAATGAACAATCACCGCTACTCATGTAATTCTGCTTCACTCTCTTCTCTTCCTATCCCTTTACACGCAAGTCCACCCAACCTATCATTCGACGAATGCTTTTCCCTAACAGTTCTAGAATCCCTACCCGATTCGGCCATCAACATAGAGGTGAGAAGTCGCGAATCCTCATACATCCTATATTTCAGATCCTTAAAAATTCCCACCCTTAACCGCCATTATAATTTCCTTCCCAGCAGTCCCTAAACCTTCCGCCCCCATTCCCTCCCCTGGCACTGTTCCCTCAAAACCTCTCAGTCTGACCTGAAGAAGGCCTCGGAGTAGGCCGAAAGCTCAAATCATCTACAGTGTCAGTGACCTTTTACATGTTATCTGCTTTATTCTGTGTTATACTGTGCCATCCAAAAGTTATATTGCTCTCGTTAGTACTTCCGCATCATCGATATATATATATATATATATATATATATATATATATATATATATATATATATATATATATATATATATCGATATATATATATATATATATAGATATATATATATATATATATACATATATAGATATATATCCATTTACACACACATGTATATGTGTATAGGGATATAGGAAAGAATATATGTATATTATTTAATTATTATAAGACTTTAAATGGACTGATTCGTAGCATGTATGAGGAAGGAAACTGGCCGGAAGATTTTTTGAGATGAGTGTCAGTCCCTATTCCAAAAAAGGTAAAGGATACATCCTTTGAGGATTACAAAACAATAAGTTTGATATCCCACGCAGCAAAAATTGTTCTCTGGATCATCAACAAAAGGATGGAGGGAAAGGCAAATGATAACTTAGGGGATGATCAGTTAGGGTTTAGGAAAGGAAGAGGTACGCGTGATACCATTGCAGTAATGAGATCATTAATTGAGAGGAATATAGAATAAAATCAGCACGTAATTTCCTATTTCGTAGATTTCGAAAAAGCGTTTAAAAGAGTGAATTGGGAAAAATTAATGCGAGTATTGCAGAAAATAGGGATTGGAGGGACGGATTTATATGTCTCAGACTGCTCAGCTGCGAGTGTGGATGGGCAGTGTTAGGAAGAGGTGTAAGGCAGGGTTGCTCATTGTCACCGGTGCTGTGCAACGTATATGTAGAGGAAACTATTAAAGAGGCATGGGAAGAACTGGAGGTAGGAATGAAATTCGGAGGGGAATTCGTAAAATCGGTTAGGTTTGCTGATAACCAAGCATTAGTTTTCAGTCAGCCAAGGGGTTGCAAGCATTGCTGAGTGAATTGGAGGTTATGTGCGATAGATATGGGATGAGAATCAATATTAATAAAACAAATGTTATGCGATTTCCCAGAAAGAAAAAGGCTGAGCTAAACATTAAAATAGGAGGGGAAAAATAGAGCCGGTAGAACAGTTTACGTGTCTCGGAAGTGTTTTGCACCAATACGGTCAAAATGGTAGGGACGTAAGGAGAAGAGTTGCGCTGGGCAAGGAGGCTTTCTGAAGGAGGAGGGACTTGATGACGGGGACGTTTAGTATGGAGGTTAAGAAAATACTATAGTCTTAAAAACTCTGATATGGAGCGTAGCAGTGTATGGCGCAGAAACGTGGTCGCTGAAGTAGGATAATAAACGTAGATATGAGGCTTTTTAAATGTGGTTGTGGAGAAGAATGGAGAAGGTGAAATGGACGGTAAGGAAAACAAATGAGGAAGTACTGGATATGGTGGGTGAGGAGAGGGTTTTGTTGAGAGAAATACTATGCATGCAGGAAAAATGGATGAAAAGCGTATTGAGCGGTAGTGGAATGTTGAAGAAACTAATAGAGGGGAGAATGTTGGGCAAGCGAGGTAAGAGCAGGAACAGGATAGGGATGTTGGAATGGATGAAGGGTGGAAAGAAATATACAGATATGAAGAAAGACCTAATATAGAGTACGTTGCTGGATTGGGTTTTGTTTGGAGTTATAAAATTTTTTATTGACAATTGTGTCCATCCAAAAACTTACTCTAACCGGTAGAATACCTAATAAAATGTATATATATATATACTTTTTTCTATTTTATTCCCTCTCACTGCCCTTCACATCATTCAGAAGTTAATTCGAATTCCGTTATCTTTTTGTCATGCAAACAATGTACTTGTTTTTACATAGGCGAATGCATTCATTGCCCCTCTTTCCATTCGAACAAACGATCACCTCTATTCCTGTAATTCTGCCTCGTTTTCTTCCCTTTCTAATCCTTCCCTCGCAAATCACCACTTCGGCCAGTATTTCTCCCTGACTATCCTAGAATCCCTTCCTGTTTCAGCCACCATTAGGGAGAGGTGAGAAGTCGCGAATTCGCGTATATTCCAGCTTTCCGATCTTTTAAAATCTCTACCCTAACCGCATCTTTAATTCCTTTCCCACAATACCCTGCACCTCCACTCCCCATCCCCAGACTCTGGAGTTCCTGTCCGAGACCTTCCAGTCTGATCTGAAAAAGACCCCAGAAAAGGCTAAAAGCTACCGAAAGAAATTTAAGGCTTCAAGGGAATCTTGGAGCGTCGGAGTGTGGGGAATACGACGCTCGATTGAGCAAAGAATTTTAGGAACGGAGCTCGTTTCCCCTCGATTAATACGGCAGATTCATTCATTCCTCTTCTCTCCCGAATGAATTCTTATCTCGCCGCATCTTTACCGAAACTTTGAGATAGCCATATGACTTAAATGTTACGGCAATTTTGCAGGGCATCTATCTTAGGAGAAACCGACGTGCAACTTTCCCGCAATGCGGCTTTTCTTCGGGCAACCGCCGTTTTTTCTAAGGCTTTGAACGCCACTCCTAACATTACAGGTTCTGCAACAAACCCATAAAATTATCGATAATATTATTTTGTCGGATTCAAATAATATCTCGTGATCTCGTGATCAATATTTTTTGTTTATCATTTGTGAGTTTGAAGTCCATTCGAACGTCATAAAAAATTCAGACCAAGGATACATAGGACCTAATGAAGTGACCTTCACCATTTCCTCCTGAATATAATGTAGATGTTAATGGGAAGAAGGTGCTACATAGCTTCAACCTCGCCCCAAAATAAAGACGACTATCTATTTATCCATGGGAACTCTTTTGATGATTCTACATCTACATAATACCGCATTCAAAACCAACACACACATGCAAACCCCAATCCACAGCAGTGCACACATTCATCGTAACATCCCATCATTCGACGCGCATGCAAACACACATCTACCTCCCTTCAATCCACAAGCATGCAAGTACATACACTTAACTACAACAAATAATTTTACCTTAGGATGCAGCAAGAGATTTATCACGAACGTGCAAGCTAGTTTCTAGCAAGTAGCCAGGCGAAACACCACCACAAGAACGTTCCACACAAAACTCTCTCCCATCCAAGGTGAGGAATCTGGCCCAACGCTGCAGGTCGGAGGAGGGCACACCCACGGAGAGGGACAAGAGATGGAAGGGGAAATTTAGGGTACCAAAAGCAGAGAAAACAATACTGTAAACAGCAATACACTTCTTCACGCAGCTTCCACTGCGGGCATGCGGGAAGGGTTTTGACACAACACACAGGGGGTTAGTGAAAGTGCATGCAACTGAGTTTAACTAATTGTTACCTAGACGCCGAGGGTGGCAAGTGGCATTTTTGTTATCTCCGAGTATGACCCTACAGTTGTTATCCCGTATTGTCCGTGGGAAGAAGGAGTCCTTGAGTCTGCTAGTCCTGGCATCTATTTCCCGAATTTTGTACACATGATCCAAGGGACCAATGTATGTTGGAGCGCGAATAATTTTCGAGACCTCGGTGTTGAAACATGCGGATCCGAATTTATTTAGTAAGTTTAACCTAGCATTGAGTTTAACCTAGAAATGATTCTTACGATTCTCTCCATTTACACTACGCCATTGACCATACTAATAAGGCCAACTTTTCATCTTCCAATTCTATTGTGTTCCAAACATATTTTAAATTTTTTAGTATTTTTCAACAACATCTGGGCAAATTTAAAGTTGCGTCAAAAATGATTCCCGTGCCTATAAAATATTACGAAGACAAGATATGTAGCCTTAGCCAGGATATCATTTCAAATTATTTTTATTATTTTGAGATAAAAAATACCTATAGATCCTTCCATTCCTTCTCCTCTGTCCTAATCTTATATATTCCATGATTGCATGTAAAATGAAATGTGCACCTCATGATACTGACAAGTTGTTGAAACTTAGGGGAATACGGTTTAGGTTCAAGAAATGACCGCGGGGAGAAAGCAATTGAGCTTTGCGGGAAAAACGGGTTCTTTATCACAAAAACTTGGTTTATACACGACAAAAGGCGTAGGTACGCTTGGGTAATGCCAGGTATTTCAGTATGGTAATAATTTGATTATATTATGGTTTTGAGCATTTTCAGGGAGAGCGAGGTGAGATTACAAGGTTTACCGAGAGCGAATGCGGGCTCTGATCATAACTTAATACTCATGAAGTGTAGCGTCCGATTCAAAAAGATAAATCAGGGGAGTCGGGTTAGGAAATGAATTGTTGATGCATTACGTGTATTGAAACGTAAGAAGTATTAGCTGGAAATAGAGAATATTGTGAATGAAGTGATGAAGCTAAGCACTATGAGGAAAAATGGAAATATATCAAAAAAGGGATATCGAAAGCCGCAAAAGAAACTATAACAACTGTTAATAGGAAATAAAAATAAAACCATGGATTGCGTGTGGGATGAGTAGAAAGATAGATGAGAGAAAGAAATGGAAGAATGTAAATGCAGAGTTATTTAGGAGAAAGTACAAAGAGTTAAACGACAAATTGAGACGGGTCACAAATAAAGTAGAAGAATCATGGTGGAAACCGCAGTGCAAAGATATGGAAAGTGGTGTAGAGGAAGGGCAAAATTGGTGTGCTCTACAGCAAGGTTAAATCACCATCGGGAAGTAAGAAGGGATGATCTATGCCAACAGTTAGAGTTAAATGCGGTTATAGTTGACACCGAAAAGATTCAAGAAAGATTAAAGGAATTTAAAGAAACACTGAATGGTAAAGAAATTAGACCTACGAAGTAAGACATAAAAAGATCCAGGTAAACTCGACGATGAGATAGAAAGGGCATTAAGGAAAATAAACTCCAATGGGGTTTACAACATTCACGTGGAACTGCTTAATATTCAGAAAAAGGTTGAAGTAAAAACGCAGAACAATGTTTGATATCCCACGCAGCTGAAGTTATTCTCAGGATCATAAACAAAAGGATAGAAAGTAGGGCAAAGGATTACTTAGGGGATGATCATTTTGGGTTTAGGAAGGGGAGAGGTAGGCGTGATGCCATTGCAGTAATGAGATCACTAATCGAGAGGAATATAGAATACAATCAGGACGTTTTTGCCTGTTTTGTAGATTTCGAAAAAGCGTTTGATAGAGTGAATTGGGAAAAATTAATGCGTGTATTGCAGAAAATAGGAATGGATTGGAGGGACAGGAGAGTAATACCTAATTTTAAATTTCTCAGACTGCTGTTAGGTGATAGTTGGGCCGGGGATTCCTGATGTGCAGCATTAGGAAGAGAAATAGTCCTGTATAACATGTGCCTATCAGCGTTTATGTGCACAAAATATTAAAGAAGGGATGGAAAGAACTGCTATTGGGAATGAAAGTTAGTGGATAAATCATACTGTCAATTAAGTTTGCTTATAACCAAGCTTTAGTTTTTCAAGCATTGCCTACTGTCTCGGAAAGTAAGTGTAGTTGACATGATTTGATGATGATTTGAGATAACAATAAATGTAAGGTAAACGAAGATAATACAATTTTTTAGAAGGAGAAAATCTAAGCTAAACGTTAAAATAGGAGACAAAAAACTAGAGCAGACGGAACAGTTTACATATCTCGGATGTGTTGTGGGCCAAAATTGTCAAAGTCGTAGTGTCATAAGGAAAAGAATGGCATTAGACAAAATATATATATTGAGAAGGAGGTAATTTATGTCGAGGATGTTGAGTAAGCATGTTCAGAAAAGGCTTGTTAAAACTTTGACATGGAGCGTAGTCATATACGGTGTGGAAACGTGGTCACTGAGCAGGAGGAGAAACGTAGATTGGAGGCTTTTGAAATGTGGCTGTGGAGAAGAATGGATTAGGTGAAATGGACCGAAAGGAAAACAAATGAGGAAGTACTAGGGATGGTGGGTGAAGAGAGGGGTTTGTTGATGGAGGTCCTATTGAGGCTGGAAAAATGGATTAAGGACGTAGTGATTGGCAGTGGGATGCTGAAAACTATAATAGAGGGGAGAAAGTTAGGCATACGAGGAAGGGAGGGATAAGACGGGATGAAGGGAGGAAGGAAGTGCAAAGAAATGAAGAGGGACCTGATGTAGATTTGGTTACTGGATTGTGTTTTGTTAGGGGTCACATGATATTTATTTGATGAAGAGGGACTTGTTGTAGAGTAGGATATTAATTTGTGTTATTTAGGAGAGACAAGGGAAATTTTTGTCTACCGTCTGGATGATTGAGTCCATTCCTAAGCCTACTATTACCAGTAGGTAATCTTAAAGCCAAAAATGACCAATGAAAAATTATTTAATAGGACAGTTGAAGGCTTCAAGTGATAATTATGTATTTTAAAATTAATAATCATTAATGAAAGGTAACTATAGGAAGAATAAATAGGAAAGAATGCAAATGCCGGGTTTTTTAACTAGATAGTTTGAGAGATAGAGGCGAGTAGTGAATAAAAAATATAGGTAAAAACAGAGTAAGATAACATAAAGTACAGAAAATTGAAAATAATATTGTGATGGTACAATAATTGAGCAAAAAAAGCGTCATGGAAGCCATAGTGAGCGGATAAAAGGATGTGGGCATAGGAAGGCTGAAATGGGAAAACTGTATTATAAATCGGAAGCAGTGTGCGATTTATAATTTCGATTACTTATTTATTATTATTTATTATTATTATTATTATTATTTATTATTTATTTATTATTTATTTATTATTTATTTATTATTTATTTATTATTTATTTATTATTTATTTATTATTTATTTATTATTTATTTATTATTTATTTATTATTTATTTATTATTTATTTATTATTTATTTATTATTTATTTATTATTTATTTATTATTTATTTATTATTTATTTATTATTTATTTATTATTTATTTATTATTTATTTATTTTTTATTTATTATTTATTAATTATTTATTTATTATTATTATTTTATTATTTCGATTTAATTCATGGAAAATTTTATTTGGGACAAAGCTATAAGCAATTATATATTTTATAATAATAATTATTTATAAAAATTAAAATGGGAATGGGAATATTGGGACCATCGGCAGACCATTGTCGTAGAAAAATAGTGAGGAGGGGTGACAAAAAGGTGAAGGGTACATCAGTTAAAAAGGTAGTTTTGCCAACGCAATGTTCAAAAGACAATAAAAAAGAGACTTTTCAGGCGTGATATGGTGGAATATCATGATTGATTATAATTACCGATTTTAATTATTTCAAAAGACAATTGTGAGTGCCTTTTCTTTGTTTATAATTTAATATACCATTTCAACGTTTGTCACTCATTTTATTTTCATATTTGTCATCATTTAATAGTGTGTCTGCTCTAGTTTTTGCCCTTTTATTTTAACGTTTAGCTTAACCTTTTTCTTTTCGGAAAACCATATGACCTTTGTGTTATTTACACTTATTCTCAAACCATATCTTATCGCAATGAATTTCCAATTGACTCAGCAATGCATGCGACCCATTGGCTTACTGACAAACTAGAGCGTGGTCATCAGCAGACCTAACCGATTTTACGAATTCCCCTCCGACTTTCATTCCTACCTTCAGTTCTTCCCATGACTCTTCAATCATTTCCTCCACATATACGTTGAACAGCACCGGTGACAATGGGCAACCCTGCCTTACCCCTCTTCCTAACACTGCCCATCCGGACTCTCCGTTCCCCACTCGCACCTGAGCAGTCTGAGACATGTACAGGTTGCGGATCAGTCTCCTGTCCCTCCAATCCATTCCTATTTTCTGCAATACACGCATTAATTTTTCCCAAATCACTCTATCAAACGCTTTTTCGAAATCTACTAAACAGGCAAAAAGGTTCTTATTGTATTCCAAATTCCTTTTTGATTTGTGATCTCATTATGGCAATGGCAGCACGCGTACGTCTCACCTTCATAAATCCAAGCAGCAATTCGTAGCAAAATTCTCGTACTCTTGCCATTGTAACGACACTTTGTTTGTCTGCGTGCATTATTTTGATGAAAGATGACTTTCTTCCTCGCCATACCTGATATTTTTTCACACACACACACACATACACACACACACACACGCACACGCGCACGCACGCGCACGCACGCGCACGCACGCGCACGCACACACACGCGCACACACGCGCACACACACGCGCACACACGCACACACACACGCACACACACGCACACGCACACACCCACACACACACACACACACATATATATATATATACTTTCGTGATCTGCTCAAAAACCGCCTTCCCCACATGTCCTGTGTTCGCCTTTTATGTGTTTTCCTATCCCCTTTCCTTATACCTATTTCTGTTTGAATGAATATATATATATATATATATATACACTACCTTGAACAAAAAGTTCCCGGAATAACCACCGTGTGGCGCTCCCATCGTTCTGATTTGAGTTCTGTTTTTTTGTTAAATTGGTACATCTGTGTTGATATTCCCTTTAAATCTTAGTGTCATAACTTGACATTTGCAAAAGTTACGTAGCCAAGAGTACATCCATCTCTGTGTGTGTTGGCGATTTTTTTCAATTGCAGAAATGGATTTAAATTTGCAACAACGAACTTGTATTAAATTTTGCGTAAAAAACGGATTTAGTGGCGCACGGACGTTGGAAATATTGGAAAAGTGTTTCGGCAACGATTCTCTAAAAAAAACGGTCGTTTACCAGTGGCACGAGCGGTTCAGAAGTGGTCGTGAGTCAATCGAAGATGATGAACGCAGTGGCAGACCATCGACATCGAAAGTCGGTAAAAAAATTGATAAAGTAAAAGAAATGTTGGTCAATAACCGCAAATTAACCATCAGAGAAATAGCGGAGGACTTGAACATTGCCTATGGATCCGCCCAAGACATTGTGGTTAATGATTTGGGTTTCCGTCGTGTAGCAGCAAAGTTGGTGCCAAAAGACCTCAATTTCATGCAAAAAAGAGACCGTGTTGACGTCGCAAAAACATGATTTGTGAGGCTGAATCCGATCCCACATTCATCAAAAGGATCATTACTGGAGACGAGACGTGGGTTTATGAGTACGACACGTAATGCAGACATCAGGCAAGTGAATGGCGTTCACCAAATGAGCCGAGACCAAAAAAACCACGTCGTTTTCAGTCAAAAAAGAAGGCAATGCTGACGGTTTTCATGGATTACAACGGTGTAGTGCATCATGAATTTTTGCCAGAAGGCCAGACAGTAAACAAAGAGTATTATTTGGGCGTTATGAGACGTTTGCGTGAAGCAATTCGCCGAAAGAGACCAGAAATCGTCGCACAGTGCGTCGAGACCGTCGCACAGTGCTATCATTATTCGTAATTTTTTGACGAAAAATGCAACAAATACCATCCAACAGCCACTGAATTCACCTGATTTGGCTCCCTGTGACTTCTTTCTGTTCAATCGAGTGAAAAAACCATTACGGTAAACGCGTTTTAGCAGCCGAGAGGAAGTAATGGAAAAATCGCAGGAAGCACTGATGGACATACCGAAAACCGAATATAAAAAATGTTTCGAGGATTGGATCAAGCGCTGGCATAAGTGTGTTGCAGTCGATGGGGATTACGTTGAAGGGGACAATGTAGATTTAGATGAATAAACTTGTATTTTTAATTTTCTGAATAAATTCCGGGAACTTTTTGATCAAGGTAGTATATATATATATATATATATATATATATATATATATATGTATATATATATATATATATATATATATGTCTCTCCGGCGACGCACAAACACACAAACACTAAGATAATAGGTTTGGCGCAGAATTTTCGAGTATTGGTTAACCAATGAAAATGTAGCGAATCACCACAATCCCTTTCGCAACCGGGAAAATTGAAGCCATCTCATTTCCGTTTGACCGTTCCGCCTTCGCTTTGTGTGGTGGTGGTGAATCAACATGTTGCCACTGCTTTGACTGATTTTTATCTCTGGGGTATAGGACCATGGTTTCAAATATGATCAAAAACCAGCGAAGAAAACTTGTTGGTTGGTGTTAAAACGTGTCAAACATCGTTCGGAAATTCCCATCTGACGCGTCTGTGATCGTGCGTCAAGATTCACGCCACCAATCTAGCAGATATTTTTTTCATCTTCAATTCCTGTGTTGAAATGTGATATAGTCTCGCTCAAATGACATCCTTACAGCTTCGGCGATCTCTCGTACTTTCACTCGGTCGTCCTTAATGACCATTTCATCCACTTTTGCATTAATGTCTGGAGTAGATGCACGTATTGGCCAACCACTACGCGGATCATCATTTAAGCTGTCCCGTTGAAACTTAAACTCGTTTGTCCATTGGGAAATAGTTAAATATGATGGAGCAGAGTCCTTTATAGCATTGCGAATGTGGGCATGAATTTTCTTTGAATCATTGAATTTGTTCGAATCCGAAATTTTTGCATATCCAATAATCACCACACGGGGGCGAAAACAGAGAGGCGTCCACACCACAGATGTCTTCTCAGAGTACTTATGCGGCACGTGTTCGCTTATAAAGGACTACCTATTACTAAGTAGGAAACTCGTTTCGCTAAAAGTGACAATTTGTGGTGATTCCAAGAACCTTTCTAACCACTCTTGTAAATTTGGTCTCATAAATAGGATTTAGGAAGATCCAAGTCATTGTATGTGTTTGATTATTCTATTGAAAATAATTTATTAGAACACTTTCCTCTAGATGAAAGGTGGACATTTCAAGAGAATAAATTTGTTTTAAATATAGGCCAAACCATGGAGGTGAATTGGTATATATCCCTCCTTTATAATGCAGTTTTGGTCTCTTTTTCTTTGCTTCAAAAGTATTTTTACGCACTTTTATATAAAATGCATTAGTTATTTCAACCTATAGTTATAAAAGTATGAAGTCTATAGATTTGACTAATGCCTCGTGAGACTGAGATATAAAATGAAACAAATATTTTAAATTCGATTAAGTGATATTTTTTATGTTTCCCGGCGCCCTAAAAGGTCTTCATGGAGAAACTACAGACTATGAAGGCCTCAGACGTTTAAGAGGAAGAGGACCGCCGTGTCAATGGATACACGCGCCCTTGCCACTTCGCAATGACCCCGACCTAAGCCGTTGGGAAGTTTGAAATGAAGCAGCAGTGCCGTGAGACTCTATGGGCCACAGAGGAGATGCATGCATTCCTACTTTCGAGCACATACACTCACACAGAATCACACACAAAATCACACGCTCATGTACATATGTGCCATGTGGAGGTTTCTACATCCCTGATTAAGCCCTCGTTTGGTTACCGTTTGCGAATGGCAACCAGGCGTGCCGCAGCGATTTTGAAAAGGAAATACATGGCTCTTTCCTTTTGTTTTCCTGCGGGGTGTTCCTCGCGATGGCTCGGTTTTTTTCACCCGCGTGCTGTTTCAGCTGCTGACGGGAGAAGTGAAGGTGGCTCGCTCGCGAAAGGAGTAATTTCCCTTCCCCGTTCCACCCTTTGTTTCCTCTCTCCGTGACGTGCATTCAGGCGAGAGGGGCCCGATCGATGCCTTCCTCCGTTTACCTCTCTGCTGCTGCTTTCTCTTTCATCGCTGCCACTCTTCTCCCTTCCTTCCCGTTCATTCTCCCTCGGGCGCGTCGCTCTCTCGCCTTACACCTCTCCTCCTTTGCGCCCACGCGATCGAGCTCTCCTCTCCTCCGTTACAGATGCGACGCAGTGCCCTCCTTCGTTCATTGAGCCCGTGCAATTGCAGCGATTCCAAAAGCATATGCTTCCTCTGAGGAAGATCGATTATTATGTGACCGAGTAACATTAGTTGGAACCAGTTATTATTATTATTTACTTTTCGTTACAATTAGTCAAATGGCCCAGTGGCAATGGTCTAGCGATGTACTCTATACCCTTATAATGCACAAGAAGAAAAACATACATGAGATAAAATGCATTTAAAAAGAATCACACTTAAAGATTCTCGTAAATCGCAAGATTAAAATCACATATGGCTCAGGTTCACAATGTGCAAAGCAACACCACACTCGGTCCAAAATCTAATGTTCTACGTCATACACTTTTACAGTTCAACTACTCACGCCATCAACATCACGTATAGGACAGCATTTTTAATGAATACAATAATATTATAATCTCTGATAAATAAAGAATAAAAAACACGCGATTATATCCTCTAACTCATCGTACATCCTATCGACTTCTTCCTCCTTGTGGTTGCTCGGTGGCATGTACACCTGAACACTCACCAAGTTCGTCGGCTCTGCTTTACACTCTACGAGTAAAACTCTATCAGTTAATTGCTCTATGTTGACTAAGCTTCTTCCTACCCCTTTATTTAATATTACGGCAACCCCTCGTTTGTAACACCATCACTTAATGGCCGCCTCACTGGGGTCAGACGCCTTTCCAGCCGCCTCACCGAGGAACAGACGCTGCGTGGACAACCTTTCGTCTGGCTCCTAACCTTCGGCCTATCTGGGTGACATGGGTGACCCTACAAGAAACAATTATTATTACTCCCGCCAGCATAGCTCCAGCGGTCATCAGAACACACAAGCCCTTCCACAAGGACAATGTTGTAGTTAATGGGTGGAATATATATTATTATTATTATTATTATTATTATTAGGTAATCTACCGGTTAAGGTAGGTTTTTGGATGAACACAATTATCAAATAAACATTTTGTGACTCCCCACCTTGCAAACTAATCTATATCAGGTCCCTCTTCATCTCGGTGTACTTCTTTCCTCCCTTCATCCCGTCCAACATCCTTATCCTGTTCCTACCCTTACCTCGCTTGCCCAACATTCTCCCCTCTATTACCCTCTTCAACATTCCACTACCGCTCAATACGCCTTTCATCCATTTTTCCTGCTTCCATAGGATTTCTCTCAACAAACCCCTCTCCTCCCCCAACTATTCTAGTACTTCCTCATTTGTTTTCCTTTCGGTCCATTTCACCTTCTCCATTCTTCTCCACACCCACATTTCAAAAGCCTCCAATCTACGTCTATCCTCCTGCTTCAGCGACGTTTCCGCGCCGTACATAGCTACGCTCCATATCAGAGTTTTTACGAGTCTTGTCTTAACATCCCTACTCAACGTCCCCGTCATCAACTCCCTCCTCCTTGAGACAGCCTCCTTGCCTAGCGCAATTCTTATCCTTACGTCCCTAACACTTTGACCGTATTGGTCCAAAACACTTCCGAGATATGTAAACTGTTTTACCTGCTCTATTTTTTCCCCGCCCATTTTAATATTTAGCTTAGCCTTTTTCTTTCTGGAAAATCGCATAACCTTTGTTTTATTAATATTGATTCTCATCCCATATTTATCGCACTGAACCTCCAATTCACTCAACAATGCTTGCAACCCCTTGGCTGACTGAGCAACTAATGCTTGGTCATCAGCAAACCTAACCGATTTTACGAATTCCCCTCCGACTTTCATTCCTACCTCCACTTCTTCCCATGCCTCTTTAATCATTTCCTCTACATATAAGTTGAACAGTACCGGTGACAATGGGCAACCCTGCCTTACACCTCTTCCTAACACTGCCCATCCGGACTCTCCGTTCCCCACTCGCACCTGAGCAGTCTGATACATGTACAGGTTGCGGATCAGTCTCCTGTCCCTCCAATCCATTCCTATTTTCTGCAATACACGCATTAATTTTTCCCAATTCACTCTATCAAACGCTTTTTCGAAATCTACAAAACAGGCAAGAACGTCCTGATTGTATTCTATATTCCTCTCGACTAGTGATCTCATTACTGAAATGGCATCACGCGTACCTCTTCCTTTCCTGAACCCAAACTGATCATCCCCTAAGTAATCATTTGCCTTACTCTCTATCCTTTTGTTGATGATCCTGAGAATAACTTTAGCTGCGTGGGATATCAAACTTATTGTTCTGTAACCCTCACATGACGAAGCCTTTGCCTTTTTTGGAATAGGAACTTACACCGATCTCACAAAATCTTCCGGCCAGATTCCTTCCTCATAGGTACTACGAATCAGTCCTTATATGGCCTTCTTCCCACCTTTCCCTAACCATTTCAACATTTCTACAGGAATATTGTCCACCCCCACAGCCTTATTTGCTTTCATCTCCTTTAATGCCCTTTCTATTTCATCGTCGAGTATGCCTGGACCTAAGCTATCTTCTTCTACGTCATGTTCCTTTTCTAAGCCTAACCTTGTCGGCCTAAGTTCTTTACCATACAGTGTTTCTATATATTCCTTCCATCTCTCTTGGATTTTTCCTGGTTCAACTATTATCTTACCCCATTTATCTTTCACTGTTAGCACAGATCTTGCCTTCCTACTTCCCGATAATGACTTAACCTTGCTGTACCCCTTCCTCTGTAAACTTGCGTTTTCCACCATTCTTCTTTTGCTATATTTGTGGCCCTTCTCAATTTATTGTTTAACTCTTTGTACTTCATTTTGCCTAACTCTGTGTTTACATTTTTTCATCTTCTTTTCTCATTTATCTTTGCAATCATCTCATCCGTTACCCATGGTTTCCTTATCCTTTTCCCGTTAACGGTTCCTATAGTGTCTTTAGCGGCTTCTAATATCCCTTTCTTGATACATTCCCATTTTTCTTCGATAGTACTCAGTTCTTTACCATCATCCATCATTTTCTCTGCAGCCTGCTGATACTCCTTCCTCGTTAATCCATTTACTGCTTCTGAATTCCATTTCCTAACCCGCCGCCCTTGCCATATGTTCTTGAAACGAACGTTACATTTCATAACAACTAAATTGTGGTCAGAGTCCGCATCCGCTCCTGGGAAACTGTGCGAATTTATCACACTGTTCCTAAACCTGTGCCTAACCATAATATAATCTAACTGATACCTTTCTGAGTCACCTGGCATTTTCCATGTATACCTACGCCTTTTGTGGTGTCTAAACCATGTGTTGGTGATGACTAACCCCTGTCTCCTGCAGAATTCAATTGCTTTCTCCCCGCGTTCATTCCTCGTGCCTAACCCATAGTCCCCCACCTCACCCCCATATATATATATATATATATATATATATATATATATATATATATATATATACACACACGAGTACTTGTGATATTTTAGTAATCAGGAACCCGATTATTCCTTTTGAAGTTATAAACTCCTCGAATTCAATAAATGGTTTCGAATTTTTTTTAATGATTATATATTTTAAGTATAGCGTGCGTAAATATTCCTTACTGTGTCGTAAGGTCATTGTGGTTAATTGAGTAATGTGTATGTCGAATTTTATATTATCTGCAGTTAGTTTTTTCGATATAGAAAGCAAATGGATTGGTACTTCATATTACATGCATAATATTTAGCGGGAAATGATTCACGTGTATTATTATTGTGAGCTGTCAAAAGATTGTATGCCAATTATATTGTTGAAGTAATTTATATGGTTTTTGGCATTCAGATTGTTCCAGTTCCGTAACAATGTCCCATTCACTTTTCTTGACACTTCATCAGAGAGAAATGTCAATTGTGACGCGCGCGGCGACCGCAACCATTGTTTCCCCCCCCCCCCACTGGAGGGGCGGGTACGTCGACGAGATCCCTGGCCACCACTCGGCCGAAGGGGCAGCCGCCCCCTCCTCACATGATTTACCTGCACCTCCATGCCTGGACTCTGCAGCCGCAGAGCGATGGGCGGAACTCCTGCCTCTATTTATCAGCGGCTGGGCTAATGACCACGCCGCCGGGTTTCCTCATCCCTCCCCGCTCTCGCTAAAATCCACTTAGTGCTAATTGCTCTCCAAACCAAAGTGAAGCTTATGAGCCAGGGTTTCAAGAGCTTCTCCCAGAATTCCTTCTAGAGAGGTGATCGTAATCAATCCCGGTCCTTCTCCTCGTGCATCATGAGGATCTTTATTTCATGGAATCCAGCATTCATAGCAGAAGTTTCGCTTAGTTTTACCCATGTCTGAGTTACATCATCATCTTCTTGTGATCCATGCTATCGCGCAGTCTCATTTAGCTCCTAGATGCGTCCTGGTCGCTACGCCCTCCGATAATTCATGCACCTTTGACTGGTGCTTAAAATTACACTCAGCCACTGCATGAAACAAATTTTTTCTTAAAATAAAACAGTTTCCGGCCTAACTTGGTGGAAAATCTTCATTTTGACTTTAAATAATCAAACCACTTTACTTTTCCACATAAACTTTTTAATTTTTACTACCTAGGTTTCGTTATAGCATAACATCATCAGACCTGATCGAATCGATGCGAAGGCATCATCGGGAACCTCTCGAAGACACGTCGTCACGGCTTCTTTGACGGCGTCCAAAGTCCCGTATCGCGTTACTTTTAAACTCCTCTTTATCTTCGGGAACAGAAAGAAGTCCGGTGGTGCCAAGCACGGGCTGTAGGGCGGGTGCGGCAGCGTTGCCATGCCGTGCTTGGCCAAGAAGTCCGACACGACAAGCGTGGTGTGAGACGGCGCATTGTCGTGATGCAGCCGCCAGATGTTTTTCATCGCTAGCCGGACGCGGGCGACTCGTTTTCGAAGCCTGTGGAGCACTTGGACGTAAAATTTTGTTAAAAAAAAACAGTTTGTCGTTCAGGTACAAATTCGCAGTGGATGACTCCCCTTTTGTCAAAAAAGACAATGAGCATCGCCTTGATCCGAGATTTGCTCATACGAGCTTTCTTTTGACGGGGTGATGATGGGGTGTGCCACTCCGCACTTTGTCTCTTCGACTCCGGGTCGTACTCAAAGACCCACATCTCGTCACCCGAAACAACGTTCTCTAAAAAATGTGGATCATTTTTGCAGTGATCCGCAAGTTGTGTCGCGATTTCCAAAGGATTGTGTCTTTGATCATCACTGAGCAATTTCGGCACCAACTTTGCACACTTTGTCCCTAATAATCTCGTGCACTATTTTTTTTGGCACATTACACTGCTCTGCTATCATCCGAACACTAAGTCGACGATCAGAGTTCAGTACATTGCGAACTTTTCGCACATATTTGTCGGTGAGTGTCGTTGATGGGCGTCCAGGCCGTGGTTCGTCGTCGACCTCTTCTCTGCCCTCCACGAACATCTTGTGCCACCGAAAGATCATGTTTCTTGACATGGCTGACTCCCCGTAAGCCTGGTTAATCATACCGACAGTTTCGGTAGACGATTTCCCAAGCTTTACCGCAAATTTGATGGAATAACGCTGCTCCAAAAACTTCGGTATCGCGTTCGGTGACGTGGGTCGAGCGTGGAGGTTCGCGTTAACAGAGCTCCTCACTACACGACAGCTCAGAGCCGACTGCCTTTTTCAGCGTCACTTGCCAACATACCCCCCTCCAATTGCAGCCCGTCAGAGCGGTGCTGGGCGCGCCTGGAGCGGCGGGAAAAAATCAGTACACTTATTTTCCGGATGAACCCTGTATGTCCCATCGATATCTCTCTAATTTACTTAAGTATCCTGCATAGGCTTGTCTCTTCACCCACCCTTTCAAGTAATTCTTAGTTTGTCAATCGACTTTATTTTCAGCCTTTTTCTTTGGTAAGGAATTTCCATCGCATCCTATCGAGTTTTCTCTACTGCTCCCATTGAAAAATCTCACATTCAGAGGAAAGTGTATTTCACGTATATGTTTTGGCAAATCGCTTCTTGTATTTTGCAGTTATTATTTGCTTCTTCTCACAGAAAGCGTTTTCTGCCATTCCTACCATTTTTACCATACGCTCCCTGATCCTTTCATCACTTGGGATGAGGTTGGATAAATAGGAAAATACTTTTACAAGTTCCAGTGCGCCTTTATGTTACATTGCTATAATATTATCTTCCCTACCTCGAATCTAGACATTAACTTTCTGTTAATATTACCTTGTGGCTGGGCTTTTCCATCTCCCTCCCCATTTTGGCTAATGTAGATAATTTCCATCGCTTTCAGGGTGCGTAGCATAATATTTCAGTTTGCAGTCTCGGAGGTTTTATCCTGTTTAAGGAATATGACACATGTGGGTTGATGTTTCTCTATCCTCGTCTCTAAGGTGACACTGTGAAGGAGAAAACTTTCTCCTGTTCTTTCTATCTTTTAAACATTCTTCTTGTGTACTTTGAAGGTAATTAAGGTTTTAAATGGAAAATCATAATCAATTGTCGGGGAAAAATGTTGGTGGTAAATAAGAATACGGGCGAATTTTCTGAGGACATGAGAAAACATTCTGATTGTCACAGCAGCTTTGTGAATAAAATGGGGAAAGATTGGAAAGATGATTTAGAGAATGTGAGGAGATGTGGTGGGTGCCAGAGGGTAAATGACGAGAAGATTGAATGGCGTCGACGAGGGAGGCGAAGGTCCCTCAAGGGTTGCTTCGCCCAAGGCAATGATGGCGATCGATTCCAACGAAGAGAAGTAGCTGCAGATTTATACGTTAGATCATAGTTATTTCCAAGTTGGACATGTGTTCATTAGGGGAGAATACTTCTCTAGTACGACGAAGACGCATGAAATACTCGTAAATCGACGGTTTTATTTCAGAAATCGGCCGTTGTCTGCAAAATAGAAAAATTATTTCGAGGGCTCTCAATTGCATAGCAATATGCGGTACAGTGCCACTCCCAACGCCTCCGTCTGAAGTCCCACTCGTAAGCAAATCCATCTCATGGTGCGGCGTCCGCCAGTCCCCCGGGAAGGGAGGGAGGGGGGTGGAGGCGTAGGATTGGGAGTGGGAGGGGGGGGGGCTGCGCCGTCAGCGTCCGTGTTTGGATCCCGTCTGCCGCGGATGCACACCCCCTGCCACACGCATGAAATTTCGCCCCGCATATTTCCCCGGGGACGACGACACCTCATTGGTTCGACGGGGCTCACGTGTCCCTTCAATCCGCTCGGCTGTCACATCGCCGCCTGACACCTCGGGAAAATCTCCGCGTTGGCCCTGGGATGGGGCAGGGGGTCGGAAGGGCGGGCGGGGGCAATGCCTCTCTCGCTGCGGGCGTAGGCGCGTGTGTTCACGAGAATTGTTCGCCATCCTCCGTCCCTCAATCCATCTCTCTTCTCCTCTCCCGCCCCTCATCCCCCGTTTCCTGTATTCCTACGTGCACCCCCCTCCGCTGCGGGGGTGTCGGAACCCCCTCACGACCGCCCCTCGTCTAATGGATATCTCCTCCCCCGGATCGGCTTCTGTCTCTCGATTTGCGAGGAACACCGCGCGATCGATAGTCATCGCTGAGCGATTAAATCGTCCGCATACCCTCCTAACAGAGCCCCCGTCTCGATCCATTCCCCCGGCCCCCAAAGGCGCGCCCGCCCCCGCGGATTACCGCCGCTTAATTGCCCGAGAGTGTCCGATGTGCTGCCCGTCTGAGTTGTACGTGTGCGTGGGCTTGTGCGTCTGCACCCCCCTCTCCCCGGGGGCCCTGCTGCCCTCTCGCTCATTTGAGCGGCCCGCCGCCCGCGCGTCTCCCTCCCTCCATCGTCCTGCCCCTCGTGCCATCACGACCCATGCCCATCGGCTGTTGCTTTTGGTCTTCCTGGCTGCGCCCCCCGGGAGCGGATCTTTAACACGCGTGCGTTTCTCGTTTCGGAATTCGGATCTCGCCGAGTGTCCCATAAGGATACATTTGGATTGGGTCTAAACTTGCCAATTCCTTCGATTCCCAAGAGACTGAAGAATCACGACAGCGAAACTTTTAATCGGCCTTCGTTCCTTCAAGGGCTACCAGCATGTCTTTAATTAATTCTTTTGGTGCCTTAAAGAGAAATTATTCATATTTGATTAAGGTTGGGTGCATATTTTATAAATATTAATATTTGATAACTTAGCAAGGATACGTTTATTCGTTGCATTTAATAATCCTTCTAACCCTTAAACTGCTTGAATTCCTTCATTATTACATCAGGTTTATTGCATACAGCATATGGAACCAAGCTGTGTAAATGCCATCCGCTCTCACTTGAATACGTAAACATTCAAGAAGGAAGGGAGGAAGAGTCTGAGAGCTACTCAAAAAATTATTCAGCTTTGACACATATTTAATGAAATTCACTCTACCTGATTTACGCTCTATGACATCATATTGAGTATTATGAAGCATACCATTCGACTAATGAACTGTGTTAAATATATAATAATTTTTTCGAACGCCTGCAAAAGACCGTGCAACGAGAGTATTTTTAATTGAGCAATGGCATTCTCGTTACGTAAAAATTCATCATCTTTTTCCATTTCTAATGGACTTACCTGATGGGTCAGATTTTCCAAATCATTCAATCCATTCATCACATTTGCGCTTACGTACTTCTTCACTGCCAGCTTGACAACATCGATGTGGTTTCCCTTGCAACGATAGGATGGCAGTCTTACGACGGTCTTTCCTTCCTTGAGGAAGCGGTCCTCACGTCGAGAGCATATTGTTTGCTAGTTTCACCAATGACAGTGACTCCGTCGCCGGGGAACAGTGTTTTATTTCTGGAGAGCCAAGTATTACTTTGACGCTGAGGTCAGGATCGGTCAGGTCAGTAGAGGATCGATATGGGCAATAGAATGATGGCCTGCATTTCCCGTCACGATAACACCATTTCTGATTACTATTGCCTTCAAAGTACCCAGGAATTCCTCAAATGTGTAAACTTTTAGGTTGGAAAATGATGCCTTGAATAGTCATCACCTGAAACGTTTTTGTATGCTTTACTTATGTTACTTTCTTGAGCTAAGGTAAGGATGGAAAAATAAGTGACTTATGAACACAGATGTACACGTACCATGATATTAATAATTTGTTAAGCATTATCTAGTGAAAAACAGTTCAAAAACATTACATGCCATGTAAAGAGCGGATCAGCATTCATATCTAAATGGTAATCAATATTTTTTGCCATATCTGCACCGAGGGAATAATCCTGCACCACCCATGTGTAATCCAAATAACACATTGGCCTCCTCTCAACCCCCAGCAGATTTTTTTTTTGCGATCAATGTAATTATAGCGACGACAGCATAATTTACATATCCACCACCGTCCGTTTACGATGGATGGCGATTTGTTGTACCACCTTCAAGATCGATATCTTACACCCTTCCTGTTCCTTCCTTTCATTCATTTTGGGGACGATTCCATCCGTATTTTAATAATTTCTTTCATCGTGTGAAGAAATTATTACGCTGGAATACATCAGTTTTTAAATCATCAATACATGTTAGAGTTATTGATCATGACTTTTTCATCTTTCATTGCAGTTTTAAGGAAGGCGAGTCTGCTGCCACGATCGAATATCCTCCTGTTGTAGAATATAGTTATGTATAAAAATGCCCATAAATCTTGTAGGTAAGATAAAATCTCATTATTCTTATCCCGATAAAAATTCTTAATGCGCGTGTATAATGAAAAGAATGTAAAGAAAAAACGGTATGAAAATATCTTAGATAAAAAGGGAAAGTACCGTCTACGGCAATATCCTTAATTTTCCTTGAGCTTAAACCGCAAGTCTCCACTACTTTCTCCTTATTCACAAGAGGTAATTAACCAGTTTATAGTTTCACCTTAAAAAATTCTATTTTGAATTACTTTCTGCAGTAAAACATAAATCCTGGGGTTATAAATATCATTTCTTTTCCAAAGGGATGTGATAGTTCAGTAGCTAGGGCGCTGGACTACTGACCGCAGGTTCCAGGTTTGATTCCGGGTGACGACTTTCGGCACTCTCTACTTCGCCCAGGCTGCGTGATATTCCGGGCACCAAATCTTTCCGGGAAACCACGGGCGGCGCAGCGATTGGACCAAGGGTCGTCCCAGTAAACTTATGAATTTCAAACGTCATTGGCCTTAGTGCGAAGTGACCTCTTTCACCATCCATTTAACAACATTTGGGTTGAGTTGATTAATGTGGATTCTATTCATAATCCTGCATATTTAAGAAAACTGCTCACCGGGTAGGCGGGCAGTTTAGCAGTCGGGTGACAGGGTGTTTTTTGTTCTCTAAAGTTAATTATCAAAAGATAACATTTGAATAGTAGTGCATGCTGTTTCTCAGTGAAATTTCTCTGGAACTTACGTGTGCAAAGAGTTTCTTCTATTAACAATTTGGAAATCCTTGAGTCATCGGAGATGAGCGGCTCGTTATTTATTCCACCGTTATGCTATTTGAGTGATAAATCATCACATTCTCAAGAGCCGCCGTGATCAGCGTGGATGCGTCCCTTCGCCACATAACACTCCAACGCCGGCCTAATTGAACCACGCTTTGATGCGAAACTGTTTGGCTGGCCCTTATGTCAAAGGTCTGATGGGCTGGGCCCATCGACCTCTCTGCCAAGATAGACCCACGTTAATTTCCACCCGTCCGCCGCACCCTTGTGCCTGATTGGCGTGGTTCCAGCGTAACCCTCCCCCCTTTCCCCGACCGGCCCTCATTTTTCCATCCCCGTCCCCGACTCCCCCTCCCTTTGTCCTCGCCACCCCCCCGTGCGCCCTCCCCTCCAGCGAGCGGGCCCTTTCATCACCGCCGCTTCATCTTCAGGGAGCCACCGCGTCGAGGGCGAGGCGGCTGACAGCAATCGCCGACCTCAAGATTGGGCGCCCTCGTCCGGAGCAAGATGGCGCCACTCGCAAGCATCCGCCGGAGGGAGTGCGAGTCGGTTTCAGGACCGCGTGCTTCCAAAATGCTGATAAGGACGAGTGAAGTGCGGGACTCGCTCGCAGGATGAGTTTCAAGGCAGACCCTCTTCGAGTCCCCCAGAGGGTGGTTCAGTTGTGGGCCGTCGCCGTGGGCCCCCGGGCCATCCAGCGGTCAACCGTGCCGGTCGGGTCGGGAGTGAGTGCGATCAAAAGAAACAAGACGACTTTCAGGCGACTCTGGCGGAACGGAAGAGAGTGAACGATACTGTAGTACTATATTTTATGGGTGCCGTCATACAGAGATGAAAGAAGTAAGCAAGGATTTTGGAAAGTGGGGAGAAAATTGGTGAAAAGGTCAAAGCCCCACAGAGATAATTTCAAATCAGGCATTAGAGGTGTGACTGTATGCGCCATGCGATACCGTGGAATCGACGTCTCCTTGTTCGTTCATTTAATCATAGGATTTGTATCCAATTGTCAGATGGTGAAATACCATCTGACACTTGGACCAAAGGAAAAAGGACCGAAGGAACGCTTGTGCCGTTGTCTAATAGCAAAGAGAATTCAATCGAAGTTCCGTCTAAATATTTAATTACAAAATGCTTATTCCATTATAAATCGACCCAGCTCTCCGCTTCGCTCGCTTGAACGGCTATGTGCTTCTCTTCTTCATTTTTTAATGTTCCCGTTAGACTTTTACGTTTTATATTCAGTATATCCTTAATAAATTAGATCGAAAGTGAAATATTTTTCTGAATAATGGAAACTTATTTACGACGCTTGCGGACTCATGCCAAACGGGATTTTTTAAATTCCGACGGAGAATAATCTCATATGATTAACAAATTCATTTCCTTCACGTTTGTATTCCAAATAAGGGTCGTGCATACCTTTCCCTCCGCTGGATTGCTATTGAGAAGCTAATTTTCTCCTCCAATTATCCGCCCCCTCCCCCCGCCGACTCAACCACCAAGGGTCCCCCGCCCTCACCTACCGAATCATCCCTTCGACCGGCAGCCAAACCTCACCCGTAAGCGGTCTTACTCCCGTGCATGAAAAATCTGCCCTCAAGCGTGCACCGTTTCCCACCCTACCTTACTCGCCTTTCTAATCCACTATTTCGTGTTAAAACTGCCTTTCGCTGCAGTCTTTACAGCTAAGGGTCCCATCCAATTATCAGTAAGCTCCGTAATTTCGTAACGGGAGTTAGAACCCCCCGCCCTTCGTCGCTCACCAGATTCCCTTAATTGATTGTCTTCCTCGGCTTTACAGCACCCCCGGCGCGTTCGTTTTTCCAAATCCTTTTCGAGATAATGGCGCTCATCATCGGAGTACTTTACTGCCTTGTGAATATGAAAATGTTAATATTGCGTAATGAATCGTCATCAATTACAGAAGGAATTTGATGTTGATTGTTACCTTTTCTCTGATGTACGCTCCTCTCACTTCTACTGTTTTTTGCTGACCCCTTTCCTGTCTCGGTCCCGTTCGACATCTATGCCTTTCATAGTTATCTGTAAAGTATTACTCATCTCATTGCAACTAAACCATGACTTAGTCTTGATTAGAAATAAGGACTTCACAACATGCATGGGCCTCGTAGACCTGCTCAGCGCCTTACTACGTATTATATTATTGGACAACTCCGACTGCTAGGCTGTATTAATCTAAAAATACACGTCAACATGCGCATTGTAGTCGATACTGTTTCAGCAAGCACGTGGAGTAAGTCAGAGATTTCACTTCAGAAGTTGAAGCAAACCACATATATTAGTTCAATTTTTTAAAAAATAAGGAAATATTAATATGGGTAAGTAAATAAGGAATAAAAAATATGGGTAAAAAATCCCATCATAAGCCACTGCAATTTTAATCAAGGGTACCTAAAAATCGGAGCGAAATTTAGCTGCTATAAACTCAATTAAATCACTACTACAAGTATTTTATGTCCAAAATATTATTCCGAATCTCAGTTTAGTACTTAATGCATTTACTAATAGCATACTTGGAGGAATTTTCAGATAGAAGAATTATACAGAAGAAGGAATTTTCTTAGAAGATATCAATAGCGTACTTTGGGCAAGGAATTTTATTAAATCCAAAATAATAATACACGTTTCAAATACTCGCAATTTTATGGAAAACTCTCCTCATAACCACATTCGTCTTCCAAACTTTCGTCCCTCCGTGAGGCGCACACGTAGTCGCAGATACTATCTAGATAAATCGTCCAGCGGTGTCACCCGGAGCTGAATCCAGGCCCTCCAGTCAGTAGCGCAGACACCTATCCGTTACTCGGAATCGAGAATTTTTATTTTGAGAAAAAATTTAGAAATTTTATTTATTATTAAATATACATAAATTCCCTCCCATGGACTACAACCTTGACGTGATGGAAGGGCTTGTGCGTTCCGCTGACCCCTAGAGCTATGCTGGCGGGAGTAATAATAATTGCTCAAGGTAGGGTCACCCATGCCAGATAGGTCGAAGTTTAGGAATCAGACGAAAGGTAGTCCACTCAGCGTCAGTTCCGCAGTGAGGCGGCTGCAATGGCGTCTGACCCCAGTGGGGCGGCCATTGAGTGATGGTGTCACGTTAAAAACACTATTGAGGAAGGCAACGGGAAACCACCTCAATTTTTATTCCCGAGCACAATGATGGACACAAAGAGAGCCATTGAGTCCTGGCAACTGCGGGCCTCGGCCCAAGCGGCCGTGTATCGGGCCCGGAATCGGCGGAGACGAGGCTTCCGTGGTCTTCATTCCACGAAATCCTTGGAGAAAAAAACCGACAGCAGCAGAACAGAATACACGGAAAAAGAATACGAAATTAGCTAGAATAGGAACATGAAATGTTAGGGCATTGTTTAAGACAAAAAATTTGAAAATAATAAGCGAGAGATGGAAATAGGTAGTATAAATATTTTAAGTTCATACGATGTGAGTTGGAAGGTTAGCGGGGAATACTTGAGTGATAATTATAGAATAATATACAGCTGTGAGGACGAGAACCAAAGAGGGTTTGTCATAATATTAAATAAAGAGGTAGGAAGAAGCGTAGTCAACATAGAGCAAGCAACGGATAGAATATTAGTAGTAGAGAAGCAGAACCGAAGAATTTGGTCACTGTTCAGGTATACATGCCACCTATCAACCATATAAAAGTAGATAGAACGTACGATGAGTTAGAGGATATAATCGCGTGTGTTCCTGCAGGGAAACATTTGATAGTGATGGGGATTAGAATGCGACGGTAGGCGAAGGAAGAGATGGTGATGATGTGGGGGGCTAGGCACGAGGAATGAACGCGGGGAGAAAGCAATTGAATTCTGCAGGAGACAGGGGTAAGTCATCACCAAAACATGGTTTAGAATCCACAACAGGTGTACGTAGACATGGAAAATGCCAGGCGACTCAGAAAGGTATAAGATAGATTACATTCTGGTTAGGCACAGTTTTAGAAACAGTATGATAAATTCGCACAGTTTCCCAGGAGCAGATGCGGACTCTGACCATAATTTAGTTACTATGAAATGTAATGTCCGTTCCAGAAATATAAGGCAGGGACGGCGGGTTAGGAAATGGAGTGTAGAAGCGTTAAAGTGATTGACAAGGAAGGAGTGTCAGCAGGCTGTAGATAAAGTCATGGATGACGGTAAAGAGCTGAGTATTATCGAAGAAAAATGGGAATGTATCAAGGAAGTGATATCGAAAGCCTCAAAAGACACTATTGGAACCGTTTATGGGAAAAGGATAAGGAAACCATGGGTAACGGGCGAAATGATGACAAAAATGGATGAAAGAAGAAAATGGAAGAATGTAAACAGAGTTAGGGAAAATGAAGCACAAGAATCGAACAATAAATTGAGACGGGTCACGAATAAAGCAAAAGAAGAATGGTGGAAAACGCAATGCGAGGATATGGAATGTTTACAAAGGAATGGTGAGATAGGTGCGCTATACAGAAAGGTTAAGTTATTATCCGGAAGTAAGAAGGCAAGATCTGTGCTGAAAGTTTAAGATAAGTTGGATAAGATCATGATTGTACCCGAAAAAATCCAAGTGAGATGGAAGGAATATATAGAAACACTGTATGGTAAAGAGCTTAGGCCGACAAGGTTAGACATAGAAAAGGAACATGACGTAGAAGAAGATAGCTTAGGTCCAGGCATACTCGACGGTGAGAAAAAAAGTGCATTAAGGGAGATGAAATCAAATAAGGCTGTGTGGGTAGAAAACATTCCTGTGGAACTGTTGAAATGTTTAGGAAAATGTGGGAAGGAGACTCTATATGGATTGATTCGTAGTATCTATGAGGAAGGAATCTGGCCGGAAGATTTTGTGAGATCTGTGTTAGTTGCTATTCCGAAAAAGGTAAAGGCTACATCATGTGAGAACTACAGAACAATAAACTTAATATCTCACACAGCTAAAGTTATTCTCAGGATCATCAACAAAAGGATACAGAATAGGGCAAATGATTACTTAGGGGATGATCAGTTTGGGCTCAGGAAGGGAAGAGGTACGCGTGATGCCACTTCAGTAAAGAGATCACTAATCGAGAGGAATATAGAATACAATCAGGAGGTATTTACCTATTTCGTAGATTTAGAAGAATCGTTTAATAGAGTGAATTGGGGAAAACTAATGCGTGTATTGCAGAAAATAGGAATGGATTGGAGGGACAGGAGACTGATCCGCAACCTGTACATGTCTCAGACTGCTCAGGTGCGAGTGGGGAAGGGAGAGTCCGGATGGGCAGTGTTGGGAAGAGGGGTAAGGCAGGGTTGCCCATTATCACCGGTGCATTTTATATAATTCGCCATTTGTACTCATAATGAAATGCGCATATGGGGACTATAAGTGACTACAAATCTATTTGTATATTTTCGGAGAGTAGTGGAAAATCTGCTGATGTTAATCTGCGCTCACTTCGAGCAATAATTCTCTTCCTCAGAACAACGCTTTGCTTTAATTTTTAAAAGTTTATATTTACTCTAGACTCTTGAAAATGTAGCAGTGTATTTGGTTGTCCCGGATTTTGCGAACGTTTTTAACAGTTTCCTTTAAAGAATAAAAAACCTATTACTGTCGAATTTCAAATATTATTTGCGGCATCACACGTGTATCAAGTGTAAATTTCCTCTGACTGTATATAATCATGACTTGTGAACGTACGGGTATAAAGGGCGATGACTTCAGTTTACTCGGTTTAAAATAAATAAAATTACCGCCGAAAGGCATAAGCACACTGTATGAATAATATTTGTATATCATCTAATAAGCTTAACAAGCTTAGTCTTAATATACTTTATGTTACCAACAACCGGCTCATTTCTGTACGCTTTCGTATGACTAACATATTATATTTTAAAGGCAAATAAAAGGCGTGGGAACACTACTGAATGCATAAATGCATCTAATGAATAGTTTGTGGCAGTCTTATGATATAAATGAACTATTTTTAGCAATTTTGTTTTCTCATGATGATTAAATTCTATTATATCTCGCCTGAATCTATTGAATACATTTGTAGGAATATTTTACTTATGCTTCTATACATGTGTATGTGTATATAAAGCTTCTTGGAGTTTAGGATGAAAGAGAAATTTTGAGAAGGTATAGGTAGGGTAGGGTGGGTTAAGGGTGAGGAGATGAGATAGGTTTTCGGGGAAGGAGGTGAATAGCAGTGCACACAGATGTCAGAGTCGCAGGGTGACAGGGGTGGAAGTGTCAATTACGTGGCGTTTTTTGTCTTGACAATATAAGGCTGATTATGATGAATCAAATGTTTCAGAAAATGAATGTGATGCGCACTTCACTGCCAATCGACATCTGCCTCCGAGCGGTCGCTATTTGGGAATATGCAAGAATACTTTTTAGGAGCCTCTCTGTATTTTATCCTCAGCTAAACCATAAGGATATATCTGGATTTATTATTTTAAGGAAAATCGCACTATTGCAGGTGTGTATTTCTTAAATAATGTGATTCTTTGGAGTCCACTGTTAAGGAAATTATCATTTGATGAAAAATAATTGTAGACCGTAAAACTAAAATGTATGCCCCATTGAGCCATGGGAAGCTTACTTTTAAATCATGAAAACATTTACTTATTTAATGGAGAGAATATAATTGATTATACGAGCTAAACTCAAATCAAATACATGTGAGCGTGGGAGAGAGTCTGGAAGGACATTATAAAATAAAAGGAAAATGTGCCAGGCTGAAAGAAAGATCTTATTAGTTTCCGTGGGCAATATAAATCGCCTCGGGTTTCAGTTCCCGGTCCTCACTAACCTTTAATCCCTTGATAGCTGCAGACTGGTTGATTATCGGCAGTGGTTGCAGAACGACGAGCTTCCGCACGCGAGGACGCTCAATTCATCGGCCGTGGAATCACTTCGTTTTCATCGCATTGATAACGGTGCTCACGGCCTTCCTTGCGGGGGATGTCGAAGTGCTCCGTGGCAGGGCCTAGAGCCCCGCTCCCCCAACTGTATCCGGCCGGCCCTCGTCATCTCCCGGCTTCTCATTTTCACTGTCAGCCTTCCTCGCCCTCTCCCCCGCCTCCTTCCGCTCTCTTCTTCTCCAGATTCGGAGAGATAACTCGCGCGTCGGTGCCTCCTCCCGCCGCCTTCCCGGTGGCCCCCGGTGGGCGGGGCGGAGGCAAGGCTGTGGTTTCGGGAGACGAGGTATCGAAGCAGAGAGCGAGCGGGGGCGAAGAGTTCCTCAGAAACAAGGGATTTTCTAAACAGAACCCTCGCATGGGGCCCACAAGGAGGTCGCCGGGGGAGTCCTTGGTCTTCGGTCCAAAAACCTTTGGGAGGACGAGTTTGGCGCAGATCTTTCCTATTATCAAATTTTCAGTAATAAAATGTTGTGCACTGTCATTTTAGTAATGCCAATATACGATCTGGGATTATGCGAATACTTAACCGGCCGTCTTAATTCAGCACTTCAGACGCACACGTCAGGTAAAATTGCTACCGATACTTACTATACAAACCTTGTATTTGTCCGACCACGCACACTTCTTTAACTTACGCTTCATTGCTACCTACTTGGTGAACTCATACGTGCTCTTCCCTTCCTCCTCGAATATTTCCTGATTCAAGATACTTCTTCCAACCCCCTCGCCCTCCTCCGCCAAACCGTTTTCGCTCTACTCTCTCTCGAATCTTCTTTGGTCGATACGACTCTTGCCCAATCTCGCCATCTTTCACCGTTGCATTCATTCTAGATCATGGCTTGAATAACGCATTTTTTAGTGATATTGACCCCCTCATATGTACCACAAATTTATCTGGAAGGAGAACTGACATTAAATACGTATAATAGCTTTCATCACCCAGACTTCCACGATCCTACATGTTAACAGTGTTCTAATCAATATCTCTAAACATTTTGCGCAATTTATTTTAATATTTACAGAAATTTGGTTGATTTTAGATGTTTTTTTCTTTGTCAAAATTACTTCTTATTCTGCTTGCAATTACTCTTGTTATACATGTGTGGTGTCTTTCAAACTAGAAAAATTAGTTGTAATACATTCCACTACTTGGCATTAGCTATGCGTGCATTCTTTTAAAATTCCATCGTACTATGCGTTTTATTCTCGAAATTATTTTCCAAGAGTAAAAACGTATTTTATGACTCTCTGATTGAAACAGTATGAAATTAAAATTTCTCGGTTGAAAAAATCGTAATTTTTTTTATATTTTCTCCAAACAAATTTTTCCTAGAATATGACGCCTGAATTAAAGTAATAAGTTAGAACAGGAGTACATAATTCCCTCCCGGTTATCCAAGGAAACTATTTCTTTAGAAGAAACAAGTATTTGTGGATATTACTGGCTTTTAATACATTTTACGCACTTATCAGCGTCTTGGTGAAAGAAGGAGGTTTAATTCAAATTTAGGGGAGGTTTGCAAAAACTGGGACGAAGCCGCCCGCCCCACGTGCCCTCATGGATTTCCATCGCTCTCGGCGGCATCTCCCCGCCCTATCTCCCTCCGACCCCCCTCCCCCTGCGCCCCTCCCCCAGCCTCCCCATCCCGCGGAGCGTGGAATGAGGGGTGGGCCCGACGTGGTGCAAAAGGCAGCATCTCGGCTCTCTTCTGAATCCATCACGGCGAGGGATCTTGCGTTGGGGAGAGGGGAGGAAGAGAGATGGCGGATTGCGCTGCGCATGGCAATTTCAGTGCGATGTGAATAGTGATGTTGTTCTAGGCCCCAGGGGAAGGGTGGGACCGTGTGTGGGGAAGTGTCGCGTGAATAACTGGCATCACTGGTTACTCATATCATTCCTCGTACGCACTTGCAAGGCGAACGTCGTTGCTTTTTTATGTCCAATGGTGACATCAGTTCCTTGCCTTATTTTCCATTCTCTTTTTTCAATAGTTTTCAGTTAAATTGAGCAAAAAATACAATAAACAACACTTTAATTCAATTTATGGAAGAAGCATTTTTCCTTTATCGTAATTGCACGCATGCGTCTTCTAGATGGCGACATTTTCTGACGCTGTGGGATTTATTGCGTTTCACCGTGCATTTCGAAATTAAAGCAATGAATGGCACGAGAACCACAGTCTCTCTGATTAAACTTTTTCCTTAATTAAATAGTGACTGAAGTGAAAGCTCTCCGTGAGTACCGCTCCGTACAAGGCTAGTTGGTGCGAAGCGAAATTAGATTCGCCCATTTTTACGTTGCAAAAATCTCATTTAATTTATATAATCATTTTAAAAATGGATGAAAATGATGACCTAAAGAAATGTTATCAAATTTAACTTTTTTTTAACTCTAAGGGGGCAAAGTTTTCCCTTAAAAGGGCATTTAAGAAACCGTTGGATAGAAACATCAGTTTCTTCAAAACTAATTTTCTCAAAAAAATCATTTTTGTATGTTCGAGGTTGCTGAGGCTGGGAAAATTTTCTTTAAAAATGTCGTTTGTCTGAGGACCTGCCCTAAATTCTTTTTCCTTTGCCTACAAATCACACACTGTTTTGTTTAAATATAAAACTACGCAAGCTTAACAGCTGGAGAAGTATAATACTTTGGTTGCCATTATGTTTTGGTATTCTACCGCTTGAGGTGGATTTAGAATGGACACAGAATTAATTACTGTGCACTTCGTAACCTTGCCTATCAAGTCACAGCCGGACATTCCAAGTTACATTGACCTCTTCTTCAATTTCGCACACATTTCTTTCTCCACATTTCATCCAACATCTCCCCTATTCCTGCATCTACTCCTAACATTCTGCCCTCCATCGCCAGTCAAAATACTTTTCATCCATTTTTCCCACCTCCTTGCGATTTCTCGCAGCAATCCCCTCTCCTCCCCCCTTACCATACTTTGTGTTCCTTTGTTTCTCTTCCTTTCCTTCCATTTGCACTTATTACATCCTCCTCCATAACAACGTTGCAAAAGCCTCAAATCTTTCATCTTGTTTATCAAGGGCCGAGTTCCCTAGTCGCTAAAATTCTCACTCCATGTCAAAGTTTCAAGTTTATTCTTATCATCACCACCCAAAGTTCCTGTCTAACCAAATTCTTATTCTGTGTCTCTTACTAATTTGTCCACTTACGACAAAAACCTATTAAACATAGGTACTGTTCCACTTGTTTTCCTTCTAGCCGTCGTGTGATAACGTTTCAATTGTCTTTCCTCTCTCTCTAAAACCTCATATATATATATATATATATATTATATCATATATCTATCCCATACCTACCTTAATGATGATGTAGCGGCGGAGAACGAGCTCTTAAGGGCCCGCGTCGCCCAGCTCGAGAGGATAGTGGCGGAGCTCTGCTCCAAGCTGACGGGGTGTGTGGCCACCTCGGGCGCGGGGGCTCGCCCCGTTGCCTCCCAGACCGCAAGCAGCACCAGTTTGGTGCCCCGGATGTGACCGGGTGCAAATGCTAATAAGTCGGTAGTGGAGGCGACGGTGGCTGGCCCTTCTCGCCCGGTGGCGACCCCTTCCCCTCGGAGGGAGGAGTGGAAGATGGCGACCAAGAGGCGCGGAGCGGCAGCGAGGTCGATTCCGGGAGAGGAGGTGGAGGCCGTCCCAAACCCTGTCAGCAACAGCTTCACGGCGCTGTCCGAGGACGGCGTCGAGACGCCTGTTTCCGCGGCCGAGAGTGCATCCCGATCCTCGAAGTCCTCCATCCCTAGTGGTAGTCGCTCTGGGAGGGGGGGAATCTTATTGCTAGGGAGTTCCAACGTCCGGTGGTTGGTGGCCCCATTGCGGGGAAGGTCGGAGAGGGACATGACGAACCAGGAGGTTACCTCCTACTGTATGCCAGGGGGGTTTATTCTTAACGCCACGGCTTCAGTAAGGGCGGCGGTCCGGGGCACGAATTGCTCCATGCTGCGGTTGGTAGCCCATGTCGGCATCAACGATGCCTCCAGATACGGGTCCGAAAGGATTTTGAGTGCCTTTGGGGACCAAAAATCCGAAGTGGATCGTGTGCGGGAGGCATTTGGTGTGGACTTACGGTTGTCCATATGTAGCATTTCCCCGCGGATTGACTGCGGTGCTTACTTTTGGAGTCGTATTGAGTCTCTGAACGGAAGACTGTGGAAATTCTGTCGGGACATAGGGGCCGAGTTTGTGGACTTAAGACCGGTGCTCGGGTCGTGTCCCGATCCCTTGAACCGTTCCGGGATCCACTACACCCCTGAGGCGTCGGTTCGGGTGGCTCATAGGATCTTCGAGCACTGTAGATATTTTTTAGGCAAATACGTAGGTTAGGTAGTGGAGTAGATTGCCCTAATAACGATATTCTAAGGTGTAGGTCAACTAGTGGGTCTAACAATACAAGGTTACCAGAGGAGATTTTTCTAAGTACTTACACTGCTAATGAGACAAAAGAAAAAATTACTAATCAGAATATAGGCCGATCGGATACTAAGACATCAAAAAGACTAAATAACATCCCCAGAAAACAGACCGCAAAGAAGGTTTTAGACGAGGATATAATTTCCGTAGTAGTAGTTAACTGCCGAAGTTTAAAAAATAAAATACCGAAATTTCACCATCTCATTCATAGCACAGAGTCGGATATCATTATAGGAACTGAAAGTTTGTTAACAGATGACATCGCAGACAGCGAAATATTTCCCAAGTCCTTCATATTTTATAGAAACGACAGAAAGAATAGAGCCGGAGGAGGAGTGTTTATCGCGGTTAAGAACTCTAATGTCAGTAGAGCCGAGTTATTTCCTGATAGCTGTATAGAAAGTGTTTGGTGCTCGGTGAAAACATCCAGATCAAAAAGGATATATATTCGTGCGTATTATTGACCACCTTACGTTATCATTAACTCAATACCAGACCTAGAAAGACAGATACAAAGCTTTACCTCGCACAACAGTGAGCATAGTCTAATTATCGGAGGCTATTTCAATATTCCCACAATAGATTGGGATTCATACAGTTTTATAAATGAAGGTAAAGACAAGGATCTATGCGAGTCCCTCTTATTTACGTTCACCTCGAATTCCCTACATCAATTAGTCACTTCACCAACAAGGGGAAAGAACATTCTTGATCTGTTAGCCACAAATATACCCGAAAAGGTATTAAATATAGAAGTTGTTGACGGAATCAGTGATCATAGGGCTGTAAACGCTAAATTTTGTCTAAGCGTAGATAAAGTTAACAAACCTAAGAGAAAGTTTTATTCGTTCAATAAAGCGATCTATGATGGCTTAAAATGTGAATTAAAACGCTCCTTTTTTATATTTGACGAATTAAGCAAAACTAGTAGTGTCGAGGATACTTGGAATAATTTTCCTACGATATCACGTTCAGCAATACAGAGATTTATACCTAGTAAATATATAAAAGAGAATAAGGAACCCCGATGCTATAACTATGAAGTACGGAAATCTCTTAGGCGGCAAAGGGTGTGCCATGCCAGAATGAAAAACGCAGTTAAAGATTCCTCCCCTGATAAAATCAACAAAACCATACAGAACTACAAAGCATCTAGGTCCACTGCAAAGAAGGCCTTCCGGAAGGCGCTAGCGGAATTCAAAAGGAAAATATTAGGCGAACAATTAAACGATAACCCAAAGATATTTTGGTCCTACGTCAGGGAAGTGCAGGGAAAGAAGTCCACAAAAGGGGGATAAAGTAACGAGTAGTTTAGATAAAGCCAACATATTAAACTCATTCTTCCAGAGTGTTTTCAACATATCCTCACAAAATACACCCGAGAATCTTCCGAAAATATTTCAGCAGTCAATGCAAACAATCAATTTTTCCACCCGCGGAATAGAATTGCTCCTTAAAAACACAGACCCCAACAAATCTCCGGGACCTGATGAGATACCGGCGCGCGTGTATAAAGAACTGTCGCCTGAAATCGCCCCATATCTAGATATAATATTTAAGAAATCATTAGCAGAAGAAAGCGCGCCAAACGGCTGGAAGGTAGCTTCGGTAACACCCATATTTAAAAACGGAGACAGGGAGGACCCCAGTAATTATAGGCCAATTTCGCTCACTTCCATTTCCTGTAAGATTTTTGAACACATCATTGTTAGTTTCATAATGAGGCTCCTCGATAGCAAAGATTTATTGATTAATAACCAACACGGCTTCCGTAGGGGTATATCCTGCGAAACTCAGCTCGCACTTTTTGTACATGATGAATTGAACTCCGGTGAAAGTAATATTCCAGTTGATGCGATATTCCTAGATTTTAAGAAAGCTTTCGATAAAGTCCCTCATTGCAAATTACTGGCGAAATTGGAAACTTATGGAATACACGAAAGTATTATTAACTGGATTAAACAATTTTTAAGTGATCGTGTCCAAACAGTCGTCCTGGACGGTGTATCATCCGATACTGTCAATGTCACGTCGGGTGTACCACAAGGAAGTGTCATAGGCCCCCTCCTATTCCTTATTTACATAATTGACCTCAGAACCGTAGTTAATAGCAAGCTCCGTCTTTTCGCTGATGATGCAGTAATTTATGGGGACATTCAAAGTCACGAAGAGAGAGTCGTGTTAGCCAACGACATAGATGCAATTCAAAATTGGTGCGATACATGGCAATTGGAATTAAATTTTTAAAAATGCGTAGTAATACATTTTTGGGAAAAGAGTAATTCCCTCCCTTATGGTTACCAAGTAAAACAAACCAAAATCGCGAGGGTAGATTCCTTTAAATACTTGGGAGTAACAATTACTCACGATCTGTCGTGGGAAAAACACATACGAGAAATATGCGGTCGTGCTAATAAAAAATTGGGATTTGTGAAAAGAGTGCTAGGTAAATGCGACGAAAAAGTAAAAGAAGGATGTTTCCTTGCCTTGGTCAGGCCCCACCTAGAGTATGCTGCCAGTGTATGTGATCCTCAAATATAAATTTGATTTCGGAATTAGATCGAGTTCAGCGGAGGGGGGCTAGATTTGTCAAACATTGTTATGACCAACTCAGAAGCGTATCCACTTTGCTAGACAATTTAGGTTGAGATTCTCTTACGCAGCGGCGTTTATAATATAGATTAAATTTATTAAAAACATCTAAAGATGGGCCCTCTTCTGATGATATCAAGAATGTAATACGAACCCGAACGTAAAACGGTCGAAGGGATCACGAATATACTATAAGACTAGAGAGATAGACTCCAAGACTGACAGGTATAAAATGTCATTTTTTCCTAGAATCATAAGAGGCCAGAATGTTTGTAGTTGAAATCCCCCAGGAGTTAGTTCATTACAATAAGTATTAACGTACAGGTTAGGGGCTGCGCGAGGATATGTATGTATATATATGTTTGTGTATGTAAAAATATTTTTTTCTTACAGGTTCCCCCCACCTATTTGATAACCCCAACCCCCTCATCCCTTACCCTTCCCACATGGTGCTACACCCCCTGCCACACACCTTTTTTGGTGGCTCGTAGGGTGTTTATGAAGATGTAGATGTAACGCAATTAGACGTTTCTTCCAGCAACATGGAAAAACCTCATCTCTGAATCCCAGCATTTACCATAATGTGGAAAAGAACATTTGTTTGGTTAATACATGTTTAAAAACTCTATAGTACATATGGTCTCATTTGGCATCTTTAGTTGGTCATTGCGTATAACTGATGCATGTAGGCATGACTAGCTTTCGTCGCTCTTCCTTAGTCTTCCTTCGCCTTTAGCCTTCACCATTCGTGGAATGCGAATGTCACAATTAGCACATGAGTACAGCGTTATACGTAAACGGGAGATCGCACTCCAGAGTACAAATAATTACAGTCAACAGCTATCCACATTAATTGTGGCACTTCATAAATTAAAGACTTCTTAAGTCAGTATTATAATGAAAATTTACTCCGACATCTGCAGATGTAATAATCTCTCTCTTGTTGGCATTTTTATGTCATTTGCCGTTTTGGATATACCCTCCTACAACTCTAGGGTCGATAAGATATGAAAATTGAAGATCGAAAATGTCTATCGACCTCCATAAGAATGAAGGAAATAGGCAAATGTTGAGCACAGTCGATTTCACGTCAGCAATCGCATTTATATCGCAGCATTGATGACTTATTTTTAAATCACCAACAATCACTTTCTATGCTTTCTGTTCCCAACATTTCCGTTTAGACTTCGTCCATATATTCCGTCGATGTTGCGAAAAAATCCTCTCCTTATCCTAAAATTTTCGTTATTCAGTACATCGAATCCCGAATACGGACACGAGACTTCGTAAGATCGAGGTGTGCATGCACTCTCTTTCGAATGAATTGAATTCGTAACCCCTTGTCACCTTCGGCCCCTTCCTCACTGATTAACGGCCTCGGAAAGTCGACCAAAGATATTGGGCGTCGCAGCTCCGTCGTGAAGTGACGCACAGATTTATTAAACTCCGGCACTCATTCTCATTCCTTGGAACACACAAAAGGGAGACAGATCATTTTTAAATGCTAATTTCAAATACTTAATTCGCTTAGCAGAATCTGGAAATTACTGACCATCATCAAGGTTTGAACTTAAAAAGAGATTAATGAGCATTCATCGACGATTCGGAACGTCATCTTCTTGAAAAGCATCACGTTTCCAATGTATCGACGATTATTTAGATGACTGGCGATGACGGACCGCAAGAGGGCGGGTCACCCTGGAAACTCTTTTTGTTGTGTGGCGTTCACCCTTGTTGGCAGTGTTGCGTGCCTCACTCGGAACCCGTGCGCTGGGAGGGGGGGGCGCGATGGTGTGTGCCGGGCGTCTCCTTCCTCGCCCCGGTGCTCTTTCCGCCGAGGTGGAGAGGGGCGGGAGAGAGGCGGAAGGGCCTTGGCATGTGTCGTTGGCAGTAGGAGGCAGGAGGAGGCGAGACGGACCGAAACAGGGGAGGGAATGGAGAGGGTGTGCGCATGAATCGGCTCGTGAGGAAGAGGGCAGGCACATGTTGTGTGTGTACACACAAACACACACACACACACTACATGCGCCTATCTCAGTTGCGTGTGCTGGTATTGGAGGCAAGGTATCTCGCATAGATATCGCTGTGGATGCATTTCCCTGAGTTTTGCCGTCGGTCCTCTCGCCATCTCCCCTCTCCCGTTCCTTCCTCCCCTCCCACTAGTCGTCCTTCGCTACTTTTGCCCCGTGCCCGGCTTGTGCGAATTATATCGCCCCGGGCTCATTTCCGACGCATTTCGATGCGCCCGGCTGTTTCGCTCTGCACTCCCGCCTTCCCTGGTCCCCGCCCCCCCTCTTACACCCGAGGGCCTAACTAATATGGTTTTGGGGAAGAGGAGCCGTGGAGGATGGGAGGAGGTCGGTTCCTGAAGTCTTGCGGC